>CM035170.1:104798539-105318705 GCA_020205615.1 Panax quinquefolius | reverse complement strand
ATATTATCTTCTAGACAATATCTATACTCAAATAAATCCTCATCACATTTATTGATACATTATTTTACAAAATGGTGAGGACTACTAAACAACTCTCTAGAACCTTCATTCCGTACCCCAGGCTACGTATTCCATTATATTACGCCTCACGAGAAGAAAATGGAACAAAAAGGAAAGGGTGAGCTCAACTAGCCCGGTAAAAGAATATTATGACTAAGATAATATCTAACAAATTATCATTAGTCTTCAAGAGGAAAAATCTAATAGAATACGATGAAACTGACAAGTTTTTTAAATCAATATTAGCATAGCGAAATAATAATTCATTAGAAGAGTTAAGTAGAAATGCAAACTACTATCTTATATGTATGAATTTAAAAGTTCATCGTCTATCTTTTATCCCTATAACATCAATCAATATATATCTAGAATCAAATATTCATCTTTACTTACTAAAGCGAAGATATTCATCGATTAGTCGTATTAAATCTAAACACTTTTGTTCATCTTTTCACTACGGGCGAAAGATATTCTTAATCAATCATTCATTCTTTGCTGGGCCAAAGATATTCAATAATATCATCATTTAAAGGCGAGGATGATGAAAAATATTTTAAAGAAAGCGAATCGATTGAAACAAAATGATGAGGATTAAGGATTAAGGATTAGTACTTTTGTTTTATCCATGTCAAAAATACCTCAAAAAATAATCATAGTGGTGTAAAATTCAAGAATGATCAAAACATGGATCTGATCGAGGCTAGTATCCACAATAGATATTTTAGACGAAAAGGAAAATTTTTATTTTTCGATGAATAGTCTTGCGTATTAAATGAATAGTATACGTTATCGTGAATAGTCTTGCAGTATCGTGAATAATAATTCCAGAGCACCAAAAGTTCTAAATTTGATAAAACTTAGGATCGATATTTGACATAATGATATTGAAGAAATAATATCATTCTGAAAATAATAATATCCTTACCTCGAAAGATCGATCTTACCAGTGAAACAGGATATAGATCTATGACTTGAACTTGCTTAGTATAGCAATACTCAAAATATACTCAAAATACTCACAAGAATAAGCTCGATAATATAGAGAAAATTTGATTTACGATGTGATTTTCAATTCTAACCTAAGCACCTATTTATAGGAAAATGCTTAGAACACCAAAGCGAGAAAATTTATTAAAATATTAATTTATTAATTTTATTCTTACGCCCACATTTAGAGATCTGAATTCAGCCACTTCTATCACGTACAAGACCCTGATAATGACAAAAATGTTTTGTCATTTAAATATTTATACTTCGAAAATCAATTATTTGAACTTGAAACTTGATAATTCACAATAAATAGCCTTTTGTCGGAAAATTCAAAACTCGCATTTTTTTATAGGAAATTCAATTCTCTACAACTGCGGAAGAAAGTTTTAGAATTCCAAACAAAAATTGGCCAAAAATCCATAAGCAGACGATTTTACATTTTATAATCAAATTTCGATCGATAAATGGGGTCCACAGAGCATGTTTAACATGTTTTAAACATTTATTGCAACAAAATACTCTTCTCTCGTATACTTCCATATATCCCACATTCGTTGTAAAATATCACCATTATTATATTATTAAAATATAATAATATATTTAAATGAATTATTTTATCGGAAAAAGATAAAATTTCAATTTTCAATAATTGTCATAGCATTAAAATTTTCTCCATACATATCCACATAAAATTAATATTTTTCTCATCATATGAATCGATAATTAATTATTCACAAATAATATTACAGAATCACGATATTGTGACGAGGCGGTTCAGGGAAGAGGGGCTTTCCGATAAAAAAAGGCTATTATGGCAAATCGTCTGAATATTCCCAAAGCAAAGAATATTCCACGACCAAACGAATATTCTAAACAATGATGAATATTTTATAACCACTTGCTTATTTTGAAATATTTGCGTATTTTACCCATAACTATCGCGTTAATCAAATCAACCCTTCTTATTTCAAAATAATAAATAAAGAAAATTAAATTTCATTAATAATAAGTTGGGGTCTTACAACCTCCCTCACTTATGAAATTTAGGTCCTCGAAATTGTGTCACGTACTGGTGTTTGAAAAGGTGAGGATACCTCGCTTTCGTTTAGTTTCAATTCTCGGTCATTTCCTCATATACATGATTCCTCCACTGAAACTTTAACTTGTGGTATGACCTTTCTTGGCGTGGGAATTGCTCCATCTATCAAAATCTTGGCGGTACCTCCTGTACGTTAAGTCTTGGCTATCTGTCGGTTACAACTCTATAGCGTGGTTGGGTCTTTCACATAATTACGAATGCGGATATGTGAAACACATTATGAACACGAGACATACTTTTCGGAGGTAGCGAGTCTATAGGCTACATTTCTACTCGGTCAAGAATTTGAAATGGACCAATAAATGCGTGGATTGAGCTTTCCTCTCTTTCCAATCTTGTAACTCCTTTCCATGGAACGACTTCATGACAATCACGCTGATCCCCCATACTAAATTCCGTCCTTTTCGATGAAGATCCGCATAACTCTTTTATGTCGATCTTGTGCGTTTGTATCGTTGTCGAATCATTTGGATCTTTTAGTGGTCATCGTACCATCTCGGGTCCCAACAATGTTGCTTCACCCACCTCGTCCCCAACATCTTTGGAAGCGACACTTTTCGTCCGTATAATGCTTGAAATGGAGCCACACTTTATCTTGCACGATAGCTTTGTTGTTGTAGGAGAATTCCACCGATGGTAAATACTTATCCCAACGCCGCTTGAAGTCTAGGACCACGAGTTTTAATAAATCTCCAAGAGTTTGAATAGTCCTTTACGATTGTCCCTATCAGGTTTGAGGATGGTATGCTAAGAATTGAATCATAAATCCGTGCCCATGTTTTTTGCAAGCTAACCCAAATCTTGAAGTGAATCTTGGGTCACGATCAGAAACTATAGATACGGGCATGCCATGCAACCTCACAATCTCATTCACGTCATCTTAGCAAGGCGTTCGAGGAATAAGTCTCCGTGTCGGCAAGAAATGGCGGACTTGGTTAATCTATCAACAATAACCCAATAACATTGATGCCTTGAAAGCCGTCACGAAGACCCGTAATTGAAATCCATGGTAATGTGTTCCCACTTCCATTTCGGAATCTCGAGTGGTTCTGACGGACCCCAGGTACTAGATGCTCGCGCTTTACCGTTAATGAAGTTAAACACGTTGAGATAAACTTTGCAATCTCTCTTCGTATTGTTCCACCAAAATGTATGTAGAAGATCACGATACATTTGGTACTTCGAGATGGATTGCAAATGGTGTATTGTGTGCCTCCATCGTAATCTTGTACTTCAAATCAGTCGTTAGGGACACAAAGTCTAGAGTGGACTCAAGTATTCCTTCTTCATCGATTCTCGCTTGGAATAGCTCGTTCTTGTACTTTCTTCTTCCATCGCGCATCGATCAAGATTGGTGGCAGAGCGACCTTAACTTTTTCTATTAAAGTTGGCTCTGTCGTATCTTGACATCATCGCACTCATTCCGCGTATGATCTTACTTTCGTAGCGTCAATTACCACGTTCGCTTTACGGGGATGGTATTGAATAGTGTGGTCGTAGTCTTTTTCAATAGCTCGAGCCAGCGTCATTGCTTAGCGTGTTGAGTTCTTTTTGAGTGAAGAAATATTTAAGGCTTTTATGGTGCGAATATATCTCCACTTTCTCCCGTATAGATAGTGCCTCCATATCTTTGGCGAGCAGCAATGCTTTGCTTGACTCTAGATCATGAGTAGGATAATTCCTCTCATCTCTTTTAAGTTGTCATGAGGCATATCTTTGACTTTTTCGCGTTACATGAGAACACATCCTAACCCTTTTGCTGAAGCATCGTTTGTAGATAACAAATCCATCCAGAACGGATGGTATTGTTAGAAACAGTCTTAGAAATAAGTCTCCTTTTAAGCTCTTGGAAACTTTTCTCGCGTTCTTGCTCCAAAGCGAATTTTGTATCCTTAAGAGTTAAGCGAGTTAGCGAATGGCGATTCGAGAAAACCGCTTCCACGAATCTCGATAATAACCGGCTAGACCCGAAAACTACGTGCTTGATCCGTCAAACCCGGTTGCTCCCGACTTTGTATTGCTTGATCTTGGCAGGGTCCACGGATACTCCGTGTTTTGACACCACATGCCCGAGGAATGCTACTTCCTCGAGCGAACTCGCATTTCTTTAATTTGGCATATTGTGAGACCCAGATTTTATCAATAAAGATTTAAATTTTGTTGAAATAATTTTTTTTATATTATGGTGTGAATTTAAGATAATATTATAGTTGTGGGTAGTCTTTATAAATTTTGCAAAAGTATGCGAAGTTGTTATAAAATATTAGTTTGGTGAGGGAATATTCTTTTTGTCGAGGGAATATTAAATGCGACTGACTCGATCATTAGTGGACCCCATGACGGAAGTATTTTCGTAGTTAGAAAATGACAAAATTATCTTTCTATAAAAATAACTTGGCGGAGGTTATTACAGTTAAAAGCTGTTGAACTACCCGGTAGTAAAAAATGCGATGTCTGGCGTAGTTGTATAGTAGCTACGATATTGATTATTGATCTTTACGTGAAATCCTTTCATTATGCTCAATTATTACTACTGATAATTCTTCATCATATCTCTTATATTATTGATTCAATTATTGTCGCGATTATCATACGTATAATATGTTATAGTATTAAATCAATAATTGAGGCGACAAGTTATAAATGATTAATAATTGTTGAAAGATTAAAAATGTGTTGATTAAAAATAAAATGATTTGTGGTAATATTTATTCAATCCTTAATGTATATAAAGAATTACATTATGGGAGCGTTTGTGGTAAGTTTGATTATTTTATGGGGGGCCCATATGTCATTATCTAAGAGTCTCTTCGTCGATAGTAATTACCTTTGTGAATAGTAATTACCTTACGTCGATAATAATTACCTTGTGAATAGTAATTACCTTACGTCGATAGTAATTACCTTTACCAGACGTCGAACCAACACGTCGTTTCACATTCTGAGCGTCGAACCACTTGTCGTTTCACATTCTGAGCGATCGAACCACTTGTAGTTTCACATTCTGGCGTCGAACCACTTGTCGTTTCACATTACGGTGATCGAACCACTTTTCTTTTCACATCACCGATCGTCGAGCCACTTGTGGCGCCCCCAAATATATATACATCACCCATTCTGAGTTGTTAATACATGGTGCGAAGCAACTACTGACTTTATTATTACAAGCGATGGCTGTGAGTTTAAATAAAATATTATCTTACAGACAATACACATACTCAAATAAATCCTCATCACATTTTGTGGCGCCCCCAAAATAGGTCCATTCCATCCAACCCATTACGAGTGCCCAAATCGTGATGCGAAATAACTACAACTTTATTATTACAACATATAAAGCGTGAGTTTAAATCTGAGATATTGCCATCTGAAATGATATCCACCTTGAAATAAATCCCCATCATAATTATTGATACATTATTTTACAAAAATGGTGAGGGACTACTAAACAATTCTTTACAGAACCTTCATTCCATACCAAGGCATTAGTACTTTCATTGCATTCTACTCCTCGAGAAGAAAAATAGAACAAAAGGAAAAGGGTGAGCTCAACTAGCCCGGTAAAGAATATTATGACTAAGATAATATACAACAAATTATCATTAGTCTTCAACGAGAAAAAAAACTAATAGAATACAATAGACAACAAGTTTTTAAACCAATATTACATGGCGAAATAATAATTCATTAGAAGAGTTAAGTAGAGAATGCAAACTACTATCTTACATGTATGAATTTAAAAGTTAAATCATCTATCTTTTATCCTATAACATCAATCAACATACATACGGAATCAAATATTCATCTTTTTTACTCTGAGGCCGAAGATATTCATCGATTAGTCGTATTCATCTAAACACTGTTCATCTTTGCACTTCTGAATTGAAAGATATTCTTGATCATTCATCTTTTCTACAGGCCAAAGATATTCAATAATATCATCATTTAAGGCGAGGATGATGAAAATATTTTTAAAAGCGAATCCGGTGAAATAAAATGGCAGGATTAAGGATTAAGGATTAGTACTTTGTTTTATCCGTGTCGATAATACCTCAAAAATAATCATAGTGGTGTAAAATTCGAGAATGATCAAAACATGGATCTGATCAAAGCTAGTATCGAGAATAGATATTTTAGAGCGAAAAAAAAATTTTTCATTTTTAGATTGAATAGTCTTAGTATTAAGTGAATAGTCTAAGTATCACGTGAATAATTAATAGTATATCGTGAATAGTAACTCAGACACCAAAAGATAGAAATTCCACAAAAAAAACATCTTCACGCTTACGTGAATAGTACTTTCGTGAATAGTAACTAAGTGAATAGTAACTCATGAATAGTAACTTGTGAATAGTAACTCTGAATATAGTAACCCAGAAGCATGAAAAAGTTCCAAATTTGATAAAATTTTCAATCGATATTTGACATAATGATATTGAAGAAATAATATCATTTTTCGAATAAAATAACATCCACACCTCGAAAGGCGATTACTTACAGTTAAAACAGGATATAGGCTATGACTTGAACTTGCCAGTATAGCAATACTCAAAGTATACTCAAAATACTCACACAAGAATCGCTCGATAATATAGAGAGAAAAACTTGATTTTACGGTGTGATTTTCAATTCTAACCTAAGCACCTATTTATAGGAAATTGCTTAGAACACAAAAAGCGAAAATTTATTAAATATTATTATATTTTTCAAAATCCTCATCGCTTTTTCGACCATCGATACACATATGTAGCCCACCTCTCAAAAAAGTAAAGAAAACGTTTTTGTAATTTAAATTATTTTAAACTTCCAAAATTAATTATTTGAAGCTTGAACTTCAATAATTCATAATAAATAGCCCTTTCATCAGAAAAATTGAATCTAGCGAGTTTTTATAGGAAATTCAATTCTCTACAATTTTGCGGAAGAAAGTTTTCCAAATTCCAAATAGAAATTGATCGAAATCCTGACGCGGGCGATTTCACATTTATAATCAAATTTCGATCGATAAATGGGGTCCATGAGCATATTTAACATGTTTTAAACATTTATTGCAACAAAAATACTCTTCCTCCTCGTATACTCATATATCCCACATTAGTTTGTAAAAATATCACCAGTTAATATATTATTAAAATAATATATTTAAATGAATTATTTTATCGGAAAAGATAAAATATTAATTTTCAACAATTGTCATTTTAAAAATTTTCTCCATCTATATCCACATAAAATCAATATTTTCCTCATCATATAAATCAATAATTAATTATTCACAAATAATATTCTGAGAATCCACAATATTGTGACGAGCGGTTCCGGAAGAGGGCTTTCGATAAAATTTCTTCTTCTTGGCGCATGATTAGGTGACCAAACCTCTCCTTAGACGCAGAACTTTCTAGACATTGCCAATAATGTTATCTAATAATATTATTCGGATAATATGAATTATTGCTTCGATAAAGAAAAATACTTTGTAATGTGATTATTGAAACAACGACAATATA
Source organism: Panax quinquefolius (assembly GCA_020205615.1). Classification (NCBI taxonomy): domain Eukaryota; kingdom Viridiplantae; phylum Streptophyta; class Magnoliopsida; order Apiales; family Araliaceae; genus Panax; species Panax quinquefolius. The sequence goes on along the minus strand of CM035170.1, from coordinate 105,311,052 downwards.
AAATATCAATATGACAATTATTAACTTCGATAAAATCTTTGAGCGATAATTACGTAACCATTATTGAGTAGTGCCTTCTTCACGTAAGAATCAATAATTGGTGCAATCTGGTGTCTCTCTTTATTCGACAAGCAGCGTATTAGTGTGTTTTAACCATGAGTATTTTAACGGTATTAACAGGTAACAAACTACGTCGTTTATTTATAAACAACTTATATTTATGTTTTTCTTCATCCGATCGCTTTCCAGTTATGGGACCCACAAAAATTATTCCCCGCTTGCAAGTAAATGCGAATATTCCCAAGCGATCTGAATATTCCACGACCAAATGAATATTTTATAACCACTTAACTTATTGAAATATTTGCGTATTTTACCCATAACTATCCACATTAATCAAATCCACCCTACTTATTTCAAAATAATAAATAAAGGAAATTCCTTTTTATTTAAAAATTTGAGGTCTTACACATTTATTGATACATTATTTTACAAAATGAGTGAGAAATTTTTTTAATATAAGACCTTTAAAAAATTTTTTTGAATATAAAGGAATTTCCAAGTGGTTATAAAATATTATTTTGAAATAGTAAGGGTTGATTTGATTAATGATTGGATAGTTAAGGGTTAAATATACTGATAGTTATTAAATGCAAATTGGTTAAAACATTAATAATATTATTGCAGCGATATTCACCAGAATATTGATAATACGTGATTTACTGATAATTTAATAGTTAATTCTTTATTGAATGATTATGGAAATTTTTATAATTTGAAAAATTATTTTATATTGGAATGTTTGATAATTGTGATTTCATTATGTGAATAATATTATTGATGATAACAATGATGTGAGGATTATTTTTAATTTTGATGAAAAGTGATTAAAATCAAAGGATAAGCTTCTTGATTTATTGAAGATTGTTGTTACGTAATGCAGTTGTGAATGGTTTCGCTTTTATTAAAGAGATATTGATTTATGACATGGAAGAATTTTAAAATGATGATTGTTATTGACTTAATATCTTCTGAATAAAGTTAATTTATATATTATTTAATATATAATATGAAGATGACAACTCAGGAGAAAGTTATTTTGATATGTGTTATAACATATTAAAATGATTGATCGTCTTTATGATGATTATATCGAGCTTGGGGATATGATCTACATGGGAGATCGGGGAATAGAACTAGGAGGCAGAATTTTTCTGATGAAAGGGCTATTTAGTAAATCCTTAAATATCCATAGTGTGTCTACTAAGCTATTTGAAATTTAAATTAATAATTATATAAAGGATATTATGTGATATATTGATTTCCTTAATTAATCCTTGTTTTATGATGATGTTTGAGAATGTTTGCATGAAAATATTAACCATGGAAATGAGGCCAGTGGAGATGCAGAAAATTTTGAGGGAGAGCGTGCAGCAGTAGGCAATATTCCTGATGAGTCACCATTTTCGAGATGATGAGCGAACCTTAAGGGATGTTTAGAAGTTTTTGCGATTCGTTCGTGCAAAATCGGAAACAACTTCGTGTTAAAAATATCTTGAGGATCAGAAAATGAATATACCTTTGGCTTTGTTGTCACATTTTATTCACGGGTTGTCCACGGGTCAATTATTGACTTCTTACAATGATGATTTGTCGACCCGAAGATAATATATTGTATTCAATTTAAGGAAAAGTAGATCCCGTCATTGGAAACATAATAAACAGAAAATTACGAAGATAATGATTTCTTAGGGTGCGGAGGAAACGATAGGTTCCGTTAAATGCAGTGATTTACCTTATGTTAAGATTCGTGAAGCGTAGTTGAGCTCACCCGATTGGTGGAGTACATGATAAAGTTGTACTCATCTAGCCGTATGGCTATCGGCGTATGGGAGGAGCGTTTGAAGCTATTTAATGACAAATACTTTCACGAAAGTGTTAAATCGTATGAAGGAAGTGGAGTTCACAGTTGGAACAAAACAACATTGTTTTTGTCTCGATGCGAGGCAAAGTTTGCGAGTTATCGGGTTTGCACCTCATTTGGTGGAGAATGAGAGCGTTCATAACGAGATGTTTCTTAGAGGTTTGAAACCGTAAAGTCCACTGTATATCATTTCATAAACTTCTCTCTATTCCATTGCCACCTTATGTTTAGCGTGGGAGGCTCAATTATTAGGCGAGATAAATGCAGTCATTATGAAGGAAGTGGAGTTCACCAGGGACCAACATGACGGTTGAGGATCGTACCGGAGATTATCGAGGCGATCATTTGCAGAATAAGGATAACTGCGGAGAAAAGCAGATGGACGAAATGGTTACCACTTTGGTGTCGTATTTTTAGATTGAATAGTGCCATATCGTGAATAGTGTAGCGTATCGTGAATAGTGCCATATCGTGAATAGTAACTCAAACACCAAAAGATAGAAATTCCACAAAAACACCTTCACGCTTCATGAATAGTACTTTGTGAATAATAAACTCGTGAATAGTAACTCGTGAATAGTAAATCATGAATAGTAACCCCGACATGAAAAAGTTCCAAATTTGATAAAAAGTTCCAACTAATATTTTAGCATAATGATATTGAAGAAATAATATCATTTGGAAAGAAATTAACATCCCTTACCTCGAAAGATTAGTACTTACAAATTTGGAATCTGAGGGTATAGTCTTTGAAGGAAACTTGCAATGGCCTAAAAAATACTCAAAGTATACTCAAAATACTCACAAGAATACGCTCGATAATATAGAGAGAGAAAAAACTTCAGTTTCTGGTGTGATTTTCAATTCTAACCTAAGCACCCTATTTATAGGAAATTGCTTAGAACACCAAAGCAGAAAATTTAATATAATATTAATATATTATATATAAATTCCTATGCACACAATCTATGATCTGAATTCAGCCATGCTTGACAACAAATAAGTCTACCAAACAAATCAAAAACGTTTTTATTATTTAAAATAATTAAAACTTCCAAAAATCAATTATTCAGGAATTTTAGAACATCAATAATTCATAATAAATAGCCATTTTATCAGAAAATTTGAATCTCGCGTGTTTTTATAGGAAATTCAATTCTCTATAACTTTGCAGAAGAAAATTTTTCCAAATTCAAAATGAAATTGACCGAAATCCACAAACGAAGCGCGATTTTACAAATTTATATAATCAAATTTCGATCGATAAATGGGGTCCACCGACATGTTTAACATGTTTTAAATATTTATTGCAACAAAATACTCTTCCTCCTCGTATACTCATATATCCCACATTCGTTGTAAAAATATCACCATTATCATATTATTAAAATATATAATAATACATTATCTTATCGAGAAAAAGATAAAATTTCAATTTTCAACAATTGTCACATTAAAAATTTTCTCCATCTATATCCACATAAAATCAATATTTTCCTCATCATATGAATCAATAATTAATTATTCATAAATAATATTACGAGAATCACAATATTAATGAACCAGGCGGTTCAGGAAGAGAGGGCTTTCGAATAAAAATTTCTCTCTTCTTGGCGCATGATTAGGTGACCAAACCTCTCCTTGAAGGCGAACTTTCTAGACATTGCCAATAATGTTATCTAATAATATTATTCAAATAATATGAATTATTGCTTCGATAATGAAAAATATTGTGTAATGACAATTATTGAAACAACATCAATATAAAATATCAACGCAACAATTATTGAATCGATAAAATCTTTGAGCGATAATTCTGTAACCATTATTGAGTAAGTGCCTTCTTACGTAAGAATCAATAATTGGTGCAATCTGGTAATCTTCTTGTGTTTTAACCACAAGGGTATTTTAACGATGATATTACTTGATAACTTACTGTAGTTATTTTAAACCACTTATATTTGTCGTTTTCTTCATCCATAAACTTTTCATTATGGGGCCCACACATGGGCTGCGCGCAAATAAATACGAATATTCCCCGAAGCGATGCGAATATTCCACGACCAAACGAATATTCCCAAACAACAATGAATATTTTATAACCACTTAACTTATTTTGAAATATTTGCGTATTTTACCCCTAACTATCCACATTAATCACATCAACCCTTACTTATTTCAAAATAATAAATAGAAAATTAAATTTCATTAATAATAAGTTGGGGTCTTACAACCTCCCTCCTTATGAAATTTAGATCCTCGAAATTGGCGTCGTACTGGTGTTTGAAAAGGTGAGGATACCTCGCTTTCATTTCCGTTTCAATTCCCGGTCATTTCCTACATAGCATGATTCCTCCACAAAACTTTAACTTGTGGTATGACCTTTCTTGGCGTGGGACATGCTCCTTCTATCCAAAATCTTGGAGGTACCTCCTCATCGTTAAGTCTTGGCTATCTCGTCCGTTCTAACTTCTATAACGTGGTTGGTCTTTCACATATTCTGAAATGCGGATATGTGAAACACATTATGAACACGAGACATACTTGGAGATAACTTGCAGTCTATAGGCTACATTTCTACTACTCGGTCGAGAATTTGAAATGGACCAATAAATGCGTGGATTGAGCTTTCCTCTCTTCCCAAATCTTGTAACTCCCTTCCATGGAGCAACTTCATGACAATCATGATCCCCACACTAAATTCCACGTCCTTTCGATGAAGATCCGCATAACTCTTTTGTCGATCTTGTCTTGTTTTGTATCGTTGTCGAATCATTTGGATCTTTTAAAAGTGATCATACGTACTTAACTTCGGGTCCCAACAATGTTGCTTCACCAACCTCGTCCCAACATCTTTGGAAGCGACACTTTCGTCCATATAATGCTTGAATGGAGCTACACCTATACTTGCACGATAAGCTGTTGTTGTAGGAGAATTCCACTAATGGTAAATACTTATCCCAAGCGCCCTTGAAGTCTAGGACACGAGTCTTAATAAATCTTGAAGAGTTTGAATAGTCCTTTCGATTGTCCGTCCGTTTGAGGATGGTATGCGAAACCAATCGTAAATCCGTGCCCATAGCTTTTTGCAAGCTAACCCAAAATCTTGAAGTGAATCTTGGGTCACGATCCGAAACTATGGATCTGGGCATGCCATGCAACCTCACAATCTCATTCACGTCACATACTAGCAAGGCGTTCAGTGAATAAGTCTCCGTGTCGGCAAGAAATGAAAGCGGAACTTGGTTAATCTATCAACAATAACCCAAATAGCATTGATGCCTTGAAAGCCGTAGGAAGACCCGTAACGAAATCCATGGTAATGTGTTCCCACTTCCATTTGAAATCTCAGTGGTTGCAACGGACCCTTAGGTACTAGATGCTCGCTTTTTACCGTTGACAAGTTAAACACATTGAGATAAACTTTGCAATCTCTCTCTTCATATTGTTCCACCAAAATGTATGTGAAGATCACGATACATTTAGTACTTCGAGGATGGATTGCAAATGGTGTATTGTGTGCCTCCATCATAATCTTGTACTTCAAATCGAGTCGTTAGGAACACAAAAGTCTAGAGTGGACTCAAGTATTCCTTCTTCATCAATTCTAAGCTTAGGAATAGCTCCTTCTTGTACTTTCTTCTTCATACGCATCGGCTCAAGATTGGTGGCTTGAAGCGACCTTAACTTTTCTATTAAAGTTGGCTCTGTCGTATACTTGACATCATCGCTTTTCGTTCCTGCATATGATCTTCTACTCAATGCGTCGGCTACCACGTTCGCTTTTCGGGATGGTATTGAATAGTGTGGTCGTAGTCTTTCAATAGCTCGAGCCAGCGTCATTGCCGCGTGTTGAGTTCTTTTGAGTGAAGAAATATTTAAGGCTTTTATGGTGCGAATATATCTCCACTTTCTCCCCATATAGATAGTGCCTCCATATCTTTAAGCGCAGCATTGCTGCTTGACTCTAGATCATGAGTAGGATAATTCCTCTCATACTCTTTAAGTTGTCGCGAGGCATAGGCTATGACTTTCCCGTTGCATGAGAACACATCCTAACCCTTTGCACGAAGCATCGGCATAGATAACAAATCCATCCGAACCGGATGGTATTGTTAGAACAGTCTTGAAAATAAGTCTCCTCTTAAGCTCTTGGAAACTCTTCTCGCATTCTTGGCTCCAAAGCGAATTTTGTATCCTTAGGAGTTAGGCGAGTTAATGGAGTAGCGATTAGAAAACCCTTCCACGAATCTCCGATAATAACCAACTAAGCCCAAAAAAGCTACGTCTTGATCCAAACTTGGTTGCTCCCACTTTGTATTGCTTGATCTTGGCCGGATCCACGGATACTCCATGTTTTGACACCGCGTGCCCAAGAATGCTACTTCCTCGAGCGAACTTCGCATTTCTTCAATTTGGCATATAGTTTGTTTTCACGAAGCCTTTGGAGTACCGACTTCAAATGGTGCTCATGATCTTCACGACTTTTGGAATATATAAGGATGTCATCAATAAAAACAACAACAAAGCCGATCGAAATATTCCTTGAATACTCGGTTCATCATATCCATGAAATCCGCGGGAGCATTAGTCGATCAAAGAAGACATGACTAAGAATTCATAATGCCCGTCTTAGGGAGTTACAAAGCGGTCTTTGGAATATCCTCGGTTCTAATCTTGGTGATGATATCCGAGCGAAGATCGATTTTGAAAAGAATTGTGCCCCTTACATTGGTCGAACAAGTCATCAATCTGAGGTGAGGATACCTATTCTTGATGGTGACATGGTTCGATTCCAGATAGTCGATACAAAATCGCATACTCCGTCTTTCTTCTTTACTGAAATAAAGCAGGAGCACCCCGAGGAGATGTCTTGGGGCCAGAATGAAGCCGATGTCCAACAATTCACGTAGTTGGACCTTTAACTCTGAAGTTCAATAGGAGCCATTCGATATGGGGTTTTAGAAATGGGCTTTGTACGGGTTCAAGATCAATAAAGAATTCAACTTCACGTTACGGGGTAGGCAGGAAGTTCTTGAAATCGTCGGAAAATCGATATGACGGAATATTATTCAAATTTGGCGTGTCTTTATTCAAATCCATAACATGGGCTAAGAAAGCTTGACATCAGTTTTTCATAAGCGAATAGCTTTATGATTAGATATGATGATGATTGATTTTAATGGTTTAGTTGCTTGAATTAAATACAACGGGTTGGTTAGGAATATGAAAACTAACACCTTACGAAAACAATCAATTTTGGCATGATGAGTAGTTAACCAATCAATCCTAAAATCACATCAAAAGCAAGTATCTTTAAAGAGATAAGGTCAATGGGGTAAGGTGATGGTGCCAACTTGAATCAAACAAGATTTATAAGCGATGGATGTGATGAAAGTTTCTCTAACGGAGTTTCCACGAGATAGGTCAAAGTCTAATTTCTCGGTCGAGTTTAAGCGTTGAGCACATGCGGGAGAGATAAATGAATGGGTATACCGGTATCAAGTAAGGTATAAACTTATGAGAATTTATAAATAGCTTACCGTGATCACCTCGTTTGGGTTCCTCGCATTATGACCGATCGAACAAACGCTCTTTCCGGAATCGTTGACTTTGACTTTTACGGGACGATCTTTTGAGTCACCATCCCCATTGAACTAGGTTTATTTCTTGTCTGATCTCGGCGATATGTCCTTCCTTTCCACAATTATAGCATACCTTGAGCTGTTGTGGGCGGTTTGGTGATATGTCCCTCTTTTCCGCATTTATAACATATGGCCAATGGGTGGTGGTTCTCCTCCACCAGAACCGATTCTTTGCCCGCCTTTGTCGTCTTCACATAGTCGTTGTTAAATCTCCTCTTTTTAAAATCTCCTCTGACTCGCTTCTTCTATTTTCATGGCCATGATTACCACCGGAGTGGTTACCATTTTGTCCGTCTGTTTCTTTCTCCATTTGGTTATCATTATTACATTATTTGCTATCTACGATATGATCCACGGTTGTGGTCCCTCGGTTGGCCGTACTCGTTATCTTGCTTCTAATAATTGAGCCTGTTTTACAACATCTGAATAGAGAAAATTTATGAGAAATGAGATCTTGGCGTATCTTGGGTTTCAAACCTCTAAGAAACATCCACGTCATCGTTCCTCATTCTCCACCAAATGAGGTCTGAACACGGATAACTCTGCAAACTTTGCCTCGTCTTTGAGACAAATCGTCGTGTTGTTTTGCTCTAATCTAATAAACTCCACTTCCTTCGTATAGCCGAACACTTTCGGAAAGTATTTGTCATTAAATAGTTCTGAAAGCGTCTCCCGAGACATCTTTGAGTCTTGGTTTGGATGGAGTGCAACTTCCTGAGACTCCCACCGATGATCTGCCTCGCCACGGAACATAAAGGTGGCGAATGGAACCTTCTGTTCCTCCGTGCATCCCAGACATGAATATCTTGGTAATTTGCTTGACCCGTGTTTCCTTGGTGATCGGATCGGCTTTCCACTTAAATTCAGGTGGTCCCGACTCTTTGAAGCTTGCTTGTTGTGACAACCCGTGAATTACTATCATTTCCTCTGTATTTTGAACACGAGTCTCCTGCGTGCGATTTTGCATGAGCGCAAAAAGCTTCTAAACATCCTAGTTCATCATCTGCTTTCGATGGTGTTGTTGTTCACGGGAGGAACATTGTCGACTGTTGCCGCGTTCTCCTCGTTGGTGAGTCTGAGCGTCTCCACGGTCTCATTTCCATTGTTAATATTCTCGATCGACATTCTCAAATCTTGTCGTAAAACAAAACAAGGTTAATTAAGAAATCAATATATCACATAATATCCTTATATCTTGACCAACTAAAAAATAAGCTTAGGTAGGACACACTTTAGCGAAGGATTTACCGTCTCTCCCTCTAGTTACATTCCGATCTCGCATGGAGATCATATCCTAAGCTACGATACCAAGCTGGCGCCCCCAAAATAGGTATATCATCACCCATTACGAGTTGTCGAATACGTGAGTGCGAAAACAACTACAACTTTATTATTACAACAATGAAAGCGTGAGTTTTGAATACAAATATTATCTTACAGACAATATCTATACTCAAATAAATCCTCATCACATTTATTGATACATTATTTTACAAAAATGGTGAGGACTACTAAACAACTCTCTCTAGAACCTTCATTCCATACCCAGGCTAAATACTTTCGTTATATTCTAGCCTCTTGAGAAAAAAATGGAACAAAAAGGAAAAGGGTGAGCTCAACTAGCTTCGATAAAGAATATTATGACTAAGATAATATCAACAAATTATCGTTAGTCTTCACGGGAAAAAAATCTAATAGAATCTGATAGACAACAAATTTTAAATCAATATTATGCGGAAAATAATAATTCATTAGAAGAGTTAAGTAGAGAATGCAAACTACTATCTTCCATGTATGAATTTAAAAGTTCATCGAATATCTTTTATCCTGTAACATCAATCAATATATATACGGAATCAAATATTCATCTTTTTGCTACTGAGGCGAAGATATTCATCGATTAGTCGTATTCATCTAAACACTGTTCATCTTTGCTTTACTGACGAAGATATTCTTGAAATCATTCATCTTTGCACTACGAGCCAAAGATATTCAATAATATCATCATTTAAGGCGAGGATGATGAAAAATATTTTTAAAAAAGCGAATCCGGTGAAACAAAATGACAAGGATTAAGGATTAAGGATTAGTACTTTGTTTTATCCATGTTAAAAAAATACCTCAAAAATAATCATAGTGGTGTAAAATTCAAGAATGATCAAAACATGGATCTGATCAAAGCTAGTATCCGAATAGATATTTTGAACAAAAAGAAGAAATTTTATTTTTAGATGAATAGTCTTAGTATCGTGAATAGTCTCAGTATATGTGAATAGTCTTGTATCGTGAATAGTAACTCAACACCAAAATAGAAATTCCACAAAAAAACATCTTCACGCTTCATGAATAGTACTACGTGAATAGTAACTCGTGAATAGTAACTCGTGAATAGTAACTCGTGAATAGTAACTCATGAATAAGTAACCCCAGAAGCATGAAAAAAGTTCCAAATTTGATAAAAGTTCCAACCATATTTGACATAATGATATTGAAGAAATAATATCATTTGAGAAGAAAATAACATCCTTTACCTCGAAAGATTAGTACTTAGTTTGGAATCTAGGATATAGTCTTTGAAGGAACTTACGCAATCTCTAACAATACTCAAAGTATACTCAAAATACTCACAAGAATATCGCTCGATAATATAGAGAGAAAAAACTTGATTTTACGGTGTGATTTTCAATTCTAACCTAAGCACCTTATTTATAGGAAAATGCTTAGAACACAGCGAAAAATTTAATATAATATTAATATATTATATATAAATTTTCTACACACACTTTCTATGATCTGAATTCAGCCATGCTTGACAACAAATAAGTCTACCAAACAAATCAAAAAAACGTTTTTTATTATTTAAAATAATTAAAACTTCCAAAAATCAATTATTTGAATTTTAGAACATCAATAATTCATAATAAATAGCCCTTTTATCAGAAAAATTCGAATCTCGCGATTTTTTATAGGAAATTCAATTCTCTACAACTTTGCGGAAGAAAGTTTTCCAAATTCCAAATAGAAAATTGGCCAAATCCACAAGCAGAGCGATTTTATAAAATTTATAATCAAATTTCGATCGATAAATGGGGTCCACCAACATGTTTAACATGTTTTAAACATTTATTGCAACAAAAAATACTCTTCCTCCTCGTATACTCATATATCCCACATTAGTTGTAAAAATATCACCATTATTATATTATTAAAATATAATAATATATTAAATCTTATTTTATCGAAAAATATAAAATTTCAATTTTCAACAATTGTCACATTAAAATTTTTCTCCATCTATATCCACATAAAATCAATATTTTCCTCATCATATGAATCAATAATTAATTATTCACAAATAATATTACGAGAATCACAATATTGTGACGAGGCGGTTCAGGAAGAGGGGCTTTCGATAAAATTTCTCCTTCTTGGCGGCGCGATTAGGTGACCAAACCTCTCCTTGAAGCGAACTTTCTAGACATTGCCAATAATGTTATCTAATAATATTATTCGGATAATATGAATTATTGCTTCGATAATGAAAAATATTGTGTAATATGACAATTATTGAAACAACAACAATATAAAATATCAACGCAAATGACAATTATTAAATCGATAAAATCTTTGAGCGATAATTCTGTAACCATTATTGAGTAGTGCCTTCTTACGTAAGAATCAATAATTGGTGCAATCTGGTGTCTTCTTGTGTTTTAACCATAGAATATTTTAACGATATTACTTGATAACAACTTCTGTATTATTTTTAAACCACTTATATTTGTCGTTTTTCTTCATCCAATAAACTTTTTCGTTATGGGGCCCACACATGGGCTGCTTGTTGTCAAATACGAATATTCCCAAGCGATCTGAATATTCCACGACCAAACGAATATTCCCAAACAATGATGAATATTTTATAACCACTTGCTTATTTTTGAAATATTTGCGTATTTTACCCTAACTATCCACATTAATCACATCAACCCTTACTATTTCAAAATAATAAATAGAAAAATTAAATTTCATTAATAATAAGTTGGGGTCTTCTGACTTGCATAACTCGTATATCGTGGTTTAACCTATACTTGGTGACATTCTTCATTATTATTCATTGGAACATCCATGCGTGTGTTTTACACCCACTTTGGGTTCCGCTCTTTATTATTATTTTGTTGAAACATCCTCATGTGTTTTACTTTTACAGGGACTGGTTCCGTCTTTATTATTCTCATTGAACATCACATGCATGTGTTTTTACAGGACTTTGTTCCGTCTTTATCATTCTGTTGGAATATCCTATTTGTGTGTTTTACACCGGATCTCGTTTCATCTTTATTATTACATTGGAACATCCCGCTTTGTGAATTTCACCGACCGTTCCGTTATTATTATTACATTGGAATAACTTTACATCTACATCTTAATCCGCATGCATGGTGATTTCTTTTGTTATTCCATTCTTTATTATACCAGTTGATTAAAACTTTGACTTATTGTCGCGCGCCCCAAAATAGGTATACATCACCTATTACGAGTTGTCAATACATGGTACTTAAACAACTACAACTTTATTATTACACAATGAAGAAAGCTGTGAGTTTGAATACAAATATTATCTTACAGACAATATCTATACTCAAATAAATCCTCATCACATTTATTGATACATTATTTTACAAAAATGGTGAGGACTACTAAACAATCCTTTCTAAAACCTTCATTCCATACCCAGACTAAATACTTCGCTATATATTCTCGCCTCCCGAGAAAAATGGAACAAAAAGGAAAAGGGTGAGCTCAACTAGCTTTCGATAAAGAATATTATGACTAAGATAATATACAACAAATTATCGTTAGTCTTCAACGAGAAAAATATAATAGAATCTGATAGACAACAAATTTTAAATCAATATTAGCAATGAAATAATAATTCATTAGAAGAGTTAAGTAGAGAATGCAAACTACTATCTCCTATGTATGAATTTAAAAGTTCATCATCTATCTTTTATCCTGTAAACATCAATCAATATACATCTCGAATCAAATATTCATCTTTACTCTGAGCCAAAGATATTCAAAGATTAGTCATGTTTCATTTAAACACTGTTCATCTTTGCACTACGGGCCAAAGATATTCTTCGAAATCATTCATCTTTTACACTACTGGCCAAAGATATTCTTAAGAAATCATTCATCTTTACACTACTGGGCCAAAGATATTCCATAATATCATCATTTAAGGCCGAGGATGATGAAAATATTTTTTAAAAGAAACGAATCCATTGAAACAAAATGACAAGGATTAAGGATTAAGGATTCGTACTTGGTTTTATCCACGTCCAAAAATACTTCAAAAATAATCATAGTGGTGTAAAATTCAAGAATGATCAAAACATGGATACAATCGAGTTAGTATCCGAATAGATATTTTGGACGAAAAGAAGAAATTTTATTTTTCTATGAATAGTCTTAGTATCGTGTGAATAGTCTTGAGTATCGTGAATAGTCTTATATCGTGAATAATAACTCAGACACCAAAAGATAGAAATTCCACAAAAACATCTTCACACTTCATGAATAGTACTACTCGTGAATAGTAACTTCGTGAATAAGAACTCATGAATAGTAACTCGTGAATAAGAACTCATGAATAGTAACCCATGAATAGTAACCCGACATGAAAAAGTTCCAAATTTGATAAAAACTTCAGATCAACATTTCGAAGATAATGATATTGAAGAAATAATATCATTCTGAAAAATAATATTCACTTACCTCGAAAGATCGATTACTTATTAGAATCTAAGGGTATAGTCTTTGAAGGAACTTACACTTTCGTCTAGCAATACTCAAAGTATACTCAAAATACTCACAAGAATCGCCTCGATAATATAGAGAAAAAACTTGGGTTTACGGTGTGATTTTCAATTCTAACCTAAGCACCTATTTATAGGAAATTGCTTAGAACACCAAAGCGAAAAATTTATTAAATATTATTATATTTTTCAAAATCCTCATCGCACACTCAACCATCAGCCACACATGTAGCCCACCTCTCAAAAAAAGTAGAAAAACGTTTTGTAATTTAAATTATTTTAAACTTCCAAAATTAATTATTTGAGCTTGAACTTCAATAATTCATAATAAATAGCCCTTTCATCAGAAAATTCGAATCTCGCGTGTTTTTATAGGAAATTCAATTCTCTACAACTTTGCGGAAGAAAGTTTTCCAAATTCCAAATAGAAATTGATCGAAATCCACAAGCGGGCAATTTTACGGTATAATCAAATTTCATCGATAAATGGGGTCCACAGACATGTTTAACATGTTTTAAACATTTATTGCAACAAAAATACTCTTCCTCCTCAGATACTCATATATCCCACATTACGTTGTAAAAATATCACCGTTTAATATATTATTAAAATAATATATTTAAATGAATTATTTTATCGAGAAAAGATAAAATATTAATTTTCAACAATTGTCATTTTAAAAATTTTCTCCATCTATATCCACATAAAATCAATATTTTCCTCATCATATAAATCAATAATTAATTATTCACAAATAATATTACTGAGAATCACAATATTAATGACAACCAGGCGGTTCCCCAGGAAAGAGGGGGCTTTTCGAATAAAAATTTCTTCTTGGTGGCCTTGATTAGGTGACCAAACCTCTCCTTGAATGTAACTTTCTAGACATTGCCAATAATGTTATCTAATAATATTATTCGATAATATGAATTATTTCTTCGATAAAGAAAAATACTTGTGTAATGTGATTATTGAAACAACAAAGAATATAAAATATCAACGCGTGAATCATTAACTCAATAAAATCTTTGAGCGATTAATTCACGTAACCATTATTGAGTAGTGCATTCTTACGTAAGAATCAATAATTGGTGCAATACCGTGTCTTCTTGTTCAACGCCAGACATATTAGTGTGTTTAACCAACGGTATTCCAACATTATTAATTGTAATAACTACTACCGTTATTTAAAAACAACTTATATTTGTCGTTTTCTTCATCCAATCGCTTTTTACATTATGGGGCTCCACACAGGTGGTCAAGCCGTCGTACGAATATTCCCGACAAGATTTAATATTCCACGACCAAACGAATATTCCCCGACGATAATGAATATTTTATAACCACTTTGCTTATTTTGAAATATTTGCGTATTTAACCCTTAACTATCCACATTAATCAAATCAACCCTTACTATTTCAAAATAATAAATAAAGGAAATTCCTTTTTATTAAAAAAATTTCGGGGTCTTACATCTATACTCCATGAAATTAGTAGAATATCCTTGATATTTGCGTTTCATCCAAAGATCTTTTCATGGAAATATTCTTCCGATCATTCTTGAATTTTACTCTACAAAAGCAAAGATCATTTTGACAATTTGGGCGTTAATAATTCTTGGATAAAATAATTCTTGAACTTGTTTTATTGAATTATTATGTCATTGTCATCATCCTCATGTTATATTATGTTATCTTCGGCTTACGTGTATAGATGAACTTAGTATGATTATGACCAGGGATCATTCGGTATAATCATGGCTTGTTATAAATGATGTGATAAAAGTCCTCGGTGGCACATGTAATGCGGTGATGGATAGTTTTGGTATGATTATGACCGGGGGTGATTCGGTTTAGTCATGACCATTGATAATTTGATGAATATCCTTGGCCAGTAGTGCGTGGGTGATTCGATGATGTGGATTATTTATTAAAGTGAGTCTCAAATATATAATAAAGATGAAAAAACCTTTTAAAACCTAAAAGATAGTAGACTTTATTCTCTACTTGACTCTTTTAATGGATTGCTTATTCCGCTGCAGCTAAACTTGTTGTCTATTGTATTTTATCAGTTTAACACTGTTGAAGGCTAATGATAAATTATTCTGCATTATCTTAGTCATAATATTTCTTACTGGGCTAGTTGAGCTCACCTTTTCTTTCCACCGTTTCTTGAGAAATGAGAACATAGCCATTTGAGACGAGTCGGGAACGGAGTAATGGTCCGAGGATAGCATTAGTAGTCCCCACTATTCGTAAAAATAGTGTGATAATAGTTGTAATGAGGACTCCTTTTGAGTTTGTATAATATCTAGTAGACAATATTTGTATTCAAACTCACGCTTTATGTCGTATTGTACACACAGGCAGTTATATTAGTAAGTTGTATTTGAATTTATGTACCATGTAAGTGGCGACCCAAGATGGGTGACGTATACCTAATTTTGGGGCGTCACGGTTGATATCGAGCTTAGGATATGATCCTGGCTAAGATGCGAGATAAGAACTAGGAGGAGAGAGACGGGGAATTCCTTCGCTAGTATGACCTACCTAAGTTTATTTGTTATTTAATTGGTCGGTTAGAGTATAGGGATAATATTTGATATATTAATTAACCCTTTTGCTTCACAACCCTTCGGGTAATAAGAGTGTAGCTAGGTCGAAATTTGAATGTGATGGAATAGAACGGTGGTCATTATTTAGTAGTTATATTTGGTGAATCAACTAGGGTGAAAGCGAACCCAACGTTGGAAGAGTGTTTTGCCACTATCATACAAGATGTCTAATGACATACAACCTTGTGTCATCATAAGAGCGGGGTTGTGCTCATCCACTTCTTGAGTATATTCTGAGCAGCACTACCTATATGATCTTGGTGTTTGTTTGAAGTATAATTCTCAATTTGAGACAGTGGAGATAATGATAAATCAAGAGAAGACTCACCATTGGGAAGAATATGATAGTAATCTTCTCATTTTCTTTGGGGTCTATTGGGTAAACCAATGATAATTACGTGGCCATATGATATCTATCATAACCTAGAAGCATGGCCTCCCATGTACAAAGGTTTCCTTGAGCACTTCCCAAAGATTCTAATTTCTAAAAGCAGTTTTTGACTATACATTTATGTAAGGTGTCATTGTGACGTCTTATCCAAAGTTGGGATGAAAGTCACAGTTGGTATCAATGTAACGTCTTATCCAAGTCTTGGATAAGAGTAGCGATTTGAATGATATTTCTATCATTAATAAAATTTCTTGACGTATTCTTGAAGATTTCCTAGCCTACCCTAGGCGTGAAATCGAATTTTGTATTGACCCCGATCTGAAAACCCATTTCTTAAACCCTCAAATATTTCTTCAACTAAAAGGATCTGCTTTACGTGGATTATGATGAAAGTCATAATAAAAGTATAGAACTGATGAAAATCATGGGTATATGAAGTATTAGTAAGTTTTAAGATGATTTATGTTGGTTATTATGTGAAAAAACTTGAAAGTTTCTTAGAAATCACAAAGAGTTGAAAATCGATTTTGGTGAAAAGCGTAAAATGAAATTCAATTGACCATATCTCCTATTATATTTTGAATTTTTGAGTATGGTCAAGTCCTAGAGTTAGATCTATAAGTTATCTAACTAATCCAAGTGGAATTACTGGAAAAGGTGTTGTAGATTTTTGTGTGGACTGATTTTAGCAAAGGAGTGCAAAGCTGCAAAAAACGAAAAAAAAACTACGCCATGATTTTAGACGGGCTGTTTCGGCCACTTAAATTATGAGAAAAATTCTGGCCTTTTGGGACATGAAGGTATATGGTATAAAGTACCTCCTGTCTCTAAAATGAGCTCATTTTGACTTAAAATGAGCAAGTTATGACTATTTCAATATTTAGGTTTTTCCGAAAAAACGCTATAACCAGTTCTATAACTCCGATGACCATGAAATTTAAACTGGAAGCTCATGTTAACATGTGTAAGGTTCTGCCAAGATTTGGAAATTTTGGAGTTAAACTTGAGGTAGCTAATTTCTTAAGGAATTAATTAGAAATTGATTTTTGAAAAATAGTAAATGAATTTTAAAATTTCGAGAAAAATATATTTTCATTATGGGACTATATTATGCTAAATCCCAGAAAAGAAATATTTTTGGGACTGATTTGGTATTTTTCATGAAAATAGTTTAATTCTGAACATATGAGTTAAATATGTTATGTGAAGTAACAAAGTTGAAAAAATAGGATTTTATGGCTAGAGAATCCTATATAGAGTATATGCATATTTTTTTGATGAGGATTTGATAATTGGTGATGATATCTTATGAGTATGGCATTTTTAAATGATTAAATGCATTATATGGTAAAGCGTAAAATTGAAATAAATTGTTTATAAATTTAAGAAGTGATTAAAATATTAAGGATATTAGATTATTATTTATTAAGTGATTGATAACATGGGGATATTCTTGAATCTTGGATAAATTATATTATAAATGTTTAATATTTATCCTTTATCTCATTTGATTGATTCTTTATATCATTATCCTCATGTTTATATTATGTTGAAAGTCATCTCGTGGCTTTTGTAGTGCATAGATGGACTTGGTATGATTATGACCGAGGATTGTTCGGTATAATCATAACCGTAATTGAAAACACGATTATCTTTGGTAGTAGTGCATGGATAATTTGTGGTCGTGATACTTAATGAATACACGATTATCTTTGGTAGTAGTGCATGGATAATTTGTGGTCGTGATACTAATGAATACACGATTATCTTTGGCACGTAGTGCATGGATAATTTGTGGTCGTGATACTTAATGAATACACGATTATCTTTGGTAGTAGTGCATGGATAATTCGTGGTCGTGATCTTAATGAATATCCTTGGCACAGTAGTGCGAGGGATGATTCGATGATATGGATTAATTATTGGTGAGTCTCAGTCTCGATGAAATATTAATTCATGGATGTGGTAAAAAATCATCTTTGGTAGTAGTGCATTGATAGACTTGGTATGATTATGACCAAGGTTATTCGGTATAATCATGGTAGTAATTGAAAACACGAATATCCTTGGCGATAGTGCATGGATAATTCGTGGTCGTGATACTATTAAGATGCGTCTCAAAGATTATTGGTTTTACAGTTGTATATCTTTGGCTGTGTAGTGCAAAGATGAATTGTTAATGAATATCTTTGGTAGGATTACGAGATGAATTTAATATTTTTAACGATAAAGGTATTCAAGGTATCCTCACCCTATTTATCATACCAGTGTATCGTACCCTAATTTCGAGGGCTTAAATTTCATAAGGAGGGAGATTGTGAGACCCAGATTTTATCAATAAAGATTTAAATTTTGTTGAAATAATTTTTTAATATTATGGTGTGAATTTAAGATAATATTATAGTTGTGGGTAGTATTTATAAATTTTGCAAAGTATGCAAGTTGTTATAAAATATTAGTTTGGTCTGGGAATATTCTTTTTGTCGGGGAATATTAAATACGGCTTACTCAATCATTAGTGGACCCTACAACGGAAGTATTTTCGTAGTTAGAAAATGACAAAATTATCTTTATATAAAATAATAACGGAGGTGTTACTGTTAAAAGCTGTTGAACTACCCAGTAGTAAAAGTACGATGTCTGGCGTAGTTGTATAGTAGTACACGATATTGATTATTGATCTTTACGTGAGAAGTCACTTTCGGTATACGCGATTATTCTTCTGATAATTCTTTGCATCATATCTCTTATATTATTGATTCAATTATTGTCACATATATCATCCCGTATAATATGTTATAGTATTAAATCAATAATTGAGACGACAAGTTATAAATGATTAATAATTGTTGAAAGATTAAAAAATGTGTTGATTAAAATAAAATGATTTGTGGTAATATTTATTCAATCCTTAATGTATATAAAAGAGTACATTATGAGGCGTTTATGGTAAGTTTGATTATTTTATGGGGGGGCCATATGTCATTATCTAAGAGTCTCTTCGTCGATAGTAATTACCTTTGTGAATAGTAATTACCTTCGTCGATAGTAATTACCTTGTGAATAGTAATTACCTTCGTCGATAGTAATTACCTTTTACCAGACGTCGAACCACTTGTCGTTTCACATTACGTGCGTCGAACCACTTGTCGTTTCACATTACAATTCTGAGCGTCGAACCACTTGTCGTTTCACATTACGAGTGTCCGAACCACTTGTCGTTTCACATTACAAGGCGTCGAACCACTTTTCTTTTCACATCACGATTAAATCGAGCCACTTGCCTTTTCACATGGCGGTCTTAAGCTAGAAATATTCTATAAATAGAGGCCTAGTGCTTCATTATTTTCATGAATTCACCGAAACTCTAGAGAGAGAAACTATAGAAAGAAGGAAGAAAAAAGTATTCTTTACTTCACCTTGCGATATTCGAGTTCTTTCTAAGGTAGGGAATATTATTTGTTGTACCGTAAAGGGTGTTATTCTTCTTATTCATGAAGAGAACTGTTGTTATTCCATTCTTATTATTACATTGGAATAACTTTTGTATCGTGGTTTAACCTATACTTGGTGACATTCTTCTATTATTACATTGGAACATCACTGCACTGTGTTTTAATCGGACTGGTTATTCCATTTTTATTATTATTTTGTTAACATCCATGCTCATGTGTTTTACACGGACTGGTTAAATTATTCCATTTCTTTATTATTACATTGGAACATCACATGCATGTGTTTTTGCTGGACTGGTTCCGCGTCTTTATCATTCGCTGAATATCCTATCATGTGTTTTTACAGGATCTCGGTTCCATCTTTATTATTCTGTTGGAACATCCACATTGTGTGAATTTCACGACACAGTTTCGTTATTATTATTACATTGGAATAACTTTTATCTGCATGCAATCTGCATGTATGGTGATTTCTTTTGTTATTCCATTCTTTATTATACCCAGTTGGTTAAAACTTTGACTTATATACTCCATGAAATTAGTAGAATATCCTTGATATTTGTGTTTCATCCATATCTTTTTTCATGGAAATATTCTTACGATCATTCTTGAATTTTACTCTACAAAAACAGATATCATTTTGACAATTTGGGCGTTAATAATTCTGGATAAAATAATTCTTGAACTTGTTTTATTGAATTATTATGTCATTGTCATCATCCTCATGTTATATTATGTTATCTTGACTTTACGTGTATAGATGAACTTAGTATGATTATGACCGAGGGATCATTCGGTATAATCATGGCTTGTTATAAATGATGTGATAAAAGTCCTCGGTGGCACATAATGCGATGATGGATAGTTTTTGGTATGATTATGACCGGGGGTGATTCGGTATAGTCATGACCATTGATAATTTGATGAATATCCTTGGTAGTAGTGCGGGGTGATTCGATGATGTGGATTATTTATTAAAAGTTGAGTCTCGTGCTATAAAAATGATGAAAAACCTTTTAAAACCTAAAAGATAGTAGACTTTATTCTCTACTTGACTCTTTTAATGGATTGCTTATTCCGCTATGCGCATTAAACTTGTTGTCTATTGTATTTTATCGGTTTACAACGTTGAAGGCTAATGATAAATTATTACGCATTATCTTAGTCATAATATTTCTTCTTGGGCTAGTTGAGCTCACCTTTCTTTCACTATTCTCTTGAGGAAATGAGAACATAAATTTGAGACGAGTCGGGGAGCGGAGTAATGGTCCGAGGATAGCATTAGTAGTCCCCACTATTACGTGAAATAGTGTGATAATAGTAGTAATGAGGACTCCTTTTGAGTTTGTATAATATCTAGTAGACAATATTTGTATTCAAACTCACGGTTTATGTCGTATTATTACCTACGGCGCTTATATTAGTAAGTTGTATTTGAATTTATGTACCATGTAAGTGGCGACCCAAGATGGGTGGCGTATACCTAATTTTGGGGCGTCACACATATATAATTTGTTTTCACGAAGCCTTTGGAGTACCGAACCTTCAAATGGTGCTCATGATCTTCACGACTTTTGGAATATATGAGGATGTCATCAATAAAAAAACAACGAATCGATCCAAATATTCCTTGAATACTCGGTTCATCATATCCATGAAAGCCGCGGGAGCATTAGTTAGTCCGAAAAGACATGACTAAGAATTCATAATGCCCATCTGGGGTTACGAAGGCGGTCTTTGGAATATCCTCGGTTCTAATCTTCAAATGATGATATTCGAACGAAGATCGATTTTTGAAAAGAATTGTGCCCTTTGAATCGGTAGTCAAACAAGTCATCAATACGAGGTGAGGATACTATTCTTGATGGTGACATGGTTCAATTCCCGATAGTCAATACAAAATCGCATACTCTCGTCTTTCTTCTTTCTGAATAAAGCAGAGGAGCACCCAAGGAGATGTCTTGGGGCCAGAATGAAACCGATGTCCAACAATTCCTGAAGTTGGACCTTTAACTCCTGAAGTTCAATAGGAGCCATTCGATATGGGGTTTTAGAAATGGGCTTTGTACTAGGTTCAAGATCAATAAAGAATTCAACTTCACGTTACGGGGTAGGCCAAGGAGTTCTTGAAAATACGTTAGGAAAGTCGATAACAACAGGGAATATTATTCAAATTTGGCGGGTCTTTATTCAAATCCATAACATGGGCTAAGAAAGCTTGACATCCATTTTTCAATAAGCGAATAGCTTTATGATTAGATATGGCGGTGATTGATTTTAAGGGTTTAGTTGCTTGAATTAAATTACAACGGGTTGGTTAGGAATATGAAAACTAACAACCTTACTTACGAAAACAATCAATTTTGGTATGATGAGTAGTTAACGAATCAATCCCTAAAATCACATCAAAAGCAAGTATCTTTAAAGAGATAAGGTCAACGGTAAGGTGATGGTGCCAACTTGAATCAAACAAGATTTATAAGCGATTGGATGTGATGAAAGTTTCTCTAACGGAGTTTCCACGAGATAGGTCAAAGTCTAATTTCTCGAGTCAAGTTTAAGCGTTGAGCACATGTAGGAGAGATAAATGAATGGGTATGCCCCAGTCAAGTAAGGTATAAACTTGAAAGAATTTATAAATAGTTTACCGTGATCACCTCGTTTGGGTTCCTCTCATTTTGACCCCAAATCACAACAAATGCTCTTCCGGAATCGTTGACTTTGACTTTTACGGGACGATCTTTTGAGTCACCGTCCCCATTGAACTAGGTTTATTCTGCGTCTGATCTCGGCGATATGTCCTTCCTTTCCACAATTATAGCATACCTTGAATCTGTTGTGGGCGGTTTGGTGATATGTCCCTCTTTCCGCATTTATAGCATATGACCAGGTGGTCGTTCTCCTCCCTTAGAACCCGATTCTTCTTAAGCGCGATCGTCTTCACATAGTGGTTGTTAAATCTCCTCTTTTAAAATCTCCTCTGACTCGCTTTCTTCTATTTTCATGGCTATGATTACCACCAGTGTGGTTACCATTTTTGTCCGTCTGTTTCTTTCTCCGTTGGTTATCATTATTACATTGATCTATCTCTCGAGTGCGATCCACGGTTATGGTCCCTCGGTTGAACATACTAGTTATCTCGCTTCTAACAATTGAGCCACATTAACAACATCTGAATAGAGAAAATTTATGAGAAATGAGATATTGTCGTATCTTGGGTTTCAAACCTCTCGAAACATCCGCGTCATACGTTCCTCATTCTCCACCAAATGAGGTCTGAACACGGATAACTCTGCAAACTTTGCCTCGTCTTTGAGACACCGCCGTGTTGTTTTGTTCTAATCGATGAACTCCACTTCCTTCATATAGAAGAACACTTTCGGAAAGTATTTGTCATTAAATAGTTTACTGAAACGTCTCCCAAGACATCTTTGAGTCTTGGTTTGGATGGAGTGCGCTTCCTACAGACTCCCACCAAGATCACTGCCTCACCACCACGGAACATAAAGGTGGCGAATGGAACCTTCATTTCTCCGTGCATCCCAAGACATCGAATATCTTGGTAATTTGCTTGACCCATGTTTCCGCCGCATGATCGGATCGGCTTTTCCTTAAATTCTGGTGGTCCCAACTCTTTGAGCTGCTTGGGCAGTGACAACCCGTGAATTGTTATAATTTCCTCCTATATTTTGAACACGAGTCTCCTCGTGCGATTTTGCATGAATCGCAAAAAGCTTCTAAACATCCCTCGTTCATCATCTCGCTTTCGGTGGTGTTGTTCACGGGAGGAACATTGTCGACTGTTGCACGTTCTCCTCGTTGGTGAGTCTGAGCGTCTCCACGGTCTCATTTCCATTGTTAATATTCTCGATCGACATTCTCAAATCTTGTCATAAAAAAACAAGAGTTAATTAAGAAATCAATATATCACATAATATCCCTATATCTTGACCAACAAACAAATAAGCTTAGGTAGGACACACTAGCGAAGGATTTACTCGTCTCTCCCCTCCTAGTTCTATTCCCGATCTCCGCCAGAGATCATATCCTAAGCTCGATACCAACCGTGGCGCCCCCAAAATAGGTATACATCACCCATTACGAGTTGTCGATACGTGATACGAAACAACTACAATTTTATTATTACAACAAGAAAAAGCTGTGAGTTTGAATACAAATATTATCTTACAGACAATATCTATACTCAAATAAATCCTCATCACATTTATTGATACATTATTTTACAAAAATGGTGAGGACTACTAAACAACTCTCTCTAGAACCTTCATTCCATACCCCAGGCTAAACTTTCGCTTATATTCTCTTCCTCCACGAGAAGAAAAATGGAACAAAAAGGAAAAGGGTGAGCTCAACTAGCCCAATAAAGAATATTATGACTAAGATAATATACAACAAATTATCATTAGTCTTCAACGAGGAAAAATCTAATAAAATACTGATAGACAACAAGTTTTTAAATCAATATTAGCAATGAAAATAATAATTCATTAGAAGAGTTAAGTAGAGAATGCAAACTACTATCTTACATGTATGAATTTAAAAGTTCATCGTCCTATCTTTTATCCCTATAACATCAATCGATATATATACGGAATCAAATATTCATCTTTGCTACTGAGGCGAAGATATTCATCGATTAGTCATGTTCATCTAAACACTGTTCATCTTTGTACTCACGGGCGAAAGATATTCTTCGAAAATCATTCATCTTTTCACTACGGGCCAAAGATATTCAATAATATCATCATTTAAGACCGAGGATGATGAAAAATATTTTAAAAAAACGAATCCAAAGGAAACAAAATGATAAGGATTAAGGATTAAGGATTAGTACTTTGTTTTATCCATGTCCAAAAATACCTCAAAAATAATCATAGTGGTGTAAAATTCAAGAATGATCAAAACATGGATACAATCAAAGCTAGTATCCACAATAGATATTTTAGACGAAAAGGAAAATTTTATATTTTGATGAATAATAGTCGTATTAAGTGAATAATCATCGATCGTGAATAAGAACTCAGACACCAAAAGTTCCAAATTTGATAAAACTTCAGATCAATATTTCAAAGATAATGATATTGAAGAAATAATATCATTACTGAAAAATAATAATATCCCTTACCTCGAAAGATCGATCTTTCAAATTGAAACACAGGATATAAATGCGACTTGAACTTGCAGTATAACAATACTCAAAATATACTCAAAATACTCACAAGAATACGTTCGATAATATAGAGAGAAAATTTCAGATTTACGGTGTGATTTTCAATTCTAACCTAAGCACCTATTTATAGGAAAATGCTTTAGAACACCAAAAGCGAAAAATTTATTAAAATATTAATTTATTAATTTTTATTCTTACCCACATTTAGAGATCTGAATTCAGCCACTTCTAACACATGAAGACCCACAATAATGACAAAAAAATGTTTTGTCATTTTAAATATTTATACTTCCAAAATCAATTATTTGAGACTTGAAACTTGATAATTCACAATAAATAGCCCTTTTATCGGAAAATTCAAAACTCGCATTTTTTATAGGAAATTCAATTCTCTACAACTTTGCGGAAGAAAGTTTTTTCAATTCCAAATGAAATTGGCCAAAAATCCACAAACCAGACGATTTTACGTGCTATAATCAAATTTCGATCGAATAAATGGGGTCCAATGAGCATGTTTAACATGTTTTAAACATTTATTGCAACAAAAAATACTCTTCCTCCTCGTATACTCATATATCCCACATTCGTTGTAAAAAATATCACCATTATTATATTATTAAAATATAATAATATATTTAAATAATTATTTTATCGAGAAAAAGATAAAATTTCAATTTTCAACAATTGTCACATTAAAAATTTTCTCCATCTATATCCACATAAAATCAATATTTTTCTCATCATATGAATCAATAATTAATTATTCACAAATAATATTACTGAGAATCACAATATTGACAACCCGGCGGTTCAGGAAGAGGGGGCTTTCCAATAAAATTTCTCTTATCTTGCGCCGCAATTAGGTGACCAAACCTCTCCTTATGTAACTTTCTAGACATTGCCAATAATGTTATCTAATAATATTATTCGAGATAATATGAATTATTGCTTGATAATGAAAAATCTTGTGTAATGACAATTATTGAAACAACAATGATATAAAATATCAACGCAGAATTATTAAATCGATAAAATCTTGAACAATAATTCAGAACCATTATTGAGTAGTGCCTTCTTACGTAAGAATCAATAATTGATGCAATCTGCAGTGTCTTCTTGTGTTTTAACCACCAAGTATTTTAACAATGATTAATCTGTAATAACTCTGTTTTATTATTTTTAAACAACTTATATTTATCGTTTTCTTTATCCAATCGCTTTTTTAGTTATAAAAGATCAAATTTACTGTTGTCATTTAATATTCCCCGACGAATGAGAATATTCCACGACCAAACGAATATTCCCTAATAACAATGAATATTTTATAACCACTTGCTTATTTTGAAATATTTACGTATTTTACCCATAACTATCCACATTAATCAAATCAACCCTTACTATTTCAAAATAATAAATAAAAAAAATTAAATTTCATTAATAATAAGTTGGGGTCTTACACTACTATTATCTTAAATGAATATTATTAGCACAACAATCATACTAATGCATTTCACAACAAAAAGAAATCATAAAAACTACTTTGCCCTAATCACTATCAAGATTATATCCACCATTATTATTATTAATCCTTTGAAAACCCAAATCCAACTTATCAATCACTATCATATCAGATCTATATAGTCGAGAAAAATTACATCTAATCAAATTGGGAAGAAGAAGAATTATTATATACCCTTGGTTCCCAAAAATATAATAAAAAACAGTAGTCATATTATTATATATTTTTTGAGATTAAAATTTATTTGAGTCATAAAAGTAATTGACCCAACTCTCTAATACTAATGTAAAGTGAAAAAACAAAAAAGAAAAGTTGCCAATTATTTATTTAAATGAAAAAGAGATTTGCCCAAGGCACCCCACCCACAACTCATTTAAGATGTGACATAATCTTATTTGATAAAAGAGAGGTGAGAGAACGATATGATTGTATGAAAATAACCCTACTTTTTTTTTTAAATATACTCCATCCCCTGTTGTGTACCCTCACTTTTTTTTATATATTATTTCTTATTAAATTATCCTTTGCAAGATTTACCAAATTCAACCTACACATGATCAGCAAAATAGGTATGTTAATGTTACTGAAGGAAGGAGTTATTTCGTAAAGAAAAACTATATTTTGACATCATAATTGAATTTCACCTATTTATATGATTAAAATAATATAAATAAGTAAAATTATAAAATATTCATGTCCAATTTTCGTGTGGTAAAATTAAGAAATAGGTATGGTTTACAAGGAGGCATCTCATAAAATTGGATTGTCCAAACGTACTCCCCTGCCTTAATTAGTACAGTAGGTGATTGTTTGCAACCCCAGCACACCAACCCTAATTTATTTTAGAAAGCACTTTGGTCCGGGACTCCATTTGAGAAGGACCCACGAACGGATCAGCCTTCTACTCTAATGCTTAAAATTGAGGCTATGAAGGTTTGGGCATGAATTGAAGAGGGAAGCACGGTAGCCAGCACCATAAAACTCGAATCAATAAGTTGTGTTTACCATTATTAGCTGGCTGGCTGGCTGGCTGGCTGGCTGCTCCCATGTTTGGCGATTTGGATTGAAAGTCGTACTCTTTCTTACAACTCTCCATTGTCATATAATTTTATATGTTGAATTTTTTTTTGTTAAGAATTAATAGAGTGGACAAATTTTATAAACGAAACGTGGCCATCGTAATTTGATAAATAAAAAAATTGTAATACATAATAATATGACTTGTAATACTATTTTTTTTTTTCTGATACTGTGCAAAGCGAATGGAATAAAACATTTTCTCCCAATTCTCTCTTTCTCGTTTAACTTTTAATCAGTCTTTCCAGCATTTTACTACCCGTCCAGATAGCCTCGTTGTCACTACAAACCCCACCAACACAAAAGTACAAGAGAGAGAAAGTGAAGGGGAGCGCCACCAATTAACCTAAAGAAGATAATATTCAATGCTAATAGACAGAGTGGAGCAGTCCCAGTAGAGACAGATACATACAGATAGAGCCAAAGAGAGGAATGGCATTCACAGCAAAGCCCAAAAACAACAACAGCAGCAGCACTGAAGGCTGGGGAATGGGGTTTTTCTTAGTTTTCTTCCCTGAAGAACAACAAGACCCCAATAACAATAATACTATTAACCGTATCTCCAAGAAAAAAACTATATTTTCTTCCCCATCTTCTCCATTACCATCTCCATTCAATACCCTTCTCAGGCGCACCAATTCCGCCCAACTCCTCAGCAAAGCACAATCCACCATCTCCATTTGTGCCCTCCTTGTTTTCTTCTCTCTCCTCCTCTTCACCCTCTCCACCTTCGAACCCGCCACCACTCCTCGACGGCAACTCTCTTCAATCAAATTTTACAGACCCAATTCTAATTCTTTTCCACAAAAATCTTCAATTTCTCATGCGTTACAGGGGATGGGTACTCTGTATACCAGAGGCACAAAAGCCATGAACGACTTAATTATCTGCCATGTAATGGAGTCTGTTACTGTAAAGGAACTTGGGCTTTTCTTGAGACTATTACACAGGTCTTCTCTCACTTCGAGGTCGGACCTCTTGCTTATTTTCCCTTCTTCGTCATCTGTTTCTTTCGATTCCACAGTTCGCCAGGAGAACGAGTCGTTCCTGAAACTCATTACTCAATTCAAAGAACTCAACGGTAGCGTCAATTCGGCGGCGAGTTTTGACGTGACCCAGTTCGTGAAATCAAGCGAGAAGGAAAAGGAAAATGAAGAGCCGATATGGGGTCGGAGAAGTTGGAGCAATTACAGCGGAGAAGAGGAGACTGAATTGACTCGGTTGAGTTACGGCTCCGTGGTTGGTTTTGAAGTTGACGAGCTTGACCCGGAGAACTCGTTGGCTGGGTTTTTGGACCACGTTCCAATGAGTTTGAGGAGATGGGCTTGTTATCCAATGCTACTCGGCCGACTTCGGCGAAATTTTAAGCACGTAACGCTAGTGGATGTGAAAGACGTGTTACTACTCGGTGACCCAGTCGGCCAAGTCAGGAATCGGAGTCCCGAGTCAGTCTATTTATCTACATTTACTACGCCAACCAAGCACAGCAGAAAGAAATCGGATAAAACTCAGGCCCACCATCAGAAACCGGTTAACCCGTCAATCATAACGGGCGGAACTCGGGGAATTCGACGATTATCAAATGCAATGCTAACGGAGATTGTACGAGCTGCAATGCAGCACAAGAAAAAGAACTCGGTGACCGCCGAGTCAGGTATCCTAAATCAACTCTTGGGGAATGATTTTGTACTGAAGAAGGTACAATTGGTGGTCTCAACTGAGTCGATACCGGACGTGAGTTCAGTCGACTCAATTGCTTCGTTGTCCTTGTCAAATTACACGGTGGTACGGCGCGGTTATAGTAATATAGATTTTCATGCTGCTTTTATGAGGCATATTTGTTCATTTCCGTTAGATTCTTCAGTTTATAGCGACTGTTAGGAGAACTGAAAATAGAGAGTAATATGGGAAAAGATGAGTGTACAATTTGTTTATTTTATTTTTTATAACAGCTGCTGGGTATAGCATTTACATTTTGTTAATTTTGCTTTACATGGGAAAAATAATACTACATAGAAAATTAATATTTTAACATATTAATGCTGTAGTAGTATTTTGTAACTATATATATATATTAGCTTCGTTTAAGATTCCAGTACGTGTAATCAATTTATCATTGTTATATTTTATTTTTTGGCAATATTATGGATGACGTGCTCTTTTAAATTGGAAAAAATTCTATTTTCGCACGCCACTTTATTTCATGTGAATGTGGTCACACTTATTATTTATATGAGCATCAGACTGACAAAAATATTAATCTTTTTTGTAGAATATTATTTCTCTTTAAATTTTACCCTAGTTAAACTAATTGATAATTTTATCAAATTAAAAAAAATAGTTATTTAAATTGTGCATGTACGATGCTACACGATTGTTGAGTTGACCCATGTATTCTCTTATTTAAAATGTAAAATTCCATTTGTTTTTGAACAATAAAGATATATTATTGTGAAACTAGGGATTTTGTATTAATTAATAATAATAAAAAGTAACATGAATTTTTTTAATGAAATTTGGGGAATAATGTGTTAAAAAGGGAATCTTAATACATGACATGCAGAAATGAAATATTTAGTACTATTTTATTGATTTGACAATCATTTTATCATGGGCAATTTTTATTTCTTTTAAGACTAAAAGACAATTTGCACCCCAAATTTTATATTGTTGTTGACTTTTGCACCTCAAACCGAAAAAGGTGTCTAATGTAAGACCCCGAATTTTATGAAATAAAAGTATTCAATTTTCCTATTTAGTAAATGGTTAAATTGATAAAAGTTAAAGTTAAGGGTGATATATGATTTTTTTTTCAAAATACACAAGTGGTTATAAAATATTCATTATTGTTTAGGGAATATTAGTTTGGTGGTGGAATATTCTTTTTCCATAGGGAAATATTAAATGCGACCAATGCCAGACCATTTTTGGGGCCCTATAATGAATATAAGCGTTCGGATGAAGAAAAGCGACAAAATTAAGTTTTTATAAATAACGGCGTAATCGTTCTGAATTAACACATTGGAATACTTAGGTGGTTAAAATACGATGTCTGGCGTGTGTTCGCGATTAAAGAAGACACGATTTTACAAAAGATTTTTTTGAATTATTGATCCTTACATAAGAAGGCACTACTCAATAATTATTAAAGTAATTCTTTATTTAATATTTTATTTTATTGATTCAATAATTCTTTGCGTTGATATTTTATATTATTGTTGTTTCAATAATTATCATTTGCCTGATAATATTTCTCGTTATCGGATCGATAATTCATATTATTTGAATAATATTATTAGATAGCACTATTGGCAATGTCTAGAAAGTTCTGTCTAAGGAGAGGTTTGGTCACCTAATTGCAAGGCCACCAAGAAGAAGGAGAAATTCTTATTGAAAGCCCTCTTCCTTGAACCTGCTTTCTGGTTGTCATTATTGTGATTACGTAATATTATTTGTGAATAATTAGTTATTGATTTATATGATAAGAAAATATTTATTTGATGTGGATATAAATGATGGATTTATTTATGTATTTATAAGTGAAGGAATTAATGATGAGGTGTTTTATCGGTATTTGTCGAAATGGAGAACAAAATATGGGATTTTCGTAAAAATTAGTTTATTACTTGATTTTGTAAAATCCATAACTCTTTAATATATAATGAGTTAAGAGATGAGCCATATATCAAAAGAAAGCCCTAGAAGTAAGCTAATCAGTAGAAATTTGAATCACCCAAAAATTCTTTGTAGATATTTCGTGGTGAAATTTTGAATGAAATCGGTCCGAAGGACTAATAGTCCGAAAAATCGGTGTTCTTCACTATATTGCGTGAGTTATAAATTTTGATCCGACCGTTGGATCGTTGTAATTTTGGATATGTTATACATATATAAGTTGAGTATATGTCCACAAATTTTGAACCGTTAAAATGAACGTATGATTTGTTATGAATTTTAAGAGGTAGCTGATTCGGAAATTAGGTTTTGGTGGAAAATTCTAGAATTGAGTGGGCCCCACTCTTGGTTGTTGGGGAAGATGGCTGATTTTTGGTGGGTGGAATAGTAGCGAGTAAAGCCATCGTGTGGCAAGTCGAGTCTTCTTCTTCTTCGTCTTAACATTTTCCTATAAATAGAGGGCTAAGTTAGAATTGAAAATCACACCGTAAACATAAGCTTTCTCTCTTTCTCTCTAGATTATTGAGTGTAATTTGTGAGTATTTAGATACTTGGTGAGTTGATATTCATCGGTCTGAAGTTTCCTTCAAATCGTATCCGATATCCCATCGAAGTCTTTGCTTCTTTTGAAGTAAGGGATAGTAAGGGATATTATTTTTTTCGTAATGATATTATTTCTTGATATCATTATCTTTGAAATGTTGATCTGAAGTTTTTATCAAATTTGGAACTTTTTCATGTATGGGGTTACTATTCATGAGTTCTTATTCATGAGTTACTATTCATGAGTTACTTATTCACGATTCTTATTCATGAGTTCTTATTCACGAGTTTCTTATTCACGAAGTCTTATTCATGAAAGCGTGAAGATGTTTTTGTGGAATTTCTATCTTTTGGTGTCGAGTTACTATTCACGATACTGGCACTATTCAATTTAAAAAATAAAATTTCTTCTTTTAGTCTCAAAATATCTATTCGGATACTAGCTTTGAGTGTATCCATGTTTTGATCATTCTTGAATTTTACACCACTATGATTATTTTGAGGTATTTTGGATGTATAGATTAGGAGTTATGGATTTTATGAGAAAAGACTATTTTAAAAGTAACTATTTATAACTCCTTGCGGTTAACTCCAAAATTGATGAAATTTTATTGAGAGTACATCTATATAATATCGCCAGTACTCTGTGAATTTGAATTTTTGGATAAAAGTACAATTTATGATAAATGTTTAAATATTCGGTGGTTTTAGCCATATGAAAAATAGTAAATGAATTTTTAAAATTTCGAGAAAATATATGTTCAATATGGGACTATTTTATACTAAATCCCGAAAAGAAATATTTTTAGAATCGATTTGGTATTTTCATGAAAATGTTCTAGTTATGAGTAAATGAATTAAATATGTTATGTGAAGTAAGAAAATTGGAAAATATAATTTATTGGCTTGAGAATCATATATGAGATATATGCATATTTTTATGAGGGTTTTGGTTATTGGTGATGAAATTTTATGAGTTTGGCATTTTATGATGATTAAATGCATTAATTAGTAAAGTGTAAACAATTTAATTAAATTGTTTATAAGTTTGAGAAATGATTAAAATATTATTATAATATTAATAATATTAGATTATGAGATTTCTAAGTGATTTATAACATTCGGATTAAGGTGTTATAAATATGGATATGAATTTTATTATGAAACTTTATCTTTTCGGTATAGGGTTACTTTACGCACGATATCACGGGACTATGTCACGAATACGAAGTACTATTCACAACAAATTGGTTTCTTCTCCACCAAATTATCGTTGATTTATGAATCTTACTCTTGAAATTAAAACCATGTTTTGATTATATTATTTTATATAACATTCTTATAACCCTAATGATGATATTTCTCTTTGACTTGAGTGTAAAGATGGGTAGATTATTGGTATGATCGTGACCATAGGTTCTCTTTGGCCATGGTGCAAAAAAAGTTGAATTGTTGATTGGTATGATCATGACCATTGAATTTACAATTGAATATTTTTAGCTTAAGTGCAAAGGTGAATTGATCAACATGGTTATAATTATTGTTATATAACTTCGAAATGATTATGTATTTCTTTGATATATGAATATCTTTGGCTCGTAATGCAAAGATGACTTTGTTGTTGAATATCTTTAGCTTTGTGGTGCAAAGATGAATTATTGATGAATATCTTTGGCTCGTAATGCAAAGATGACTGTTGTTGAATATCTTTGCTTTGTAGTGCAAAGATGAATTATTGATGAATATCTTTGGCTCAGTAATGCAAAAGATGACTGTTGTTGAATATCTTTAGCTTTGTAGTGCAAAGATGAATTATTGATGAATATCTTTGGCTCGTAATGCAAAGATGACTGTTGTTGAATATCTTTAAATTTGTAGTGTAAAGATGAATCGTTGATGAATATCTTTGACCCGTGGTGCAAAGATGAATTTATTAAATATGATTATGAATGAACTGTGATTTGGTATAACCATGATATTTGATGTTTCGTAAAGACAAAGCGATGAAAATTATCTTCGTCCGGATGAGAAGAGGAATTTAGAATCACAATTATGATTATGAGTTATTCATATGATTGTGGAAAGGAACCGCTGATTGATGTTACGAGGATAAAATATTGTTGGTGGACTTTTAACGTGGAGAAAGACAATAGACTTTATAGTCTATTTGACTTTTTAATGGATTGCTTCGTTCACCGCAACTATGGTTGAAAAGTTTTATCATCTACCATATGTTCTAAATCTACGATTCATTCTTGATGAAGACTATTGATAATTTATTTATCTTTAGTCATAATATTCTTTATCGAGCTAGTTGTGCTCACCCTTTTGTTTCACAATTCCTTTCGTAATAAAAGTGTAGGCGGGGTTGAAAGGGATAACAAGGAATAGAACGGTGGTCTATAGTTGTTGAGGTTCTCCTAAAAAAGGTGAGGCTAAACCCAACTTTGGAAGGGTGTTTTGTCACTATTATACAAGATGTCTAATGACATACAAACTCGTGTTATCATAAGACATGGTTGTGCTTCATCCACTTCTTTGAGTATATTTACAAGCACTACCTATATAATCTTGGTGTTTGTTTGGAGTATAATACCCAATTAGAGACAGTGGAGATAATGATATGTCGAGAGAAGACTCACCATTGGGAAGAATACGATAGTAATCTTCTCGTTTTTCTTTAGGGTCTATTAGATCAACCAAGGATAATTACGTGGCCATATGATATCTACCATAACCTAAAAGCATGGCCTCCCATGTACGAAGGTTTCTTTGAGCACTTCCCAAAGATTCTAATTTCTAAAACAGCTTTTTGACTATACCTTTATGTAAGGTGTCATTGTGACGTCTTCTGATTGGTATATATTTGTATCCAAACTCACAAAGATATGTGTTGTTGTATTTTGCACGACAATTGTTGTAATAAAGTTGTAGTTGTTTTTTAATTACTATATATTTGGCGACTTCGAGAATGGGTTGGATGGAATGGACCTATTTTGGGGTTGTTACATTTGGTATCGAGCTTAGGGATATGATCTCTGGCGGAGATCGGGAATAGAACTAGGAGGAGAGATGAGTAAATCCTTCGCTAGTGTGTCCTACCTAAGCTTATTTGTTGGTCGACCATAATATCGGGATATTATGTGATATGTTAATTTGTTCAATTAACCCTTATTTTGAAGTCGTATTCTAGAATGATATCCAAATACGGAGATGAAGCAATGGAGAAATCATGAGTACAGGGAAGATGGAATATGAAATGAAAGCAAGGTATTCTCAACTCTTGAAATACCGAATGCGTAAATTTCGGGACTTAAATTTCATAAGGAGGGAGAGACTGTAAGACCCCAATTTTATGAAATAAAAGTATTCAATTTTCCTATTTAGTAAATGGTTAAATTGATAAAAGTTAAAGTTAAGGGTGATATATGATTTTTTTTCAAAATACACAAGTGGTTATAAAATATTCATTATTGTTTTGGAATATTCGTTTGGTCGTGGAATATTCTTTACGTTCGGAAATATTAAATGCGACTTGCGTAAATGACCCATTTTTGGCCCTATAATGTAATAACCGCCGGATGAAGAAAACGCGACAAAATTAAGTTTTTATAAATAACTAGGCGTAATCGTTCACAATTAACACATCGTTGGAATACCCGTTGGTTAAAATACGATGTCTACGCGTGTTCGCATGAGAAGACACGATTTTACACAGTATTTTTGAATTATTGATCCTTACATAAGAAGGCACTACTCAATAATTATTAAAGTAATTACTGTTTAATATTTTATTTTATTGATTCAATAATTGCTGCGTTGATATTTTATATTATTGTTGTTTCAATAATTATCACTGCACAATATTTCTCGTTATCAGATCAATAATTCATATTATTTGAATAATATTATTAGATAGCACTATTGGCAATGTCTAGAAAGTTACATCTAAGGAGAGGTTTGGTCACCTAATTGCGCCAATGAAGGAGAGAAATTCTTATTGGAAGCCCCCTTTCCTGAGGAACTCGCTTTGTCATTATTATTGTGATTCTCGTAATATTATTTGTGAATAATTAGTTATTGATTTATATGATAAGAAAATATTTATTTGATGTGGATATAAATGATGGATTTATTTATGTATTTATAAGTGAAGGAATTAATGATGAGGTGTTTTATCAGTATTTGTCGAAATGGAGAACAAAATATGGGATTTTCAGAAAAATTAGTTTATTACTTGATTTTGTAAAATCCATAACTCTTTGTGTATAATGAGTTAAGAGATGAGCCATATATCAAAAGAAAGCCCTAGAAGTAAGCTAACTGTAGAAATTTGAATCACCCAAAAATTCTTTGTAGATATTTCGTGGTGAAATTTTGAATGAAATTGGTCCGAAGGACTAATAGTCCGAAAAATCAGTGTTCTTCAGCTATATTGCGTGAGTTATAAATTTTGATCCGACCGTTGGATCGTTGTAATTTTTGGATATGTTATACATATATAAGTTGAGTATATGTCCACAAATTTTGAACCGTTAAAAATGAACGTATGATTTGTTATGAATTTTAAGAGGTAGCTGATTCGGAAATTAGGTTTTGGTGGAAAATTCTAGAATTGAGTGGGCCCCACTCTTGGTTGTTGGGGAAGATGGCTGATTTTTGGTGGGTGGAATAGTAGCAGGTAAAGCCATCAGGTAGCAGGTCAAGTCTTCTTCGGCGTGCTAACATTTTCCTATAAATAGAGGGCTAAGTTAGAATTGAAAATCACACCAGAAACATAAGCTTTCTCTCTTTCTCTCTCTAGATTATTGAGTGTAATTTGTGAGTATTTAGATACTTGGTGAGTTGATATTCATCAGTGCAAGTTTCCTTCAAATATCATATCCGATATCCCGTCGGAAGTCTTTTTTTGAAGTAAGGGATAGTAAGGGATATTATTTTTTTTCGTAATGATATTATTTCTTCATATCATTATCTTTGAAATGTTGATCTAAAGTTTTTATCAAATTTGGAACTTTTTCATGTCGGGGTTACTATTCATGAGTTACTTATTCATGAGTTACTATTCATGAGTTACTTATTCACGAGTTACTATTCATGAGTTACTATTCACGAAGTTACTATTCACGAGTACTATTCATGAAGCGTGAAGATGTTTTTTGTGGAATTTCTATCTTTTGGTGTCGAGAGTTACTATTCACGTATCTGACTATTCAATAGAAAAATAAAATTTCTTCTTTTTCGTCTAAAATATCTATTCGGATACTAGCTTTTGAGTGTATCCATGTTTTTGATCATTCTTGAATTTTACACCACTATGATTATTTTGAGGTATTTTTGGATGTATAGATTAGGAGTTATGGATTTTATGAGAAAAGACTATTTTAAAAGTAACTATTTATAACTCTCTTGCGGTTAACTCCAAAATTGATGAAATTTTATTGAGAGTACATCTATATAATATCGGTACTCTCTGTGAATTTCGGAATTTTGGATAAAAGTACAATTTATGATAAATGTTTAAATATTCTATTGGTTTTAGCCATATGAAAAATAGTAAATGAATTTTTAAAATTTCGAGAAAAATATATGTTCAATATGGGACTATTTTATACTAAATCCCAGAAAAGAAATATTTTTAGAACTGATTTGGTATTTTTCATGAAAATGTTCTAGTTATGAGTAAATGAATTAAATATGTTATGTGAAGTAAGAAAATTGGAAAATATAATTTATTGGCTTGAGAATCATATATGAGATATATCTGATTTTTTATGAGGGTTTTGGTTATTGGTGATGAAATTTTATGAGTTTGGCATTTTATGATGATTAAATGCATTAATTAGTAAAGTGTAAACAATTTAATTAAATTGTTTATAAGTTTGAGAAATGATTAAAATATTATTATAATATTAATAATATTAGATTATGAGATTTCTAAGTGATTTATAACATTCGGATTAAGGTGTTATAAATATGGATATGAATTTTATTATGAAACTTTATCTTTTCGTAATCGAGGTTACTACGCGTATCACGGAACTATGTATTTAATCACGGGTACTATTCACAACAAATTGGTTTCTTCTCCGACCAAATTATCGTTGATTTATGAATCTTACTCTTGAAATTAAAACCATGTTTTGATTATATTATTTTTATATAACATTCTTATAACCCTAATGATGATATTTCTCTTTTGACTTGAGTGTAAAGATGGGTAGATTATTGGTATGATCGTGACCATAGGTTCTCTTTGGCGATGGTGCAAAAAGTTGAATTGTTGAATAGGTATGATCATGACCATTGAATTTACAATTGAATATTTTTAGCTTAAGTGCAAAGGTGAATTGATCAACATGGTTATAATTATTGTTATATAACTTCCGAAATGATTATGTATTTCTTTGATATATGAATATCTTTGGCTCGTAATGCAAAGATGACTGTTGTTGAATATCTTTGCTTTGTAGTGCAAAGATGAATTATTGATGAATATCTTTGGCTCGTAATGCAAAGATGACACATTGTTGAATATCTTTAGCTTTGTAGTGCAAAGATGAATTATTGATGAATATCTTTGGCTCAGAATGCAAAGACGACTGTTGTTGAATATCTTTAGCTTTGTAGTGCAAAGATGAATTATTGATGAATATCTTTGGCTCGTAATGCAAAGATGACCATTTGTTGAATATCTTTAGCTTTGTAGTGTAAAGATGAATCATTGATGAATATCTTTGACCCGTGGTGCAAGATGAATTTATTAGTATGATTATAAACAGAGGCTGTGATTTGGTATAACCATGATATTTGATGTTTCGGGTAAAGACAGTGATGAAAATTATCTTCGTCTGGATGAGAAGAGGAATTTAGAATCACAATTATGATTATGAGTTATTCATATGATTGTGGAAAGGAACTGTTGATTGATGTTACGAGGATAAAATATTGTTGGTGGACTTTTAACGTGGAGAAGACAATAGACTTTATAGTCTATTTGACTCTTTTAATGGATTGCTTTCGTTCACTGCAACTATGGTTGAAAAGTTTTATCATCTA
Organism: Panax quinquefolius; assembly: GCA_020205615.1. Classification (NCBI taxonomy): domain Eukaryota; kingdom Viridiplantae; phylum Streptophyta; class Magnoliopsida; order Apiales; family Araliaceae; genus Panax; species Panax quinquefolius. The sequence continues at coordinate 105,272,136 of CM035170.1, read as the reverse complement.
CCATATGTTCTAAATCTACGATTCATTCTTGATGAAGACTATTGATAATTTATTTATCTTTAGTCATAATATTCTTTATTGAGCTAGTTGTGCTCACCCTTTTGTTTCACAATTCCTTTCGGAGTAATAAAAGTGTAGGCTGGGTTGAGCGGGGATAACAAGGGAATAGAACGGTGGTCTATAGTTGTTGAGGTTCTCCCTAAAAAGGTGAGGCGAACCCAACTTTGGAAGGGTGTTTTGTCACTATCATACAAGATGTCTAATGACATACAAACTCGTGTTATCATAAGACATGGTTGTGCTCATCCACTTGCTGAGTATATTTACAAGCACTACCTATATAATCTTGGTGTTTGTTTGGAGTATAATACCCAATTAGAGACGATTGGAGATAATGATATGTCAAGAAGACTCACCATTGGGAAGAATACGATAGTAATCTTCTCGTTTTTCTTTGGGGTCTATTAGGTCAACCAAGGATAATTACGTGGCCATATGATATCTACCATAACCTAAAAGCACGGCCTCCATATACGAAGGTTTCTTGAGCACTTCCCAAAGATTCTAATTTCTAAAACAGGTTTTTGACTATACCTTTATGTAAGATGTCATTGTGACGTCATACAGGTTGGTATATATTTGTATCCAAACTCACAAAGATATGTGTTGTTGTATTTTGCACGACAATTGTTGTAATAAAGTTGTAGTTGTTTTTCGTACCATATATTTGGCGACTCGAGAATGGGTTGGATGGAATGGACCTATTTTGGGGTTATTACATCTAAGTACACCCAAACTTCATTATACGTAATAAAACACACTTTTTTTCTTACTTAATCCCAATTAAAAGTGGCCAATGCTAATTAAATGTAATAACCTGAAGTTTGGGGTGCAAATTGTCTTTTAGTCTTAAAAATTGTCAAAAATAATTAATTTTAAATAAAATAAAATAATTTAAAAATAATTAATTTAAAAATAAAATAATTAAAATAATAAAATTAAAATAAATATTTGGAATTAATAATTAATTTTTTTAAAAACATAATTGTAAAAAGCAGATTTTTTTTGAAAAATATGTTTTTACAAAAATAAATCTGCTTTTTACAAAAAAAATTTAAAAACAATTCTATTTTTACAAAAATTGTAAAATAAATTTGTGTTTTAAAAATTGTAAAATACAATTTTTTTATAAAAAATTCTGATTTTACAAAATTGTAAAATAAAATTGTGTTTTACAAAATTGTAAAATACCATTTTTTACTAAATTGTGTTTAAAAACAAAATTTTTAAAACTTGTAAAATAAAATTACATTTTTAAAAATAAAAAAGAATTTAAATTTTGTTTTAGACCTTTTTTAAAAAAATCATTTTTACAAAAAAAAATTAAAAATCTATTTTTACAAAAAAAAAATGTAAAAATTACATTTTTTACAAAAAAAAATTACATTGTTACAAAAAAATTGTAAAAGCAAAATTTAAATTGCTTTTTTTTTTTAAAAATGCATTTTTTTTACAATTACTTTTAAAAAGATCGCTTTTACAATTTTTTGTAAAAACACAATTTTTTTTTAAAATTTTACAATTATGTTTTAAAAATTACATTTTTACAAAAAAATGTATAAAACAAATTTAAATTCACAGATTTTTTTTTTGTAAAAATGCATTTTTTAAAAAAATTGTCTACAAAAACAAAATTAAAATATCTTTTTGTTTTAAAAAAAAGTAATTTTATTTTACAAGTTTTTAAAAATTACTTTTTAAACACAATTTTGTAAAAAAAAAAAGGTATTTTACAATTTTGTAAAACACAATTTTATTTTACAATTTTGTAAAACAAAATTTTTTATAAAAAAATTGTATTTTACAATTTTGTAAAACTCAAATTTATTTTACAATTTTTGTAAAAAAATAATTGTTTTTTTAAATTTTTTTTTAAAAACATAATTTTTACAAAAAATTCTATTTTATAATTCTGTATTTTAAAAAATTAATTATTAATTATAAATATTTATTTTAATTTTATTATTTTAAAATTAATTATTTTAAAATTATTTTATTTTATTTAAAATTATTTTTTTTGCCAATTTTTAAGACTAAAAGACAATTTGTACCCCAAACTTGTGTTACAGCCTTTTTGGCCACTTTACTTTTTTGTTTGATTAAGTGAAAAAAAAAAGTGTCATTTTTTACGATATAATAAAGTTTGGGGTGTCTTTCAAACATCTTTTCAATTTGAAGTGCAAAAGTCAACAACGATATAAAATTTGAAGTACAAATTGTCTTTTAGTCTTTTTTTAATAATGAGATAAGAATATTGTCATGGGTACCTGATTTGGAATTTGGAGCTTGTGGTGCTTCTTTTTCTTTCTCTGTGTGTGTGAGAGAGAGAGAATCATGGAGGGAATGTGAAGCAACTACTAGTAGTATTAGAATGCCTAGGGAGGCGGCCACACATTCATTATATTCATATTATTTTTATGTAATATTGTAAAATGAGTAAATAGTTCGGGTTCGATTCGTATTCGCTAGATTAAAAGTTCAGTTCGATTCGAACTCGACTCGAAATATAAATGATTTAAATATGAGCACATTTTAAAGTTCGATAAATTACTCGAATCTCCTCAAATTATAATTTTCTATTGATACTCGGATTATATTCGTTGGAAAATTCCAAACTGCTCGGGCTCGATTCGGAAGTGTGCTCAACTCGAGAGCTAAATGAGCTTCAATCAAACCTTATTTTATACTCAATAAATTTTGTGAACAAAATCTGAATAACTCAATACTCGGATCGATTCAATTCGTTTACACCCTTATCCATGTGCGCGTGGGGCTTGAGAGGGAGCTTTGCTTGCTTTTACTATTCAGTCTTTCTACGGGGACCTGGGATTCCCGACCGTTCTAGCCACCAGTCTATTTTCTATTTATTTTTTTGCTTTGACTCCTAAAAAATATAGTATTGTTTTAACTGAAATTTTTACAAAATACAATAATTTTGGTGTAATTTGGATACATATAAAAAATAGTATTGTACAATCTGTGCAACACTACTTTTTATATATATTCAAATTATTGTGAAAATGATATTATTTTTTTGTGAATTTAATAATTTCCTACTTTATTATTCAAGCAAGTGTAGTGTCAAGTGTGGCTTGCTTTGTTGAATTGTTTCTTCTAAGTTGTAAGTTCCAATGCTCATCTTACGAGAAGAAGGCAAATCCCTTATTCTAAGTTCCAATGTTCATAAGGCAAATCTCTTATGATAAAGCTTAATTCATTTATAAAGAATAAATTTGTCATTTTTTAAAAATCTCTCGTTTAATTTAAAATTGGGGTGGAACGGAGCCTTTTAGTTTTATATATAATAGATAGAAATTATTTAATTTATATAAATAAAATATTGATGGTTTAGTAATTGATATTTTATTTAAATAAATTAGACAATATTTATTTAATTAGCTGATATATTTTTCCATAATAAAGAAGGATGATTGTGGGTAAAACGTGTCAATATGAGACAAACTATTTTCCTTGGCAATCCCATGAGTGCATCTTTGTTGGTGGTCCCATACCAATTGTGCGGGCATGGACATAGGATCTAATTAGACCCCTCTCGACTAGGGAGGGGGAGGAAAGTCTATATACTGTCAGAGAGGCACATGACACATCTAGTATATATATATATATATATATATATATATATATATATATATATATTTTTAAGAATGAATGTATGTTTAGCTTGTATTAAATTGTCTTATCCGGATTCGGTTAACATGAAGTTATTTTTTTGATAAGTTGGTTAATTGATCAATAGAATACTGAATACTGACACACACAACCTCACATGCGTGTCAGTATTCTATTGATCAATTGACCAACTTATTCTAAAATAAACTTCATACAAACCACTTCAGTCTTATCCTATCTGTCATTTGTACTTTGATAGGATCATGTGGAGTGTATTCAATTTACAATTTACATATATGGAGAGATCAGTGAGAATTTATTCTTTATTCTTTAAGAGAGAATAAAAAATAAGAAATTACCATTTGGAGATTTGAGTATGGATGAAGAGATTATATATAAATAAATAAATTATAGAAATTAGGATTAATTGGATAGATAGGAAGCTGGCTAGGCTAGGCTAGAGTTCCGCTTATAATGATAATGAGCTTGACTTTTCATACACGTGATCGATCAGATTATTTACTTTACAGTTTAATGATTTTGGGGGAGGAGAATTAATAATTAGAATAGAATAGTAGTAGTAATACTAATTAATGTAGGGTTAGGGTTCAACTCAATCATGGTAAGAGGTGACCCACTTAAATTAAAATGAATTTAATAACTACTTTGAATTGCTTCATACATGACCAGGAGCACCTTTTTAATTGTTTATACCTTTGATATATATATATATATATATATCCCCGTATTGAATCGCTGGATATCGTAGATGCGAAATTAATCTGAGTTTCTTAATACAACTGTGCGTGTATGATAATCTGACAAAACATAAACCGAGTTTAATACAAATATTATCTACTAGAGATTATACAAACTCAAAAGCGAAGTCCTCATTACAATTATTATCACACTATTTCACGTATAGTAAGGAATCTTAATCTTATCCTTTGGACCATCACTCCAGCTCCCGACTCGTCTCAAATTTATATTCTCATTCTCCAAGAGAAACAATGAAAGAAAGGTGAGCTTTCAACTAGCCCAAAGAAATAAATATTATGACTAAGATAATGCAGAATAAAATTATCATTAGTCTCCAAATAATGTTAAACCGATAAAATATAATAGACATCAAGTTTAATGCAGCGGTGAACAAGTAATCCATTAAAAGAGTTAAGTAGAAAATAAAATCTACTATCTTTTATGATTAAAAAGGTTTTCATCATCATTTATTATCGGCGAGACTCGAATTAATAAATATTCAACATCATCGAATCACCCCTCACTACTACGGCCAGGAGGATATTCTTTAAGATCACTACCACAATTATCCATGCCTACGGGCGAAGAATATTTGTGTATTCATCAACTATCTGATCATGCCATAAAATAATTCATCTTTACTCCTCGGCGGGAGAATCCATAGCCATAATCATACCAAAAGCGCCCATTAATGTACTACGGACAATGAGGACTTTTAATTTTCACATCATTTGTAACATTACTATTACGATTATCTAGAATAATCCTCTTATCATAATCAATTCATCTATGCACTACTGAGCCATAGATGACTTTCAACATAACATAAAAACATGAGGATGATGACATGATATAAGAATTCAATTAAACAAGTTCAAGAATTAATTTGTGCAGAACCAATAACGTCCAAATTGTCAACATGATACTTTTCTTTGTAGAATAAAATTCAAGAATGCTCGGAAGAATATTTTCATGAAAATAATCGGATGAAGCGCAAATATCGAGGATATTCCACTAATTTCATGGAGTATAGAAGTCAAAATTTTAATCAATCGAGTATAATACTAGAATGGAATAACAAAAGATATCACCATGCATGCGATTGCTTGGCATGACGGTTATTCAAATGAATAATAATAACGGAACCAGTCGGTGAAATTCACACAAGCGGGATGTTCCAATGAGAATAATAAATGCGAATAATAAATGATGGAACCGGGTTTAATAATATATAACATGACGGGATATTCTAACGAGAATAATAAAGAGACGGAACCAGTCCCATGTAAATCATGATGTAATAATAAGAATGTCACCAAGTATAGGGATTCAGCGTATACGAGGTTATTCCAATGAATAATAAAGAAATGGAATAATGAAGTTCTCTTCGTGAATACAAAAGAATAATATCCTTACTGCAAGTAAAATAATAGTTGATATAAGAGTAGTGAAGTAGCGAAGAAAACTTTTCTTCATCTCTCTATAGTCTCTCTATAGTTTCTTTCTCTGCAGAGTTCGATTGAATTAAATAAGAAAATAATGAAAGAATGAGCTTATTTATAGGAAAATGGAATGCATAATAACTAATCCATGAACGGTCCCGATTGATTTACTTTTAATCGACGGTCCATATTTAAAGAAAAATCTTTTAAATAAAATATAATATATTCTATTTATACAAAAAGATTTTTACTATGCAAACACTATTATGTGGGCACTTATGCAAGCACTATACATAATAAAATATAATATATTCTATTTATAGAATAACTTTAATAAAGTATTCGCTTTTTATAAAAAGATTTTACTATCGCAAAAACACTATCGTAATAGAATATAATATATTCTATTTATAGAATAACTTTAATAAAGTATTACATTTTATATAAAAGATGTTTCTATTTTATTACGTTAATAATACGAATAAAACAAAACTTCTAAATCAACAATAATTGAATCAAATAATGTGAGATACTTGTCAAAGAACTATTGTAGCAATAATTGAACAAAAGCGAGTGACTTTTCACATAAATATCAATAATCAATACTGCGTGTTACTACGCAACAACGCGTATTATCGTGCTTTTACTACCGAGTAGTTCAACAAGATGTCACCGGTAAAACTTCCGTCGTTATTTTTAATAAAATATTTTTTCATTTTCTCAATCCGATGATAATAATTCCGTTGTGGGGTCCACTAATGATTGTCTTGGTCGTATTTGCGAATATTTTACATTGAAAACGAATATTCCCAGACCAATCGAATATAATATGACAACTTGCATACTTTGAAATATTTATAAATATTACCCACAACTATAACATTATCTCAAATTCACACCATAATATAAAAAAAATTATTTCGAGAAAATTAATTCTTTATTCATAAAATCTGGGGTTTCACAATCTCCTCCTTATGGAATTTCGCGCCTCGAAATTTACGTGCGTACACAGGTATCTTAGAACAAGTGAGGATACCTCGCTTCATTTCGATTCTAACTCTTGAGGTATAACCTTTAAGCGTAGAATATATTCCTGGATTTTAACAGGTACATCTTCATACGTTAAATCATCCGCTATCTCGTCCGATTCTAAATTAATAATGTGGTTGGGTCATCCACATATTTACGTAACATTGATACGTTAAAAATGTTATGAGCAGACGCCGACATACTTGGCGGTAAAAGCGAGTCTATAAGCCACGCTTCTACTCAATCGAGGATTTCAAATGGGCCATTAAATTGAGGGTTGAGATTTCCTCTCTTCAAAGAACTCTTGCTTCTAGAATAACGCTCTTGAACCTTCTTCTTCACATTCATCGATTCGTATGTAGCTTGAGCATCTTTAACTTTATCGATTAAAGTCGATTTTACTCGTATATTCGTTATCTTCACGTGGGTCCCTGAGTCTTTAACTCTATCTTCATCATTTACAAGTTATACTGAAATGAGTCTTTGTGTTAACAACATCGCACTTGTAGAACGCATATGATCTTCTACTCAACACGTCAATTTATAAGACCCCAACTTATTATAAATAAAATCAAATTTCCTCTAATTATATTTGTGAATAATAAGGTATTAATTTGATATAATTCTCGGTTATAGGTGAAATGTGCAAATTTTGCAAAATATGCAGTGGTTATAAAATAATCATTGTTGTTTGGGAATATTCGTTTGGTAGTGGAATATTCTTGTTGTCGGGGAATATTAAATGCGGCCAAGTAGCGATCATTTATGGGCCCATAATGTAATAAGCGCTGGATGAAGAAAATGACAAGTTTGAGTTTTTATAAATAATCTGCGTAGTTATTACTGAATTAACACCGTTGGAATACCGGTGGTTAAAATACGATGTCTGGCGTGGATGTTTAATGAATTATTGATCCTTACGTAAAAAGCCACTACTCAATAATTGTTACGATGAATTCTTTCAATATTTTATTTTATTGATTCAATAATTGATGCGTTGATATTTTATATTATTGTTGTTTCAATAATTGTCACTTTGCATGATATTTCTATTATTAGATTAATAATTCATATTATTTGAATAATATTATTAGATAGCATTATTGGCAATGTCTAGAAAGTTACATCGAGGAGAGGTTTGGTCACCTAATTGCGCTACCAATAAGGAGAAATTCTTATTGAAAGCCCCTCTTTCTGAGGAACTACCGGTTGTCATAAATGTGATTACGTAATATTATTTGTGAATAATTAATTATTGATTCATATGAAAAGGAAATATTTATTTTATGTGGATATAAATGTTGGATATATTTATTGTGGTTAAAAATGAAGGAGTAAATGTTGAGGTGTTTTATCAGTATTTTTTTTGGAATGAAGGTATTAAAAATTAAACCAGTGTTTTTGAGACATATTGTGTGAGTTATAATTTTTAATCCGACCGTTGGATCGTTATAATTTTTGGATATGTTATACATATATAAGTTGAGTATATGTCCACAAATTTTGAACCGTTAAAAATGAACGTATGATTTGTTATGAATTTTAAGAGGTGGCTGATTCAGAAATTAGGTTTATAAATGATTTTGGTGGAAAATTCTAGAATTGAGTGGGCCCCACTTGTGGTTGGTGAAGAAATGTGCTGAATTTATTTCAAATGTGGTGGTGGGAATAATAGCAGGTAAAGCCATCAGGTTGCAGGTCAAGTCTGCTAACATCTTCCTATAAATAGAGGGCTAAGTTAGAATTGAAAATCACACCAGAAACAAGTTTTCTCTCTTTCTCTCTCTAAATTATTGAGTGTATTTTGTAAGTATTTAAATACTTTGTGAGTTTCTATTCATCAGTGCAAGTTTCCTTCACCTTATATACCGATATTCCGTCGTAAGACTTTGATATTTTGAGGTAAGGGATGTTATTTTCTTCATATATGATATTATTTCTTAAATATCATTATGCCGAAGTATTGATCTAAATTTTTATCAAATTTGGAACTTTTTATGTCGGAGTTACTATTCACGTATACGGCACTATTCACGAATACAACACTATTCATCGAAAAATGAAAATTTCTTCTTTTTATCCAAGATGTCTATTATGGTTACTATCTTTGATTGTATCCATGTTTTGATCTTTATTTTTGAATTCAGCTTCAAAATTGGTATTTATGAAGTATTATTGATTTTGGATAAACTGTTATACGAATTCCTACTATTTGTCCTTCCGTTTCACTGGATTCATTTTCTTTAAAATATTTTTCATCATCCTCAGTCCTAAATGATGATATTACTAACTATCTTCGGCCTGTAGTGCAAAGATAAATGATTAACTGATGAATATCTTTAGCCCGTAGTGCAAAGATGAACAAGTGTTGAGATGAACATGACCAACTAGTGATACAAATGAATATCTTTGGCCTGTAGTGCAAAGATGAATATTTGATTAAAGATGTATATTGATTGTTGTTACAGGGATAAAATATTGATGATGGACTTTTAAATCTTAGAAGATAGTAAAACTCATTCTCTACTGACTCTTCTAATGGATTGTTGTTTCACCGCAGTTGTTGATCTAAAACTTGTTGGCTATTATATTTTATCGATTTTTCTCTGGTTGAAGACTAACGATAATTTGTTGTATATTATCTTAGTCATAATATTCTTCTTGGGCTAGTTGAGCTCACCCTTTTCCTTTTTGTTCCATTTTCTCGTGAGATGAGAACATAAAGCAGAACTAATCGAGTGCGGAGTGATGGTTCTAGAAAAATATTTTAGCAGATCCTCACTATTTCTATAAAATAGTGTTTGAATAATTATAACGAGGACTTATTTGAGTGTGGATATTATACAGAAGACAATATTTGTATTTAAACTCACGATGATGTGTGTTGTCGTATTTTTGCACGATAATTGTATTATTGAAGTTGTAGTTTGCTTTCTGTACCATGTATTTGGCGACTCGTAATGGGTGTTGTATACCTATTTTGGGGCGTCACATCATTACCACGTTAAGCTTCTTCCACGATGATATTGAATGAATACGATCGTAATCTTCAATAGCTCGAGTCAACGTCTTTAGCGCGTTATACGTTCGTTTTGGTTGAAAAATATTTGAGGGTTTAAGAAATGGGTTTTGTCTTGGTGTCAATACAAAATTCGATTTCACGCCTCTGGTAGGCTAAAAAGTCTTCGTGAATACGTCAAAAGATTTATTAATGATAGAAATATCATTCAAAATCATTACTCTCATCCAAGACTTGGATAAGACGTCATATTGATACCAATCTGTGACTTCTATCCCATAACCTAGATAAAGACATCACAATGATACCTATCAACTTGTCATCGCTATTCACGACGTCCCGTAAGACCTCAAATTTTTAAATAAAAAAGGAATTTTCTTTATTTATTATTTTGAAATAGTAAGGGTTGATTTGATTAATGTGGATAGTTAAGGGTTAAATACGCAAATATTTCAAAATAAGCAAGTGGTTATAAAATATTCATTTTATCGGGGAATATTCGTTTGGTCGTGGAATATTCAGATCGTCGTGGAATATTCGTTTGGTCGTGGAATATTAAATCTTTTCGAGGGAATATTAAATCTGACAGTAGCGACATGTGTGGGCCCCATAACGAAAAAAACGATTGGATGAAGAAAATGACAAATATAAGTTGGTTATAAATAACGGCAGTAGTTATTCTGAAGTAAGACTGTTGGAATACCCGGTGGTTAAAATACGATGTCTGGCGTGGTTGCATAATGGAAGACACGGTATTACATGATGATTGTTGAATTATTGATCCTTACGTAAGAAGGCACTACTCAATAATTATTACGGTGAGTTCTTTGTTCAATAGTTTATTTTATTGATTCAATAATTCTTTGCGTTGGTATTTTATATTATTCTTTGTTCAATAATTGTCATCGCATTTGATTTTTCCCATTATCGGATCAATAATTCATATTATTTGAATAATATTATTAGATAACATTATTGGCAATGTCTAGAAAGTTACATCTAAGGAGAGGTTTGGTCACCTAATTGCGGCGCCAAGAAGGAGAGATCCTTATTGAAAGCCCCTTTTTCTGAGGAGCGACTGGTTGTCATAAAATGTGATTACTCAATATATTATTTGTGAATAATTAATTATTGATTCATATGATAAGGAAATATTTATTTTATATGAATATAAATGATGGATTTATTTATGTGGTTATTAATGAAGGAATTAATGTTGAGGTGTTTTATCGGTATTTTATCGGATTGGAGGTATTAAAAATTAAATCGGGGGTTTTGAGATATATTATGGGTTATAATTTTTAATCCGAATAGTTGGATTGTGGTAATTTTGGGTATGTTATACATACATAAGTTTGAGTATATGTCCACAAATTTTGAACCGTTAAAAATTCACGAATGATTTGTTATGAATTTTAAGAGGTGTCCGATTCTAAATCGAGGGTTATAATTGATTTTGGTGGAAAATTCTAGAATTGAGTGGGCCCCACTTGTGGTTGGTGAAAAAATGTGCTGAATTTTATTTCAAATGTGGTGGGTGGCAATAGTAGCGAGTAAAGCCATCGGTAAAGTCAAGTCTGTGCTTGCTACGCTAACATTTTTTTTCTATAAATAGAGGGCTAAGTTAGAATTGAAAATCACACCGAAAACAAAGTTTTCTCTTTTCTCTCTATATTATTGAGTGTATTTTGTGAGTATTTAGATACTTTGAGAGTTCTTTGTTCAAAGACAAGTTTCATTCAAAGATCACTTCCGACCTTTCCTTCCGAAATCTTGATTCTTTGAGGTAAGGGATGTTATTTTCTTCTCAAATGATATTAATTCTTCATATCATTATCTTTGAAATATTGGTTGGTACTTTTTATCAAATTTAGAACTTTTTCATGTCGGGGTTACTATTCATGAGTTCTTATTCACGAGTTACTATTCATGAGTTACTATTCACGAAGTTACTATTCACGAGTACTATTAAATGAAGCGTGAAGATGTTTTTTGTGGAATTTCTATCTTTTGGTGTCGAGTTACTATTCACGTATACTCAAGACTATTCACGATACTGACCTATTCACGAATCTTCGGACTATTCAATTTAAAAATGAAAATTTTTCTTTTCGTCTAAAATATCTATTTTGGATACTAGCTTTGATTGTATCCATGTTTTGATCATTCTTGAATTTTACACCACTATGATTATTTTTGAGGTATTTTTGGGCGTGGATAAAACCAAAGGAAAGATGAATGATTTCAAAGAATATCTTTGGCACAGAGTGCAAAGAATGAAAGCAGTGTTTAAATGAACATGACCGATCGATGAATATCTTTGGCTCAGAGTGCAAAGATGAACATGTGTTTAAATGAATACGATGGATCGATGAATATCTTTGGCCTTTAGTGCAAAGATGAACAGTGTTGAGATGAACATGACCGATTGATGAATATCTTTGGCACAGTAGTGCAAAGATGAATATTTGATTTGAGATGAATATTGATTGATGTTACGAGGATAAAATATTGATGATGGACCGTTAAATTCATAGATTATAGTAGATTTCATTCTCTACGTAACTCTTACATGAATTATTATTTCACTGCGAATATTGATCTCGAAACTTGTTGTCATATCAGATTCTATCGATTTTTCCTGTTGGAGACTAACGATAATTTGTTGTATATTATCTTAGTCATAACATTCTTTATTGGGCTAGTTGAGCTCACCCTTTTCCTTGTTGTTCCATTTTTCTTCTCGGGAGGCGAGAATGTAATGCGAGTACTAGTGGGGTATGGAATGAAGGTTCTAGAGAGAGTTGTTTAGTAGTCCTCACCATTATTGTAAAATAATGTATCAATAAATGTGATGAGGATTTATTTGAGTATAAATATTGTCTGAAGATAATATTTGTATTTAAACTCACGCTTTATTGTTGTGATAATAAAGTTGTAGTTGTTTCTGTACATCATGTATTTGGCGACTTCGAGAATGGGTTGGATGGAATGGACCTATTTTGGGGTCGTCACGATTGGTATCGAGCTTAGGGATATGATCTCCCAAGGAGATCGGGGAATAGAACTAGGAGGGAGAGACGAGTAAATCCTTCGCTAGTGTGTCCTACCTAAGCTTATTTGTTAGTTGGTCAAGATATAGGATATTATGTGATAGATTGATTTCCTTAATTAACCCTTGTTTTATGACGGAAATTGAGAATGTCGATTGAGAATATTAATAGTGGTGTAAATGAGACCGTGGAGATGCCTCATGCTTAACAACGAGGAGAACGTGCAACAGTCGCAATGTACTTCTTCATGAATAACACCACCGAGCGAGATGATGATGAACGAGGGGATGTTTAGAAGCTTTTTGCGATTCATGCAAAATCGACGAGGAGACTGCGTGTTCAAAATACGAGGAGGAGATGATAGCAATTCACGGGTGGTCACGCCAAGCGATTCAAAGAGTTGGGACCACCGAGTGCAGGGAAAGCGGATCCGATCATGCCGGAAACATGGGTCAAGCAAATTACCAAGATATTCGATGTCTTGGGATGCACGAAGGAACGAAAGTTCCATTCGCTACTTTTATGTTCCGTGGCGAGGCGAGACTTCGGTGGGAATCACGTGAAGCGTACCCATTCAAATTGCACTTTCGGCGTATGCGTGGGAGACGTTTGAAAGCAATTCAATGACAAGTACTTCCTGAAAGTATTCTTCATATGAAGGAAGTGGAGTTTATTAGATTGGAGCGAGAATAACATGACGGTGTCCCAAAGACGAGGCGAAGTTTGCGGAGTTATCCGTTTTGCACCTCATTTGGTGGAGAATGAGGAGCGTATGACGCGGATGTTTACGAGAGGTTTGAAACCGGCGATACGCCAAGATCTCATTTCTCATAAATTTTCTCTCTGTTCGGATGTTGTAAAATGTGGCTCGGTTGTTAGAAGCGAGATAACGAGTACGTTCAACCGAGGGACCATAACCGAGGATCATACCAAAGATAAAGAGTCATCGAATAACGATAACCAAATGGAGAAAGAAGAATACTTGACAAAGGCGGTAACCACTCCGGTGGTAATCGTGGCCATGAAAATAGAAGAAGCGAGTTGGGAGGAGATTTTAAAAGAGGAGATTCAACAACGACCATGTGAAGATGTCGGCGCCGGGTAACCTGGTTCCAAGGAGGAGAAAGACCATCGGTCGTATGTTACAAATGCGGAAAGAGGGACATATAAGGTCAAACTGCTTCAAAGCCTTCCAAGGTATGCTATAATTGTGGAAAAGAAGGACATATCGCTTCGAGATTTATGCGATATCGAAACCCGATCCGGCGTGAATGGTGACTCAAAAAGGATGTCCCGAAAAGTCAAAGTCAACGGTTCTTGGAAGAGCATTTGTCGTGACCGGTTAAAATCACGAGAACCCGAACGAAGTTAGCACGGGTTAGTTAATTATAAATTCTTGCGAAGTTTATACCTTACTTGAATACTTTGCCTCTACCCATTCTTTTATCTCTCTTCTTACCAACGTTTGAACTCTTTCTACGGAGAAATTAGACTTTGACTTATTTATGGAGACTCCGTTAGGAGAAACTTTCATTACATCCGTTGTTTAAAAAATCTTGCTTGATTCAAGTTGGCACTATCACATTACCTGTTAACCTTATTTCTATAGAGATATTTGTTTTTGATGTGATTTTAAGGTTAACTACTCATCATGCCAAAATTGATTGCTTTTGTAAGGTTGTTAGTTTTCATATTCCTAAGCAACCTGTTATTCGAACTCAAGCGAATAAAACCATTGTAGTCAAACATTTTCATATCAAGCCATGAAGTCATTCGTTTATTACGGATGTCAAGTTTTCTTAGTCCATGTTATGGATTTGAATAAAGACACGTCAGATTTGAATAATATTCTTGTTGTTATTGATTTTTCCTGACGTATTTCCTGAAGAATTTATTGGCTTACTCCCAAAGACTGATATTAAATTTTGTATCGACTTTGAACCCTAGACAAAACTCATTTCTAAAATCTCATATCGAATGGCTCTATTGAACTTGAGTTAAAAATTCAACTATAGAATTTGGTACTGAGCCTTTATCTTGTGACTTCCTTTGTGGAATTCACCTAAGCCGCACTCTCTGTAGGGGACGTCATATTCGATGCGATAGTAAAGCGATAGGTGTCATTGTGACGTCTTATCCAAGGTTGGGATATGAATCACGATTGAGAAACAACCTAAGTCGGTAATCGAAATGCGTAGTTTTCAGGCTTAGTTGGTTATTATCGGAGATACGTTGAAGGATATTCTCGAATCGCTATTCCATTAACGTAGCTAACTCAGTAGAGATACAAAATTCGAATGGAGCAAGGAATGTGGGAAGAGCTTGAAGAACTCGAGGAGACTCATTTCAAAGACATGTTCGACCATGCCATCCTGGAAAAGCGAACGTGGTAGCTGACGTGTTGAGTAGAAGATCGTATACAAGTACGAGTACAATATTGTCAAAGACTCATTTCGTGTAATATACAAATAATAGAGATGGAGATGAAAACTCTAGGTACCCACGTGATGATATACGAAAGCGTGATGATATCGAGTATAATCGACTTTAATCGATAAAGTTAAAGTCGTTCAAGCTACACAATTGAGTGATGAATTTGAAGAAGGAGGTGCAAGAAGTTGTTATTTTAAAAGCGAGAATCGGTGAGGTGAGGAAAGCTCAAACCTTCGATTTATTAATCCATTTGAAATTCTCGATCAAATAGGAACTGTGGCCTATAGACTCGTTTTACCACCAAGTATGGCCGTGTTCATAACGCTTTTCACGTATCGATGTTACGTAAATATGTGGACGACCAAACACGCTCATTGAGTTAGAACCGACGAGAGATAATAGAAGACTTAACGTACGAGGAGGTACTGTCAAGATTTTGTAGAGGAAGAACATGACCATGTCTGGAGGTTATACCATAAGTTAAAGTTTTGTGGAGAAACCATGCTATAGAGAAATGACACGGGAATTGGAAACGAAAAATGAAAGCGAGGTATCTTTACCTTTTCAAACACTGTATCGTCGTCAATTTCGAGGACGAAATTTCATAAGGAGGGAGGTTGTAAGACCCAAAAATTTTTAAATAAAAAGGAATTTCCTTTATTTATTATTTTGAAATAGTAAGGGTTGATTTGATTAATGTGGATAGTTAAGGGTTAAATACGCAAATATTTCAAAATAAGCAAGTGGTTATAAAATATTCATTTTATCGGGAATATTCGTTTGGTCGTGGAATATTCAATGCTTTGGGAATATTCGTTTGGTCGTGGAATATTCGTGATGCTTGTCGGAATATTCGTGATTTACGCGGTGCCGACATGTGTGGGCCCCATAACCTAAAAAGCGATTGGATGAAGAAAACGACAAATATAAGTTGGTTATAAATAACTGGCGTAGTTGTTACCGTTAAGACCGTTGGAATACCCGGTGGTTAAAATACTGAATACTGGCGTGGTTGCACAAAGAAGCATTTGGTAGTATTGCACATGATTGTTGAATTATTGATCCTTACGTGAAGAAGGCACTACTCAATAATTATTACAGTGAATTCTTGCTTCAATAGTTTATTTTATTGATTCAATAATTCTTTGCGTTGGTATTTTATATTATTCATTGTTTCAATAATTGTCAACGCACAAATTTTTCCATTATCGGATCAATAATTCATATTATTTGAATAATATTATTAGATAACATTATTGGCAATGTCTAGAAAGTTACATCTAAGGAGAGGTTTGGTCACCTAATTGCGCGCAAGATGAGAGAGATCCTTATTGGAAAGCCCTCTTTCCGGAGGAGCGACTGGTTGTCATAAATGTGATTCTCGTAATATTATTTGTGAATAATTAATTATTGATTCATATGATAAGGAAATATTTATTTTATATGAATATAAATGATGGATTTATTTATGTGGTTATTAATGAAGGAATTAATGTTGAGGTGTTTTATCGATATTTTATCGGATTGGAGGTATTAAAAATTAAATCGGGGTTTTGAGATATATTGCGGGGTTATAATTTTTAATCCGACCGATTGGATTGTGGTAATTTTTGGGTATGTTATACATACATAAGTTGAGTATATGTCCACAAATTTTGAACCGTTAAAATTCACGAATGATTTGTTATGAATTTTAAGAGGTGTCCGATTCGGAAATCGGGGTTATAATTGATTTTGGTGGAAAATTCTAGAATTGAGTGGGCCCCACTTGTGGTTGGTGAAAAAAATGTGCTGAATTTTATTTCAAATGTGGTGGGTGGCAATAGTAGCGAGTAAAAAGCCATCGTGTAGCGGTCAAGTCCGCTTCTACGGCTAACATTTTCCTATAAATAGAGGCTAAGTTAGAATTGAAAATCACACCGTAAACAAAGTTTTCTCTTTTCTCTCTATATTATTGAGTGTATTTTGTGAGTATTTAGATACTTTGAGAGTTCTTTGTTCAAATTAAAGTTTCATTCAAAGATCACTTGAGCCTTTCCTTCCAAAGTCTTGATTCTTTGAGGTAAGGGATGTTATTTTCTTCTCAAATGATATTAATTCTTCAATATCATTATCTTTGAAATATTGGTTGGTACTTTTTATCAAATTTAGAACTTTTTCATGCTCGGGGTTACTATTCATGAGTTACTTATTCACGAGTTACTATTCATGAGTTACTTATTCACGAGTTACTTATTCACGAGTACTATTCATGAAGCGTGAAGATGTTTTTTGTGGAATTTCTATCTTTTGGTGTCGAGTTACTATTCACGTATACTGGCCTTATTCACGATATCTGACCTTTATTCACGAATACGGCCTTATTCAATAAAAAATGAAAATTTTTCTTTTCGTCTAAAATATCTATTTTGGATACTAGCTTCGATTGTATCCATGTTTTGATCATTCTTGAATTTTACACCACTATGATTATTTTTGAGGTATTTTTGGACGTGGATAAAACCAAGTCTGAAAGATGAATGATTTACGAAGAATATCTTTGGCTCAGTAGTGCAAAAGATGAGCGGTGTTTAAATGAACATGACCGATCGATGAATATCTTTGGCACAGAGTGCAAAGATGAACATGTGTTTAAATGAATACATGACCGATGATGAATATCTTTGGCCTTTAGTGCAAAGATGAACAGTGTTGAGATGAAATATGACCGATTGATGAATATCTTTGGCCGTCAGAAGGTGCAAAGATGAATATTTGATTTGAGATGAATATTGATTGATGTTACAGGATAAAATATTGATGATGGATCGTTAAATTCATAGATTATAGTAGATTTCATTCTCTACGTAACTTTTCTTACATGAATTATTATTTCCATTATGAATATTGATCCGAAACTTGTTGTCTATTGTATTCATCATCGATTTTCCCTGTTGGAGACTAACGATAATTTGTTGTATATTATCTTAGTCATAACATTCTTTTCTTGGGCTAGTTGAGCTCACCCTTTTCCTTGTTGTTCCATTTTTCTTCTCGGAGAGCGAGAATGTAGCGAGTACTTAGTGGGGTATGGAATGAAGGTTCTAGAGAGAGTTGTTTAGTAGTCCTCACCATTATTGTAAAATAATGTATCAATAAATGTGATGAGGATTTATTTGAGTATAAATATTGTCTAGAAGATAATATTTGTATTTAAACTCACAGTTTTATTGTTGTGATAATAAAGTTGTAGTTGTTTCTGTACCATGTATTTGGCGACTCAGAATGGGTTGGATGGAATGGACCTATTTTGGGGTCGTCACAACGTCGCCTATAGAAAGTCTGGCTTCGGTGCATTCCACACTAGGAAGTCATCAACAAAAGGATCGGGGCTCTTTACTTATGGCTTGATATGACAATGATTGAATTTAGTGGTTTGGTTGCTTGAATTCGCATAATAGGTTTGTGACAACCCCAAAATAGGTCCATTCAATCCAACCCATTCTGAGTCGCCAAATACATGGTACAGAAAACAACTACAACTTTATTACAACAATTGTCATGCAGAATACAACAACACATATACTGTGAGTTTGGATACAAATATATACCAAATGTGACACATGTCCCAATCGTGGACAGCACCTCACAGTGACACCTTACATAAAGGTATAGTCAAAAACTATTTTAGAAAATAAAATCTTTGGGAAGTGCTCAAGGAAACCTTCGTACATGGGAGGCCATGCTTCTAGGTTATGATAGATATCATATGGCCATAGAATTATCCTTGGTTGACCCAATAGACCCCAAAAAAAAAACGAGAAGATTATTATCATATTCTTCCCAATGGTGAGTCTTCTCTTGATTTATCATTATCTCCACTGTCTCAAATTGAGAATTATACTTCAAACAAAACCCAAGATTATATAGGTAGTGCTCGTAAATATACTCAGCAAGTGGATGAGCACAACCCTGTCTTATGATGACACGAGGTTGTATGTCATTAGACATCTTGTATGATAGTGGCAAAACACCCTTCCAACGTTGGGTTTGTTAGGTTTGTAATATTCAAGAACGCAATCAAATTGCAAAAATAAGCGGAAACGTGTAAAAATCAGAGTTTAAAATTTTACAAACCATATACCCGGATCACCCTTTATGCAAAATTATTAATTAAACGAAAAAGATAACGAATAAGAATCATACCCTTGAAGATCGAGCTTCCTCGTACAAGTTCACCTCCAATCCTTTTCGCTTCAACTTGAATCCACCGGGTTTGGTTCCTTCCTTTGATCAACGTTAGCCACCCATGTGTTTGGCCTCTGAGGTGATCCACCAAGGAAGAGGAAGGATTCAAGAAGATGGGTGGTTGGCTAAACCCTAGTTTTTCTATCTCTATAGAAAAGGCGTATTCTCCCAACTATTGGAATTACGTTATGTTGTAAAAAGTCAACAACAACATCACCCATAATAAGACTCCTCTTATTTATAGATGTGGGCAACCCACCTTAACAATTAAGGAATTGGGATTTATTTAATTAATTAAATTCTTTTAATTAATTAAGCTCCCTAATCTTATTAGGGATAATTAATTAAACTCCTTTAACTAATTTTCCTTCCCGATCCAATTAGGAATAAATGAGAAGTACTTATATTAAATTAATTCCTAAACTCTTTTAGAAATTAAAATAATAATAATTGTAATAATATTAATAAGACTCCTCTTATTAATTTATATTTAATATTTCTAAAATATTAAATAATAAATATTAAGCTATTTAATTTATTCTATCACCATATATTAAATTAAATATACATAACATATTATTACGATTATGCCATTAACTTCTTAAATAATTATTCTTCCTTTTATGGTGTGACCCTTTAGGTTCTCCATATTAAATCGGTTGTGAATAAATCAATTAGAACAATTCTAATCTTATTTAAATAAATAAATTAAACAATTAATTTATTTAAATAAATAATATTTATTCTACAATAGGGATAAGCCTCCCTAGCGATCAACGACTTTTTCGGATAATATAGATTTCAACATTAATCATAAAAAGAACATTTGAGTAAATAGTTACCGTATAATTCAATCCTTCCACCATACAATGTCCCAATTAAATATAAGACATGGAATTACTTTCAAGTCTTATTTTATTTAATTATATGTATTTCGACTCTTAAATGCACAACTCAAATAATGCAAATTAGAAACTCCTTTCTAATTTCATTCGCCTTAACCCAAGGACTACCGGGGTTGTCATTTATCGAATCACATAAGACATTTCTCTTTTTTAATAGAAGTGGTAGATTCTTTATTGATCATACATTATCTCCATGTATAACTTATTATACCCAAGCATACCCTTTGATATACCCTAAGGGTTTTAAGGAATAAGTCAAAGTATAACTCATCATACACAAGATACTATGATGATCTCAAGTCCAAGGATCACTTGTACTTACTATCACTACTGAGAATTCCTATTGACAGTGCAAGTAAAACTCCATTAGGTATTCCTTAATGAGCCACGCTCAAAGAAACTTATTCTCTAATAAGCACCTACATATTTGCTTTAGTGTGTCTCCACACAAATGATCATGAGATCAATCATCCTCATCCAATGAGCAAGCAACGTATGTACCAATCTATCCTGGATTCACTAATTCCCAATTTAATAATCCAATGATTGGGAACTATTTTAGTTTTAAGCTTTCTAGAATTTAGATCTCATTAGAATGATCATCATCATTATTCTAAAAGCATTGCTTAAAACTATGGGCTTATCACATATTATAAAACAGCATCATGTAGATAATTAAAAGCCTTTAATAAATTAATACTTTTTATTAATAAATGAATAAGATTGTTACAAAGTATATGCTTTATCATCAAACATGATTGGCTTGTGTGCATACTACTTTCAGGGTTCGCCTCTCCCTATACTATTCACCAAATATAACTACTAAAAGATGTATACAACACACTTGTCTATACTGTTTAGGGAGAACTCCACACTAGAGACCACCATTCTATTCCTTGTTACCCCGCTTCGACCCAAATACACTTTTATTACACGAAAGGAATTGTGAAGCAAAAGGGTGAAAGCACAACTAACTCAATAAAGAATATCATGACTAAAGATAATTAAATTATCAATAGCTTTCATCAATAACAAACCGTAGATTTAGAACATATGGTAGATGATAAAATTTCAACCATAGTTGCACAGCTTTAACGAAGCAATCCATTAGAAGCGTCAAATAGTATAATACATCCTATTATCTTCTATGTTAAAAGTCCACCAACAATGTTTTATCCTCGTAACATCAATCAATAGTTTCTTTTTCCACAATTATATGAATATCTCATAATCATAATTGTAATTCTAAATTCTCTTCGTACTCCGTGATTTAATATAATTTTCATCATATGTCTTTACCTGAAACATCAAAGATCATGGTTATACCAAATCACAGTTCATGTTCATAATCATACTAATAAATTCATCTTTGCACTATGGCCAAAGATATTCATCCACAGTTCATCTTCGCACCACTAGCTAAAGATATTCAACAACAGGTCATCTTTGCACTACAGGCCAAAGATATTCATTAACAGTTCATCTTTGCACTACAGGCCAAAGATATTCCTCAACAGTTCATATTTGCACTACAGGCCAAATATATTTATCAACAGTTCATATTTGCATTACAGGCCTAATATATTAATATCTCAAAAAAATATATAATCATTTTAGAATTTATATAAACAATAATTATAACCATGTTGATCAATTCACCTTTGCACTTAAGCTAAAGATATTCAATTATAAATTCAATGGTCATGATCATACCAGTCACAATTCAACTTTTTACTATTGGCCAAAGAGAACCCTAGTCATGATCATACCAATAATCTACTCATCTTTACACTCTAGTGAAAGAGAATTTCAACATCAGGGTTATAAAAATATTATATATGATAGTAAAATCAATATAATCAATATATAGTTTTAATCTCCGAGTAATATTCATAAATCAACTATAATTTGGTTGAATAAGAAACCAATTTTGTAGTGAATAGTACCGTGAATAAGTAACTTCGTGAATAGTAACTCGTGAATAGTAACCCCGACACAAAAGGTAGAAATTCCATAATAAAATCCATACCAATATTTCGGTATAATGATATTGAAAGA
This sequence comes from Panax quinquefolius, assembly GCA_020205615.1. Taxonomy (NCBI): domain Eukaryota; kingdom Viridiplantae; phylum Streptophyta; class Magnoliopsida; order Apiales; family Araliaceae; genus Panax; species Panax quinquefolius. Next base: position 105,249,521 of record CM035170.1, on the reverse strand, counting down.
ATAACATTTCTTAAACTTATAAACAATTTATTTTAACTGTTTACACTTTACTAAATAATGCATTTAATCATCATAAAATGCCAAACTTATAAGGTTTCATCACCAATAACCAAAACCCTCATCAAAAATCTGCATATACCACATATATGATTCTCAAGCTATAAAATCATATTTTCCAATTTTCTTCCTTCACATAACATATTTAACTCATTTATTCATAACTAATCCATTTTCATGAAAAATACCAAATCATTTCCAAAAATATTTCTTTTCTGGGATTTAGCAGAATATAGTCTCATATTGAACATATATTTTTCTCAGAATTTTTAAAATTCATTTACTATTTTTCATATGACCAAAACCGCCGAATATTAAACATTTATCATAAATTGTCCTTTTATCCAAAAATTTCGAAATTCACAGAGTACACTGATATTATATAGATGTACTCCCAATAAAAATTTCATCAATTTTGGAGTTAACCACAAGGAGTTATAAGTGGTTACTTTTAAAATAGTCTTTTCTCATAAAATTCATAACTCTTAATCTATACATCCAAAAATCACCATTTTTGGACACAATCAATAAAACTCATCAACATATCATTTCAAATGTTTCCAGAATTTTTTGAAGGTCAGAATAAGTACGAACTGAAAAACATAATAACCCTTAAAATCCCTTACTATCCCTTACCTCAAAAGAGCGAGCAAGACTTTGGATATCGGATATGACGCTGAAGAAAACTTACACTGATGAATATCAACTCACTAAGTATCTAAATACTCATAAAATACACTCAATAATCTAGAGAGAGAAAGAGAGAAAGCTTATGTTTCTGGTGTGATTTTCAATTCTAACTTAGCCCTCTATTTATAGGAAAATTTTAGCACGACTTGACTGCACTTTGATGGCTTTACTCGCTACTATTCCCACCCACCACATTTGAAATAAAATTCAGCACATTTCTTCACCAACCACAAGTGGGGCCCACTCAATTCTAGAATTTTCCACCAAAATGCTAAATTCGGATACTTCAACAATTTCTAAACCATTCACCTCTTAAAATTCATAACAAATCATACGTTCATTTTTAACGGTTCAAAATTTATGGACATATACTCAACTTATATATGTATAACATATCCAAAAATTACAATGATCCAACTATTTGGATTAAAAATTATAACTCACGCAATATATATCTTAAAAACACTGGTTTAATTTTTAATACCTTCATTCCGACAAAAATACTGATAAAATACCTTAACATTAATTCCTTCATTTATAACCACATAAATAAATCCATCATTTATATCCACATCAAATAAATATTTCCTTATCATATAAATCAATAATTAATTATTCACAAATAATATTACGTAATCACAATTATGACAACCAGGCAGCTTCCAAGAAAGAGGGGCTTTCCAATAAGAATTTTTCCTTCTTCTTGCAATTAGGTGACCAAACCTCTCCTTGATGTAACTTTCTACACATTGTCAATAATGCTATCTAATAATATTATTCAAATAATATGAATTATTGATCTGATAATGAGAAATATTGTGCGGTGATAATTATTGAAACAACAATAATATAAAATATCAACGCAAAATTATTGAATCAATAAAGTAAAATATTGAGCGGAATTATCGTAACAATTATTGAGTAGTGCCTTTCACGTAAGAATCAATAATTCAAAATACTTGTAATACCGCAGTGCTATCGCAAGAACAACGCCAGACATTTTTATTTTACCAACCGTATTCCAACGGTGTTAATTGTAACGATTACGCCTTTATTTATAAAAACTTAATTTTGTCATTTTCTTCTTCCGACAGTTATTCTGTTATGGGGCCCACAAATAGTTGCACCGTCGCATTTAATATTCCCCACGTAAAGAATATTCCACGACCAAACGAATATTCCTGACAAACAATGAATATTTTATAACCACTTGTGTATTTTGAAAAAAAATTCATATATCACCCTTAACTTTAACATTTATCAATTTAACCATTTACTGAATAGTAATTATAAGAAAAATTGAATACTTTTATTTCATAAAATTCGGGGTCTTACAAGGTTGGTGAGGAATATGAAAGCTAACAACCTTACGAAAAATATGATGAGTAATGAAGGCAAGTATTTTCAAAGAGATAAGATCGACAAGTAACGTGAAAGTGTCGATTTGAATCAAACAAGATTTATAAACAGTGGAGTTAATGAAGGTTTCTCCCAATGGAGTTTTAATAGATAAATCAAAGTTTAACTTCTCGGAGTTAAGTACAAACATTGAACACAACTAGGTAAAATAAAAGAGTGAGTAGAACCGGTATCTAACACTCGGTATAGACTTCGTAAGAGCTTATGATTAACTTACTCGTGATAATTTTATTCAGGTTCCTCGTCACGAGAAAAAAAAATGCTCTCTCTTAAACTACCGGCTTTGGCTTGTCTGGGACATCCTTTGGCATCATTATCCCAGCCGGACTTGACTTCTCCATACGACAAAATCGAGCTAGGTGACCTTCTCTTTCGCAATTAAAACACGCTTTGGATTGTTGCGTACAATTTGGACGGATGTGTCTCTCTTGTCCGCATTTGAAACATACAATTGATGGGCGTTCTTCTTCCTTTGAAATGGGTGCTGGTGCCGACGTCTTCACGTCATTGTTGAACCTTCTATTCTTAAAATATCCATTCTTATTATCTTGGCCATGATTACCACCGAAATGGTTACTATTCTTGGCATGATAATATCCCCACGATGGTTATCATTGTTTCGATGACCATTGCCACCGGTATGATTATAATCGTGTTGTTGGTCGTTGCCTTTTGGTTGTGCTGACTCATTATCGCGCTCCAATAACTGAGCCCTATTCATAACATCTGAATATAAACAAAGTTTGTGAGAAATGAGGTATTGACGTACATCGGGTTTTTAAACTCGCAAAAACATTCGCGTCAGTCGCTCCTCATTATCGACCAAATGGGATGCAAACCGGGATAACTCCACAAACTTAGCCTCGTACTTCGATGTGATGAATAGTTTCAGGAAAGTACTTGTCGTTGAATAATTCTTAAAACTTCTCCCATGACATCTTGAAAAGGCCAGTCGGGTACGCTTTTACGATTCCCACCAATGATCTCCTTCTTCACGCAACATAAAGGTGGCGAATGGAACCTTTTGCTCCTCTGAGCATTTCAAGACATCAAAAATCTTGGTAATATGTTTTATCCATGTCTCCGCCTTAAGTTGTTCTGGCTTTCCCAAAAACTCCGGTGGTCCCAGCTCCTTGAACTGTTTAGCGGTGACCAACCGTGGGTTACCATTGTTTCCACCTATATTAAGGACAGGAGCTGCCTTCGCCCGTTGTTGCATGAATTGCTCCTTAAACTGTCACAAAACAAGGGTTAATTAACATATCACATATTATCCCTATACTCTGACCGACCAATTAAATACCAAATAAATTTAGGTAGGTCATACTAATGAAAAATTCCCGTCTCTCCCTCCTAGTTCTTATCTCACATCTCACCAGGGATCATATCCTAAGCTCGATACCAACCGTGACGCCCCCCCAAATTAGGTATACGTCACCCATCTTGGGTCGCCACTTACATGGTACATAAATTCAAATACAAACTTACTAATATAACTGCTGTAATAATACGACATAAACCGTGAGTTTGAATACAAATATTGTCTACTAGATATTATACAAACTCAAAAGGAGTCCTCATTATAACTATTATCACACTATTTCACGTAATAGTGAGGACTACTAATGCTATCCTCCTGACCATTACTCCGCTTCCCGACTCGTCCCAAATATATATTCTCATTTCAAGAGAATGAACGATGAAAGAAAGGGTGAGCTCAATTAGCCCAAGAAGAAATATTATGACTAAGATAATGCGAATAAATTATCATTAGCCTTCAACAATGTTAAACCGATAAAATACAATAGACAACCAGTTTAATCTGCGGTGAATATCGATCCATTAAAAGAGTCAAGTAGAAAATAAAGTCTACTATCTTTTATGATTTAAAAGGTTTTCATCAATTTTTATCACTAAGACTCGCTTTAATGAATAAACCACAATATCTAATCATCCCCGCATCTACCACCAAGGATTTTCATCAAATTATCAATGGTCATGACTGACTATACCGAATCACCCCAGTCATAATCATACCAAAACTATCCATCACCGCATTACAAAAGCTCACCGAGGACTTTTGTCACATCATTTATATCAAGCCACGATTATACCGAATGATCCTCGGTCATAATCATACTAAGTTCATCTATGCACGTAAGCGAAAGATAACATAATATAACATGAGGATGATGACAATGACATAATAATTCAATAAAACAAGTTCAAGAATTATTTAATCCAGAATTATTAACGTCCAAATTGTCAACATGATACTGTTTTGTATAGTAAAATTCAAGAATACTCAGAAGAATATTTCCATGAAAAGATAATTGGATGAAACGCAAATAAGTAGACACTACGGTATTGATTATTGAATTACCCGGTGGTAAAGTAATGCGATGTACTGGCGTGGTTGCATAGTAGAGCACTGGTATTGATTATTGATGCTTACGTGAGAAGTCACTCGAATATGCTCAATTATTGCTACAAATAATTCTTTGCGATCATATCTCTTATATTATTGATTCAATTATTGTCACAAATTATCATCAGATAATATGTTATAGTATTAAATCAATAATTGAGACGACAAGTTATAAATGATTAATAATTGTTGAAAGATTAAATATGTGTTATGATTTGTGGTAAGTTTGATTATTTTATGGGGGGCTCATATGTCATCATCTAAGAGTCTCTTCGTCAATAGTAATTACCCTTGTGAATAGTATTTACCTTCGTCAATAGTATTTACCTTCGTTAATAGTAATTACCTTTACCGGACGTCGAACCACTTGTCGTTTCACATTACAAAGGCCGAACCACTTGTCGTTTCACATTACAAAAGGCCAAACCACTTTTCTTTTCACATCATTAGTCGTCAAGCCACTTGCCTTTTCACACGGTAAGTGCTAAGCTAGAAATCTTCTATAAATAGAGGCCTAGGGCTTCATTATTTTTCACAAATTCATTCAAGCTATAGAGAGAGAAAGTATAGAAAGAATAAGAGAGAAAGAAGAAGAGTATTTTGTTACTACACTGCAGTATTCAATCTCCTACCAAAAGTAAGGGGTGTTATTCTTTCTTATTCATGAAGAGAACTGTTGTTATTCTATTGCTTATTATTCTGTTGGAATAACCTGTATACGCGGTTTACCCTATACTTGGTGACATTCTTCTATTATTCTGTTGGAACATCCTGTCTGTGTGTTTTACACCGGACCTGGTTCCGTCTTTATTATTATTCTGTTGGAACATCCTGTCTGTGTGTTTTACACCGGACCTGGTTCCGTCTTTATTATTATTCTGTTGGAACATCCTGTCTGCATGTGTTTCTGCCGACCGGTTCCATTCTTTATTATTCTGTTGGAACATCCCGTCTGCATGCGTTTTGGCAGGACTGGTTCCGTTATTTATTATTCTCGTTGGAATAACTCGCCTGCGATGCGATCTATCGCATGCATGGTGATTTCTTTTGTTATTCTATTCTTTATTATACCCAAATTGGTTAAAACTTTGACTTCTATACTCCATGAAATTAGTGGAATATCCTTGATATTTGCGTTTCATCCAAAGATCTTTTCATGGAAATATTCTTCCGATCATTCTTGAATTTTACTCTACAAAACAATGTCATGTTGATAATTTGACGTTAATAATTCTGGATAAAATAATTCTTGAACTTGTTTTATTGAATTCTTATATCATTGTCATCATCCTCATGTTTATATTATGTTGAAAGTCATCTCGTGGCTTCATGTAATGCATAGATGGACTTGGTATGATTATGACCGAGAGACTATTCGGTGTAATCATGACCGTAATGTTACAAATGATGTGGTAAAAATCCTCGATGGTCAGTAGTAGTGCATTGATGGATGATTGTTGGCATGATCATGACCATTAATGAATACACAAATATTCTTGGCCCGTAGTGCGTGAATAATTGTGGTCGTGATACTAAAGAATATCCTCGGCCGTAGTGCGGGGGATTCGATGATGTGAAATATTTATTAAAGTTTGAGTCTCAAATTAATAACATGATGAAAAACTTTTAAAACCTAAAAGATAGTAGACTTTATTTTCTACTTGACTCTTTTAATGGATCAGCATATTCACACCGCAGCTTAAACCGTTTATCTATTGTATTTTATCGGTTTAACATTGTTGAAGACTATTGATAATTTATTCGCATTATCTTAGTCATAATATTTCTTCTTTTGGGCTAGTTAAGCTCACCCTTTCTTTCCACCGTTTCTCTTGAAAATGAGAATATAAATTTGACTTAGTCGGGAAACGAGTGATGGTCCCGAAGATAGATTAGTAGTCCTCACTATTCTCGTGAAATAGTGTGATAATAATTGTAATGAGGACTCCTTTTTGAGTTTGTATAATATCTAGTAGACGATATTTGTATTTAAACTCACGCTTTATGTCGTATTGTACCACAGCGCTTATGTTAAGTAAGTTGTATTTAAATTACATACCATGTAAGTGGCGACCCAAGATGGGTGATGTATACCTAATTTTGGGGCGTCACGGTTTATTGAATCAAACAAGATTTAAAAATAGTAAGCGATATGAAGGCTCCTACTAACGAAGTTTCAACCAATAAGTCAAAGTCTAACTTCTCCTGAGTCAAATTTAAACGTTGAACGCAAGCAAGAGAGAGAGAAAATAATGGGTAGAACCCAGATCTTATAAGGTATAGACTTCGCAATTTATAATTAACTAACCCGTGCTAACTTCGTTCGGTTTACTCGCTTTTTGAGAAGTCATGAAAAATGCACTTCCTAAAACCAACGACTTTGTTTTGTCCATATCCACCTTTGGTGCCACCGTCCCACTAGACTTGACTTTGGTGCACAACAAAATCGAGCTAAATGACCTTCTCTTCTTGCAATTTCCACTTCTATTATCTTTGCCATGATTACCAAATCGAAGTGGTTACCATTCTTAGCATGATAATTTCCCCACGATGGTTATCATTGTTACGATAAATTGCCACCACCACGATGATGATTATTATCATATTGTTGGTCGTTACCTTTTGTTTGAGTGAATCAACACTCTCATGTGCTTCATTGCTTATCTCAAAGATTTTCGGATGTCATTCTCAAACACATCACAAAACAAGGTTAATTAACATATCACATATTATCCCTATATACTCGACCAACCAATTAAATACCAAATAAATTTAGGTAGGTCATACTAGCGAAGGAATTCCCGCCTCTCCTCCTAGTTCTTATCTCACATCTCACCAGGATCATATCCTAAGCTCGATACCAACCGCGACGCCCCAAAATTAGGTATACGTCACCCATCTTGGGTCGCCACTTACATGGTACATAAATTCAAATACAAACTTATTAATATAACTCGTCGTGGTACAATACGACATAAACCGTGAGTTTGAATACAAATATTGTCTACTAGATATTATACAAACTCAAAAGGAGTCCTCATTACAACTATTATCACACTATTTCACGTAATAGTGAGGACTACTAATGCTATCCTCCTGGACCATTACTCCGCTCCCCGACTCGTCCCAAATATATTCTCATTTCAAGAGAATAAAGGTGAAAGAAAGGGTGAGCTCAATTAGCCCAAAGAAGAAATATTATGACTAAGATAATGCGTAATAAATTATCATTAGCCTTCAACAATGTTAAACCGATAAAATACAATAGACAACTAGTTTAATCATGCAGTGAGAATATCAATCCATTAAAAGAGTCAAGTAGAGAATAAAGTCTACTATCTTTTATAATTTAAAAGGTTTTCATCAATTTTTATCACTGAGACTCAGCTTAATGAATAAACCACAATATCTAATCATCCCTGTACCACGGTCAAGGATTTTCATCAAATTATCAATGGTCATGACTATACCGAATCACCCCTGGTCATAATCATACCAAAACTATCCATCACCGCATTACGAGCCATCGAGGACTTTTGTCACATCATTTATATCAAGCCATGATTATACCGAATGATCCTCGTCATAATCATACTAAGTTCATCTATGCACGTAAAGCCAAAGATAACATAATATAACATGAGGATGATGACAATGACATAATAATTCAATAAAACAAGTTCAAGAATTATTTAATCCGAGAATTATTAACGTCCAAATTGTCAACACGATCTCGCTTTTGTATAGTAAAATTCAAGAATACTCGTAAGAATATTTCCATGAAAAGATATCTTTGATGAAACGCAAATATCAAAGATATTCTACTAATTTCATGGAGTATAGAAGTCAAAGTTTTAACTAACCGGGTATAATAAAGAATGGAATAACAAAAGAAATCACCATGCATGCGGTATTTAAGATGTAGACAAGTTATTCCAATAGAATAATAATAATCGGAACCGAGTCGGGTGAAATTCACAATCCGGTGATGATCCAACAGTAATAATAAATGCTGAATAATAAACAATGAAACCAATCCCTGTAAAACACACGCATGGGATATTCCAATGTAATAATAAATGCGTAATAATAAACAATGGAACCAGTCCTGTGTAAAACACACGAGCCATGGATATTCCAATGTAATAATAAAGAATGGAATAACAAAAGAAGATCACCAAGTATAGGGGATTCCACGATTATCTGAGTTATTCCAATGTAATAAATAAGAATGGAATAATATAAGGATTTCACCAAGTATAGGGTATCTGCGTGTATACGAGTTATGTATAGGTATGCCACTTTTACAAAAGTTATTCCAACGAATAATAATGAATGGAATAACGTAAGTTCTCTTCATGAATAAGAAAGAATAACACCCCTTACGGTACAACAAAATAATATCCTTACTTACCGTAAAAGACATTGGATATCAAAGTAGTGAAGTACCGTAATACTCTTCTTCTTTCTCTCTATAGATTTTCTCTATATAAACTTCTCTATATAATTTCTCTCTCAGAGTTTTCAAAGAATTCGTAAGAAAATAATGAAGGAATGAGCTTCTATTTATAGGAAAATAGAATACATAATAATTAATCCATGAAATCGGTCCAGATTGATTTACTTTAATCTGACGGTCCATATTTAAAGCAAAATCTTTTAAATAAAATATCATATATTCTATTTATATAAAAACATTTTACTATGCAAACACTATGTAACACTATGCAAAACACTATGCATAATAAAATATATTCTATTCTATTTATAGAATAACTTTAATAAAGTATTCTCATTTTATATAAAAAGATATTTCATTTTTATTACGTTAATAATACGAATAAAACAAAACGTCATTATCGCTATAATAATTCATATTATTAATCGACAATAATGGAATCAAACTGAGTGACTTCTCACAAAAGCATCAATAATCAATACCGGTAATGCTACTTATGCAACCACACGTATTCGTTGTACTTTTATTACCGAGTAGTTCAACAAAGATCAACGGTAAAACTTCCGCCGTTATTTCAATAAAATATTTTTGTCGTTTTCTCGAATCCGATAATAATAATTACATTTGTGGGGTCCACCAATGATTGAGCTAGTTGTACGAATATTCCCCGCTAAACCAAATATTCCCCGACCAATCGAATATAATATAACCACTTGCATACTTTGCAAAATTTATAAATACTACCCACAACTATATATATTATCTCAAATTCACACCATAATATTAAAAATTATTTCGACAAAATTTAAATCTTTATTGATAAAATCTGGGGTCTCACAATCTCCTCCTTATGAAATTTCGCCCTCGAAATTAGAATACGTACTGATATGATAAAGAGGTGAGGATACCTTGAATACCTTTATCGTTAAAAATATTAAATTCATCTTCGCAATCCTACCAAAGATATTCAAGAATAATTCATCTTTGCACTATGTGCCAAAAATATATACAATCAGAAAAACCAATAATGCCGAGACGCAGCTTTAATAGTATCACGACCACGAATTATCCATGCACTATTGGCCAAGGATATTCGTGTTTTCAATCTGATCCATGATTATACCGAATAATCCTTGGTCATAATCATACCAAGTCTATTAATGCACTACGGCCAAAGATGACTTTTACCACATCCATGAATTAATATTTCATTGCTGAGACTCAGCTCAATAATTAATCCATATCATCGAATCATCCCTGCACTATAGGCCAAGGATATTCATTAGTATCACGACCACAAATTATCCATGCACTACGACCAAAGATAATCGTGTATTCATTAGTATCACGACCACAAATTATCCATGCACTACGGCCAAAGATAATCGTGTATTCATTAGTATCATGACCACAAATTATCCATGCACTACTACCAAAGATAATCGTGTATTCATTAAGTATCACGACCACAATTATCCATGCACTACGTGCAAAGATAATCGTGTATTCATTAGTATCACGACAACAAATTATCCATGCACTACGTGCCAAAGATAATCGTGTTTTCAATTACGGTCATGATTATACCGAATAATCCCTGGTCATAATCATACCAAGTCCATCTATGCACGAGCCACGATGACTTTCAACATAATATAAGCATGAGGATCATGTCAAAGATATAAAGAATCAATCAAATGAGATAAAGGATAAATATTAAACATTTATAATATAATTTATCCAGGATTCAAGAATATCCCCATGTTATCAATCACTTAATAATCTTATAATCTAATATCATTAATATTATAACAATATTTTAATCACTTCTTAAATTTATAAACAATTTATTTCAATTGTTTACGCTTTTACCATATAATGCATTTAATCATTCAAAATGCCATACTCATAAGATATCATCACCAATGATCAAATCCTCATCAAAAAATATGCATATACTCTATATAGGATTCTCTAGCCATAAAATCCTATTTTCCAATTTTGTTACTTCACATAACATATTTAACTCATATGTTCAGTAATTAAACTATTTTCATGAAAAATACCAAATCAGTCCCAAAATATTTCTTTTCTGGGATTTAGCATAATATAGTCCCATGATGAAAATATATTTTCTCGAAATTTTTAAAATTTATTTACTATTTTTCAAAAATCAATTTCTAATTAATTCCTTAAGAAATTTGTTACCTCAAGTTTAACTCCAGAAATTCCCAAATCTTGGCAGGACCTTACACATGTTAATGTGAGCCTCCAGTTTAAATTTCATGGTCATCGGAGTTGTAAAACTCCGGTTATAGAATTTTTCGTCAGAAAATCCTAAATATTGAAATGGTCATAACTTGCTCATTTTAAGTCAGAATGAGCTCATTTTTGGACAGGAGGTACTTTATACCATATACTTTTATGTCCCAAAAGGCCTGAATTTTTCTCACTAATTTAGTGGCCGAAACAGCCCTTACAAAAACGTGGCAGCAGCTTTTTGGACATTTTGAAGTTTTGACTCCTTTGCTAAAATCACCCCACACCTAAAAATCTACAACACCTTTTTCAAAGATTCCACTTGGATTAGTTAGGTAACTCATAGATCTAACTCTAGGACTTGACCACATTCAAAAATTCAAAATATAATAGGAGATTTGGTCAATTGAATTTCATGTTACGCTTTTTCACCAAAATCGGTTTTAACTCCTTGTGATTTTTAAGAAACTTTCATGTTTTTACATATTAACCAACATAACTCATCATAACACTTACTAATACCACGTATACCCATGATTTTCATTAGTCCAATGCTTTTATTATGATTTTCATCATAAACCACATAAACTGTTCATTTTAGTTGAAGAAATATTTGAAGGTTTAAGAAATGGGTTTTGTACTGGGGTCAATACGAAATTCGATTTCACGCTCTAAATAGGCTAAAAGTCTTCAAGAATACGCCAGAAATTTATTAATAATAGAAATATCATTCAAAATCATTACTTCTCTCGTCCAAGACTTGGATAGTACGTCACATTAATACTAACTGTGACTTCATCCCTTAACCCAGATAAGCACCTCACAATGATACCTATCAACTTGCCATCTTCATTCACGATGTCGCCTCTGAAAAGCTTCGGCTTCGCAGCATTCCACACAAGGAAGTCAACAACGAAAGGTTCGGGGCTCTTTACTTATGGCTTGATATGACAATAATTGACTTTAGTAGTTTGGTTACTTGAATTCGCACAACAAGTTGGTTATGAATATAAAAGCTAACAACCTTACGAAAAGCATGATGAGTAGTTAACCAATTGATTCCTAAAATCACATCAAATGCAAGTATTTTCAAAAAGATAAGATCGACAGGTAACGTGAAAGTGTTTATTTGAATCAAACAAGATTTAAAAATAGTAGCGGTAACGAAGGCTCTTACTAACGAAGTTTCAACCAATAAGTCAAAGTCTAACTTCTCCGGAGTCAAATTTAAACGTTGAACGCAAGCAAGAGAGATAAAATAATGGGTAGAACCGGTATCTTATAAGGTATAGACTTACATGAATTTATAATTAACTAACCCGTGCTAACTTCGTTCGGTTTACTCGCTTTTTGAGAAGTCATGAAAAATGCACTTCCTAAAACCAACGACTTTGTTTTGTCCATATCCACCTTTGGTGCCACCGTCCCAGCTAGACTTGACTTTGGTGCACAACAAAATTGAGCTAAATGACCTTCTCTTCTTGCAATTTCCACTTCTATTATCTTTGCCATGATTACCACCGAAGTGGTTACCATTCTTAACATGATAATTTCCCCACGATGGTTATCATTGTTCCGATAATCGTTGCCACCAGTATGATTATTATCGTATTGTTGGTCGTTACCTTTTGTTTGAGCTGAATCAACACTCTCATGTGCTTCATTGCTTATCTCAAGGATTTTCAGATGTCATTCTCAAACACTGTCACAAAACAAGGGTTAATTAACATATCACATATTATCCCTATACTCGAATGACCAATTAAATACCAAATAAATTTAGGTAGGTCATACTAGCGAAGGAATTCCCGCCTCTCCCTCCTAGTTCTTATCTCACATCTCACCCGGGATCATATCCTAAGCTCGATACCAACCGCGGCGCCCCAAAATTAGGTATCGTCACCCATCTTGGGTCGCCACTTACATGGTACATAAATTCAAATACAAACTTATTAATATAAGCGTAAATGTACAATACGACATAAACCGTGAGTTTGAATACAAATATTGTCTTTTAGATATTATACAAACTCAAAAGGAGTCCTCATTACAACTATTATCACACTATTTCACGAATAGTGAGGACTACTAATGCTATCCTCTCGGACCATTACTCTGCTCCCCACTCGTCTCCAAATTCGACTATATTCTCATTTCACGAAGAAACGGTGAAAGAAAGGGTGAGCTCAATTAGCCCAAGAAGAAATATTATGACTAAGATAATGCGAGAATAAATTATCATTAGCCTTCAACAATGTTAAACCGATAAAATACAATAGACAACCGGTTTAATCGCTGCGGCTGAATATCAATCCATTAAAAGAGTCAAGTAGAAAATAAAGTCTACTATCTTTTATGATTTAAAAGGTTTCATCAATTTTTATCACTAAGACTCGCTTTAATGAATAAACCACAATATCTAATCATCCCGTGTACCACTAGTCAAGGATTTTCATCAAATTATCAATGGTCACGACTATACCGAATCACCCCGGTCATAATCATACCAAAACTATCCATCATCGCATTACAAAGCCACTTTGAGGACTTTTGTCACATCATTTATATCAAGCCATTTATTATACTTAAATGATCCTCGTCATAATCATACTAAGTTCATCTATGCACGTAAGCCAAAGATAACATAATATAACATGAGGATGATGACAATGACATAATAATTCAATAAAACAAGTTCAAGAATTATTTAATCCGAGAATTATTAACGTCCAAATTGTCAACATGATCTTTGTTTTGTATAGTAAAATTCAAGAATACTCGGAAGAATATTTCCATGAAAGATCTTTGGATGAAACGCAAATATCAAAGATATTCTACTAATTTCATGGAGTATAGAAGTCAAAGTTTTAACCAACCGGGTATAATAAAGAATGGAATAACAAAAGAAATCACCACGCATGCGGTATGTGCATGATAGCAAGTTATTCCAATAGAATAATAATAACGGAACCAGTCGTTGAAATTCACAATCGGCTGGATGATCCAAATGTAATAATAAATGCCAATAATAAACAATGAAACCAATCCCTGTAAAACACACGCGAGGATATTCCAAATGAATAATAAATGCGTAATAATAAACAATGGAACCGTGTCCTGTAAAACACATGATGTGATATTCCAAATGTAATAATAAAGAATGGAATAACAAAAGAAGATCACCAAGTATAGGGGATTCCACGTATACACAAAGTTATTCCAATGTAATAAATAAGAATGGAATAATATAAGGATTTCACCAAGTATAGGGTATCTGCGTATACACAAAGTTATGTATAGGGTATACGCCACTTTTACGAGTTATTCCAATGTAATAATAATGAATGGAATAATGTAAGTTCTCTTCATGAATAAGAAAGAATAACACACCTTACAGATACAACAAATAATATCCCTTACCGTAAAAGACACATTTGGATATCAAAGTAGTGAAGTACCGAATCACTCTTCTTCTTTCTCTCTATATTTTCCTCTCTATAAACTTCTCTCTATAATTTCTCTCTAGAGTTTCAAAGAATTAAGTAAGAAAATAATGAAGGAATGAGCTTCTATTTATAGGAAAATAGAATGTATAGTAATTAATCCATGAATCGGTCCAGATTGATTTACTTTTAATCTGACGGTCCATATTTAAAAGCAAAATCTTTTAAATAAAATATCATATATTCTATTTATATAAAAACATTTTACTATGCAAACACTATGCAACACTATCTGAAAACACTACATGCGTAATAAAATATAATATATTCTATTTATAGAATAACTTTAATAAAGTATTCATTTTATATAAAAAGATGTTTCGCTTTATTACGTTAATAATACTGATAAAACAAAACGTCATTATCGCTATAATAATTCATATTATTAATCGACAATAATGGAATCAAACCGAGTGACTTCTCACATAAGCATCAATAATCAATACCGCAATGCTTACTATGCAACCACACGATTATCGTATTTTTTTACTACTGAAAGTAGTTCAACAAAGATCAACGGTAAAACTTCCGCCGTTATTTCAATAAAATATTTTTGTCATTTTCTCAATCCGATAATAATTCTGTTGTGGGGTCCACCAATGATTGAGCCGTTGTACGAATATTCCCTGCTAAATCGAATATTCCCCGACCAATCGAATATAATATAACCACTTGCATACTTTGCAAAATTTATAAATACTACCCACAACTATAATATTATCTCAAATTCACACCATAATATTAAAAATTATTTCGACAAAATTTAAATCTTTATTGATAAAATCTGGGGTCTCACATACATCACCCATCTTAAGTCGCCAAATACATGGTACAAAATTCAAATACAAACTAATAATACAGCAGTCGTGTAAAATACGACAAAACATATGCTGTGAGTTTAAATACAAATATTATCTTCTAGACAATATCCATTCTCAAATAGAGTCCTCGTTACATTTATTATCACATTATTTTACAGAATAGTGAGGACTACTAAGACACCATCTCGGACCATCACTCCGCTTTTCCGACTCGTCCCCAAATTAAATTCTCATTTCAAAGAGTACAGGTGAAAGAAAGGGAGAGCTCAACTAGCTCGAAGAAGAAATATATGACTAAGATAATGCGAATAAATTATCATTAGTCTCCAACAATGTTAAACCGATAAAATATAATAGACATCAAGTTTAATCTGCGAGTGAACAAGCAATCCATTAAAAGAGTCAAGTAAAAATAAAATCTATTATCTTTTATGATTAAAAGGTTTTTCATCATCATTATTCTTTGAAACTCACTTTAATAAATATTCCACATCATCGAATCACCCTCACACTTTACTACCAAGGATATTCTTTAGTATCACGACCACAATTATCCACGACTACGGGCCAAGAATATTTGTGTATTCATCAACTATCCCCGATCATGCCATAAAATAATTCATCTTTACTCCTCGGCGAAGAGAATCCATAGTCATAATCATACCAAAATTGTCCATAAATGCACTACGGTCAATTGATGAGGGCTTTTAATTTTTACATCATTTATAACATTACTGATTAATATGATTATACCGAATAATCCTCAGTCATAATCAATCCATCTATGCACTACAGAGCCATGATGACTTTCAACATAACATAAACATGAGGATGATGACAATGATATAAGAATTCAATTAAACAAGTTCAAGAATTAATTTGTCCAGAACCAATAACGTCCAAATTGTCAACATGATACTTTTTTTAGAATAAAATTCAAGAATGCTCGGAAGAATATTTCCATGAAAAATACCGGATGAAGCGCAAATATCGAGGATATTCCACTAATTTCATGGAGTATAGAAGTTAAAATTTTAATCAATCGAGTATAATACCGAATGGAATAACAAAAGATATCACCATGCATGCGGTATTGCGCGTGACGGTTATTCCAATGTAATAATAATAACGAAACCAAAGTCGTGTGAAATTCACACCAAGCGGGATGTTCCAAATGAATAATAAATGCGAATAATAAATGATGGAACCAGTCCGTCAGATAAAGATGAATGGATATTCCAACGAGAATAATAAAAAGACGGAACCAAGTCCTGGCGTAAAAGCCACGAATGAGATGTTCCAACGGAATAATAAAGACAGTAATAATAGAAGAATGTCACCAAGTATAAGGTATTCCACGTATACGTGTTATTCCAAATGAATAATAAAGAAATGGAATAACGTAAGTTCTCTTCGTGAATGAATACAAAAGAATAATATCCTTCCCGTAAAATAATACTTGATATAAGAGTAGTGAAGTAGCGAAAAAACTTTTCTTCTATCTCTCTATAGTCTCTCTATAGTTTCTCTCTCAGTAGTTCAAAGTGAATTCGTAAGAAAATAATGAAGGAATGAGCTTTTATTTATAGGAAAATGGAATGCATAGTAATTGATTTACTTTAATCGGACGGTCCATATTTAAAGAAAAATCTTTTAAATAAAATATAATATATTTTATTTATATAAAAAGATTTTTACTATCTGCAAACACTATCTTGAGACTATGCAAAACACTATGCATAATAAAATATAATATAATATATTTATAGAATAACTTTAATAAAGTATTCATTTTTATTTAAAAAAGATTTTACTATGCAAAAATACTATGCGTAATAGAATATAATATATTCTATTTATAGAATAACTTTAATAAAGTATTCATTTTATATAAAAATATGTTTCTATTTTATTACGTTAATAATACTGAATAAAACAAAACTTCTAAATCAACAATAATTGAATCAAATAATGTGAGATACTATGTAAGAACTATTGTAGAAGAATAATTGAACAAAAACCGAGTGACTTCTCACATAAATATCAATAATCAATACTGCGTGTCTTCTTGTCAACAACTCAGACATCGCTGCTTTTACTACCGAGTAGTTCAACAAGATCAACGGTAAAACTTCCGCCGTTATTTTTAATAAAATATTTTTGTCGCTTTTCTCAATCCGATAATAATTTCGTTATAGAATTAACGATGATTGATTGTCATATCGTAATATTTCGCTTTAAACGCAATATTCTCCCACCAATCGAATATAATATGACAACTTTGCATACTTTTGCAAAATTTATAATTATTACCCACAACTATAACATTATCTCAAATTCACACCATAATATAAAAAAATTATTTTGAGAAAATTAATTTTTTATTCATAAAATCTGGGTTTCACATTAAAATTGTAAGTTGTTATAAATGATAAAAGATTTATAATTTAATTCTTTTTTCTTTTTTGATTTATCTGTTTTTTAAAATGTTTTAGTGATCTGGTTAATTATAATTTTTTTTACATTATAGTAGTTTTGTTTTTATAAAGCTATTAGTATATTTTAATTAAAGACGTACATACATCCATTATGTTTTGTAGCATTCAATGTTTGCTGGTTGGCTGGCTCCATGTTACTAAACTTTTGGTGCTTGGATTAATTAATTATGCAGAATCTAATTAAGAAAAGGTTAGGAAACAAAATGACATTTATTTATTTATTTATAAATGAATAATGGCCCACAAATTCCGCTTTTTAATTGGAATACTACTTATTATTATTGGCTTTTCTTTTAGCCTTACATCAATGGACTTGACTAGATGCTCCGTGTCACACCCAACCATTCCTCTATAATAATATTCACACGTTAATACTTATAATATCTTACTTAATTTTGAATTTCTTAGTATAAATATTATTATTGGTAAATGAGCATAAAAATAAAAAAAATTATAAAATATTAATAATTTATACCCTCTCTCACACTATTATTCAATATTAACCTTAACCTGGTAAAAGTCAGTTTTAATTATTTTCGTATTCAAAATTAATACAAATACATTTAATAATTATCAATACATTTATGAGTATTCTAAACAATCTAAAAGCTACTACTTTTAAGATTTATTATTTTTAAACTTAAATAAATCATATCAATTTTAAATTAAAATATCTAAAATTCATTTTTAAGAAATTAATATCAAACTTATATTTTATGACGGAAGAGTACATTATTATAATTATATGATGCCTTAAACTTGAATAACTCTTCTAAATCATTTAAATCCTATAAAACTTTCTTATGAATGCTTAAATAAATAAGTGGAAGTCTATATGCCCATAGTCACGAATCAAATTTCTCTCAAAAATGGAATTTTTTTTATTGAATAATATAAAAATATCAAAAACTCATGTTGAAATAATATTACTTTCGTAATTGCTTGGTCATGAGTCTCGCAACTAAAATACTCTCACAAAGATGTCTCCATATATAAGTATTGAGTAAGGACTACATGTATATTAGTGATTTTACACCATTTAATCGAAATCTATTGACTCTGTATTTAAAAAAAAAAAAAAAAGAAGAAGAAGTTTTAAACTCTGTATTTTAAGGAAAAAAAATTAAAAAGTTTTAATTGTGTTAACAATTATTTCCTTTGGCAAATTATTATAGTTATTTTAGATTGTCAATTAAAAATTTGTTAAACATGAGTTGTTTTATTGTGTTATCTTCTTATGAGGTGGAGCAGTACCAAATAGCTACTAACCGAAACCGCACAGCACAGTAACAATGCCATCCATATGAAAATATCAATTTGCTCATCAACAATGTAATCCCTAGGAAAATAACAATTTCCCCCTATACACTACAGTGATAGTCGATAAAATATGCACCCAGAGGTGAGCAGCTTCTTTCATTCAACCAGTGCGACTATAAAAAAAATATAGTTATTGCCATACTCAAATTTAATTCGGATGAACAGAACAACAAACATTTGAGGATGAAAGCTCCAGGGAACGAATTCATGGGGGGAAAATCATTCCATGCCAAACATTATGGATCCGTCTACAATCATTATAATTGGTACTATTGATTACAAATGCCAATGCATATACACCCTTTCTGTGAAATACAACTAATAATAAATAAAACAGCCGCCCACAGTCTTTGTAATTACAACCTACCATCACACCAAATGCAGCAGCATAAAGAGGGGAGAAAAAAAATATACTCTTCCAGCGGGCACAAAACCAAAACTAAAAGTAGCTATAGTCATCACTAAATCGAGGCAACCACAACAGAAACGAGGCCAGATAAACTGGATATTGCAGGAAAAATATGCTAAAGAGAAGGGGGGTCACTCAAGAATTGTTGAATTTTATTTCTAGAATAGATCAGCTTTCTTCTTGAGCATGTCCTGCTTCCATTTTGGTAACTTATAGAATGCTTCTTTCGTCATCCCCAGTACAGCTTGGAATTCCTCGTCAGAGAGATAAGCCTCAAAATAGAAAAGGGACTATTAGAAAAAGAACCATAAACATTAGCATTCAAATTGCATCACATTTATAGTAACCAACCTCTCTCTGTTTGAAATCAATTCCAGTTACAGGGTTATCAGATTTAGCCTTCAATTGATCGTAACTAAATGTACTTTGAGTTCCACAACCATTCTCATTCTGCTCTGCTTCTGGATTTGGTTCCAACTCCTCACCGTTATTCTCTGATACAGGCTGAACTATCTCAGCCTCCTTAGCTTCAGTAGTTTCTTTAGAATCCTCAGCCTCAGAGACGTTCTCTTTCTTTCCTACTGTGCAAGCATTACCAAAATGTAAGGTGCTATGAATCATCGGATTGAGCATACAATTATTAGCACAAACTAGCTTGCCAAAAGAAAAAAATGTGAGTTTGTCATCCTAAATGGCCAAAAGCATGAGTCGAAACAATATATATTTTCACGAGGGCTGCAAATTATGGGCAGTGAGGGATGGCATAGCACCATTTGGGTGTTTATCATTGATGAATTATATTCAATTGTTGATAATTTGATGTACTGAATATTTAATTTATTAATTTATTCAATTGAATTCAACAAATACATTTTATCTCAAACTAAGTTGGGGCAGGCTTATTTATTTTTTCAACTTTTGTTAATAGTTTGAATTTCTAAAATAATACAGCAATCTGCTTATGAGTTGGAGGAAATTTTGCTCCCTCAGTCCAACTAAATTTTCCATAGACCTCCCACAATCCAAGCTCTTTGGTCAAAACCCTCTATTTAGCCTACCTCTCTTCATTTCATTTATGTTTAGTGTGTATATAAATGCATACAAAGATGCAGAAATTTCTTCTTTTTCTTTATTTTGGAAAGTCATGCTATCAGAATGCTACAAAGTAAAGATGATGAAATTTGTTTTCAAATACCAGAGAGCCTAAATTCTGCGGCCGGACTTCTATTGGACCGGACAGGAGAGGAATCAGGCGACCCCTTCTTTCAGCAGTAAGAACTTGTGATAAGGCAGCTACTGCAGCTGCTCTCTGTGATCCCTGACTCACTCCTGATGTCCTTGGAGGAGTAGGTTTGGACCCAGAAGATGAATTAAATGTAGAGTTCAAGGCAGCTAATGCTGAAGCTCTTTGTGTTGGTCCTCCCTGATTTGTCCCATTGGACTTATCCTGGTTTTGCAATAGCATAAGAGATCAATTTTCGGTCACCCAAAAGAGAGAATATATATCAATTGACAGGAACTTATTCAATGCATTTATGTAGGTTTTCATTGCTTTTACCTCTGTAGAATGACCTGTCCCAAAGAGAAGCATAACCTTCTTTTGAAATGAGTTTCCATGAACCTATTTTGCATTTGAATAAAATAATATAAATTCACTAGTCAAAAGAAACAATGAAAGTAACATATTGCAACTAATATAAGATGCAGAGATGTATGACCACAACAGTAACAGAGCAGCTATATTCCTCATGGCAACATGAAGTTCACAAACTTTATAAAAAATAAAATAAAAATAAAAAGCTTGCGTCTCCAGAGAATAATTGTAACTTATCTTTAAGGCAACTCATTACTTGGTACCTAGTTACAGAATGATGAAAATGAATTAGGGGATGCCTTGCACACTGGACCTCTTTGGGAAGTGGGTTAGTCTCTTTGCTCAAGTAAATGATTTTCTCCTTTATATACGAATGCACTATAATATTCTTCGGCTAGGACCTTCCCAGTAATTTTTCTTTTCAATGACCAGAAACAATCAAAACTAATATGTGAAGGAAACTGTATATGAAATAGCTAAAAGAAAGTACAAAATCTCCATTTTCCGTATATATGGGTTACTTCTCAACTGTCATGCATGGTACACTATAATACTCCCTCCGTTCCAAAATTAGAGATACATTTTCTATTTTGAGACATAAAATACCATGATATACCCAATTTTCCCTTTTCTACAAAATAGTTGAAACAAGGTAAAATGAATTTTAAGTACTCCATCCGTTCCAAAATTAGAGATACAATTTGACTTTTGAGGTCAAACAACGGCATATTAAACTTCAAATTAATGTGAATTTATTTAATTTTAGTTGATACAATTATTATAATTGTATAGTATATAACAAAAGCTATTAATCACAAAATTTATTTCATTACAAATTTTTGAGTCATACCAATTTTAAAGTTTAATATACCGTCTTTTGACCTCAAAAGTCAAATTGTATCTCTAATTTTGGAATGAAGGGAGTATCTCTAATTTTAATTTCCTCACATGATACTCAAACACGTGAATCCGAGACCCAGTGCTGCAACCATCGATCCCAATTCCGAATTTTGGTGTCTCCAAGTTTCGGTAACCATCGAATAAGAAACAAAACAATGCAGTACGTTTGTGCAATACGAATATTTTTTCCAGGGCTAAGTTAGTACATGTAAACCCAACACAAAAGAAGCTTTATGAAGTGAAGAGAAGAAAGTACCCAGCCTAGCTCCCATCTATGTATAAGTATCAAGGGTAACAAGCTGGTAAGCATGTTGACGGTATCAGTGACCAGGATGAAATTGGTAAAGTGATACCACATACCAGCGGCCCGAGATGAAAATGGTAAAGTGATACCACAAAAGGAATTCCGTTCTCAACCGATCTGATTATTTAGTACGATAGGTTCATTTTCCCTTTTTGTTAGAAACTTAAAATCTTACATAGAACGATGGATTCAAATCAAAAGATGGACACAGCTGGAATAATACTCGTGGGTTATTGAAGAACCCTGCTGAAAAAACAATCCTGGTCCAGGATTAGGTGCAGTTATATCATGAAACCTTTCAAGCACTTGTGCTAGCATCAGCTGGCAGGGTAGCTTGTGCCAGTTGGAGTATGATAAAGAATGTATTAGTCATCTCTTCATAAAGGGTGTGCCCTTGCTTCCATTGTTGTTGACCTACCAGCCTGGGGTCAAGTACGAAGTGATTAGATCTATTTATAAAGTATATCACTTTCCATGGGAGTTGAGGTTAAAACTTAATTAATGAACCATTTAGTTTTCCACAAGCCGGGCACAACTACTACGACTGAGTAAAAAACGGAAATAACCGAATAATCGAATCGAACCGAATTTTTTTAACCGAAATTTCTTGATAATTCGGTTATGTTTTGTAATTTGGTTATATCCGGTATTCGGTATTCGGGTCCGGTTAATAAAATCATCCTATTCGGTTACCCGAATAACCGAACATTTTCATTAAAAAAAGGAATCTAATATTTGTATAATGGGCCTAATAAGTCAAATAAGGTTTTAAATTTGGACGGGCCAATTCTTTTGGACGGGACGAGAATCACCAAAAAGATCCACAATTTTTTTGGGAAAAAAAAGCAGATCTCATCTTGATAACCCTAATTCCATCTCGCCTTCCTCTCTCCAAGCAGTTTTGCAGACATGCACTTCAAATGGATATTCTCCCTTTCACAATAAACCCTGCTACAAGTCAGTAACTCACCCCTCTCGATCTATCATCTCTCCTCCGGCACCTTCGCCCTTTCCTTCTCTTTCTCGTTTACTCCCGCTTTCTCTCTCCACTAATCACAAGCACCGAACCCTCAGATCTCAGATTTCACCACTAGTATCCCCTGATTTCAGCCCCGAAATATCGATGATGAAGGCTTATAATATCCACCGCTTTGATAAATTCACTCTCGTCTCTCGCAGTACGGACAAGCGATGGATTTGGAGTGCCTTCGAGGACTAAACGTGGGTAAAAATTATAGATCTGTTCTTGGTTCCTCTTCTTATTTTCTGTTTCAAACAGACTCTCTCCGTAGAGACGGTGTCTGGAATTGGATTTGCTTGTAATGTTGTGGTGTTTTCTGTTCAAAGTAGTTCACATTTGTTACTAAGATGTATGAAACCATGAATTAAATGGCTTCTAATTTTCGGTCATCATCTGTGCCCAGAAGCAGTTGCTCTTTCTTTGTTAAAGTTTTGGTGTAAAAATATCCTTCTATATCTAATTAATTGTTTGTATCCCAGCCCAGATTTTGTTACTTGCTTTTACATTTGTGGAATCATTTTTGGGTGTTATTTTTGATAGCAGTGTTCGGTTATTACCCGAAATACCGAATTTACAATTCGGTAATTCGGTTATTACCAAAATTCGGTTATTAGTTCGGATATTGAAAATAGGAATATTTCGGGATTCGGTTATAACCGAATAGCCTATTCGGTTCGGTTATAACTGAATGATCAGTCCTAACAACTACTCAGACTTGCCTACATAAATCCAGTTGCATTATTTATTTCCTGTCCAGGTTTTAAAATCTTTTAAATTACAAGTTAACATATCTTGTAGAATATACATTCCAGCCAATTAGTTATCCTCTTCCCTGTTTGTATTGTCAATAGCCCTACCTCTATTTATTGGTCTTCAATGAATCATTTTTTTTCCATTTTTTTTTCTATTTGGTGCAATTTTCCTGTATTCCACATTTGTTAATTTCTAATTTTATTTTTTTCTTGTTATACAATAAATTTACTAAAATCGACATCTTTCCCACAATTTGTAAAAAAATTATTTCTTTGTAACTTATATTTTGTCGCCCTTTGGTCTCTCTTTTTCCCCTTAAAAGATAAGAGAAGAATTTTAAGCCTATTCCAACTAGTTTGGGATAATCAAGCTGAGATAAAAGGCTATGTTGAGTTGAGACGCGTCAACGAGAGACTATGAAGAAGTTCACTAAACAATCAAGCGTGGAATGAAACAGATCCTTGAAGGACAACCCCCGATTCCCTATGAATATCAGAAATAGCTAGACTACCAGTGCTGATCCCCATATGGATGCCAAAAAAAACAGAACTTGTCCCAAAGCAATCAGAAAGGGAGATATATATCAGAAAAAGTCTATGCATTTCTCTAGGTTCAAATACCACAGAATATCATACATCGCACACTGCTATAAAATCCTACCATCCCCACACGATAAAACCCTTTATATCTGATCTGTTGAGAGAGGAAGGATACAACCAAAATTCACCTAGTAAACCAAAGAAGGTACTCCACAACCTTGCGACCGTAGAGCAATGCAGAAAAAGATAATCATGAGATTCTGAACCGAGTCTTACACCGTCCTATTGAATTTTTGTCTTTAGCTGCAAAAAGTACAAGCTGATCATAAACTTTCTAGAACCACTCCTTTACATGTCCTAAACCTGCTCTGATCTAGTGAGCAACTTTCCTCCAATTGTTGAGACTATACAAATAAATTGATCACTATACAAATATTTCTAGCGTCTCTATCAGACTTTTTTTTTTTTAAATTCAATACGACAGGTCAATACTTTTGTGTCTTTCTATGATCTTCTAAATGAGATAATAACTTCCATCAATAACATAACACTTGTCTACTCCAATAACACTAAAGGGTGTTTGAGGAACTAATGCAATTGGGAATTTGCATGAAAAAAATTATAAACACCTATGTAGCACAAACACAGTGATCTAATTAAGGAACGGAAGGAGTATTCTTTTATATCTCTATTCTAATGTGGATTTTACTAGGACTCGAATAATTATTTTTTCTGTAACTATTAACCAAAGTAAACCTCTAGGGGTTCAATTACTTACGTTCCACGTATACATTTTTGGACTACCAATCTACCATCTATATGAACATTGTCGTTCAGCTAATTTAGCATACTCACAGGAAAACTTAAATTTCAAAATTGGTGCTTTACAAAAATCATACTGTTTTTGAACCAATAAAATCTTAAGAATGAAAAACAAAAGATTTCTTAAGGATCAGCACATACAGTAGCTTTAGCAGAGTCCCATGAGAAGAAACTTGTGAAGAAGCAAGGTTCATTTCCTTCTGTGACTTTGTACAGAGGCACATATAGAGACAACCCATCCAGAGAGGCAGCCATCTCAATGTATTTCTGCAATAAACTTCAAGGAATGATGCAAGTACAGAATGATAAGCATATGTTCCAGAAGACTTACACTACTTTATCAGTACCTGGCCAATTTCAAAAGCACTTTGCTTTTCCGATGAATCTACAGACTGACCAACCCAAACAAACACTTCAGCATGTGTGTCAAGTATCAAGACATCCTCAGTCAACAGGTCGTCTTGCGAAAAATTGTAAACTTCTTCCACCTGTTGAATAGAGCATATTTTTATTATAAAAGCTGTTAAGAAGCCAATTGAATATGAAAGGAAATCCAATCGAATAATGAACTCCTGAACTCACCTCAAACTTTCCTGGGGTTCCACATGGCAGCAGGAATAGTCAGTAGAAAAATAGTTAGAGAGGACAACCAGCTTTATAAAGAAATTTAACTTTTAGCTATCAATCATGTAAACATCAGAATAGGGGCAGGAGAACAACTTATAAAAAGGAGATGCCAAACCAAGTGATTGTGAAAATGAATTTAGAAAAGAAAGAAGAAAACCACCTTTATTAATTGAGAATGTGAATAAGTGAGGATCTCGGACAATCTCCTGAGATACTTTTTTGCTGGTGTAACTTTGTTTTCCTCCAAGAGCAAACCAGAAAGATGAATTCTCAGTTCCTTCTTTTGCATGTTTCACTGCTACGCCTGGCTGAATGTACAAATCAAAGTAACATGTAATTCATTATGCTTAATTATTCAAGCAAATTCTTAATTAAGTCTTGAAAACTAAAAGAATTCCATATAAAGCACGACCATGTGACGAGAACAATAACATGTTGAGTTATGTCCCTGTATCATACCCGTTAAAAAGAATGACTTCTTTGATTTGATTTGAAGAAGCATGTCCATTAAGAGATGAAAATGTTGGAAATGAAGAGTATATACACAGTAAAGCAATTGGAAAAGCATATCTCAAATTTCACAATTCTAAACAGATCAACATGAGCAAACAAAGTAAGATAATGAAACAATCAACTCAAAACAATTTATGTTAACATATAACATGCCCTCATAAGGAATTAGAAACAAAGTAGGATCATGAATTCATGCACGCACATAGGAGAACCATAAGATTCAAAAGGTAAAGATCAATGATTCAGTTTCACTCTACCAAGTTGACTCGGAGTAATAAAAAAGTACTGTCAGGGTTGTGCCAATCTTTTCATATTTAGGCTTTTCAAAATATTGTCTGTGTAACAAACATACATGGTAATACCGTAATAAGTATAGTAAATTGGTCAACCACATTATATAACTAAATCAAGGATGCTGGAAACGATATTAGAAACTCTGAACACGTGAGATGTGTTGAAATATAAAAAACAATGGGATAGTTTATCCTTATTTGAGTACGATATCAGTCTTCCTACATATTTTAAGGTGCAGTCAATTCCTCAAAAGCCATGATGAAAGGCAACAAAATTGTGCATCTTATACCAACACTTTAAGTTTGTGTGCTTATTTTAAGACGAGTGATTAACATTTACAGAAAAGATAACTATGTCCTTGTACATGCATTACAATCCAGGGTCCTACTGTAAATACTAACAGTAAGGGAAAGCATTTTCCTGGTGAATAACATAATGATCTACCTTCTAGGTGGACATTCTCTTAATTGGCGCTCATGTTAACTCACTTAACTCCTGGTGATCCAATCATCTAACTTGATTCAGGCATTTATATCTTAGAGACATTTTAGTGCAATGGTACTAGTACAGCGTGAAAATTGATTACAAAATACAGTTGCAAGGATTAGGCTGTGGGATCAAGAGAGAGCTTATTCAAAGAGATGATGAAACACCTCAGTCCTCACATGCTGCATCTGTCATGGAAGTTTGTAATCACCCAAGGTTAATATTTCTTCACAAACATCTTCTGACTTAAGAATAGGATGTAACCATTTGATCCCCAGCACTAGTCTCTCATAAAAAATTAAACTCAAATGTTTGCGAAGAAGACGGTCAAAATTTAAGTTATCAAGAAACCTACAGAATTTCAATCAACTCGACCACCTTCTTACAACTTAAACAAAATCTGTTGGTTATTATGAAGACTGAATTCCATTTGCTTACATGGAAGTAAATGCAAATACACAGAACTGACTACAACATTCTTAGAGTCTTATTCAGCACTCTACATGCAAAATAGTAATGTTTAACCCAAGACAGCTTAAACTGCCGAAAAACATACATGACAACACTTAATCAGGATATGCCACCATGTCTCACTTCATGTATTTAGGACAATGTGACCCACCCATGATGGTGTTCAAAAAATCCAAATTATTTCTTCAAAGTTCAATCCTTAACTCTTCATTAACTACAGACAGTTACTTGGTTAAGTGTCCAGCAATTCTGAAGTGCAATCCTTAGAAAAACATTAACCACGTCATATAAAATTTATCGTTTTAAGAAAAACAGAACAAATTCCTTGAAAGAAGAAAGAACAATGACACACAAATTTCATACAGAATCTCTCTCAATTAACCTTCCCCTAAGATTGCACCAAAAATAAAAATAAAAAAACCTTTCCCTCAGAAATGGAAGTTATGAAAATACTTCAGCATAACATCTGCATTAAGAGGTAACTATAACCAAAAAAATGGAATACCCAATTTCATCTCTCATCAAATTACAAAACTATATCATTATAAATTTGAAGTTTGAAGTAATCGCAACACACCAAAGTCATACTTTGGAACACTGAATAACTCAGGCCACATTGAACCTCATAGAGATCAAAACTTAAGCAAAGATAACCCACAGCATGAATATAATCTTCTGCAATGGAATACCTTCAGAAATTCAGTAACATTAATCGCCAACTGCTGCTGCTCAAAAGTACTCTGATTTCCTTGCCAACTGAATATAGAAGATCCAGATTGCAGAATAAAACACTCATTAGTGTTCAGTGAGGTTGCCACCTGAAAGAAAAATAAATATGTAAACCAACATTTTCGGGAGTACCAAGACAAATCACTTGAGAGTACTCGACAGAATCATCATAACATGCAAAATTGACTCATACTGTCATGCAAATTAATATAGAGGCCATATATTATCACAGAAACAAATTTAAGAACCCTACCAACAAATAATTCTCAGTGGCTCATAGGAAAATCAAACAGTGAACGTACCGCATCAACTTGCACAGCTTTATTGTTATGTACAGAAGTTCCTGATATTCGAATGAGTGCAACACAGTCCGTGTTGTAAGTTTCATCATTCAGACCTTTGTCTGCAATATAGTTTTTGTAGCCAGAACTTATTCCGCCCTAAAAAGAAATGAATGAATTAAATGTCTCAATATCTTCAAACAATCTTAAAAAGAGCTTCTTCTTCTTTTTTTAAGCAATTTCCTTTCTTACTCTTTTTTGCAAAAAAAAAAAAAAGAAATGAGGAAAAGGAACAGATGTACTGATCCAAATTATTAAAAAATAAGCATCTTTTCAAAAAATTGTGCTTATATAATAACAAATTCGATCAGGGTACCTTAAGGACCAGCATAGGCTGAAAGATGGCAACAAACTGTGGTGGCTCTTTCCCTTGAAATATACGACCCTGCAAAAACATACATTCAATAGCTCTCTAAAAGTTAAACTGCCCAGATTAATGAAAAAATACCTGCACAGGTCGCCCCTTCAGTGAATTAGACATTGTAGCAACTAATCGAGCAGCCATCTTCTGGTCTTCCTGAAGTTTAAGTGTTCAACCATGTCACATAAAACTAAATAAATAAAACTCACCCATATTAAGATTGAGAAAGAAAATAGATGGAAGATAAGGAGTCAGAAAGGTTTTTAAAATAAACTCTCATATTTTACTTGAGCATAAAATTAACGTGGTGAAGGAATAACAATTTGTATAAAGTATACATTTGAAAGTCCAAAGCAAGACAGAATTCCATTCCCAAAATTGTAATGCTGATTCTGAGCAACGGTAATAGGATAATTCTGCTACTTTATACTAGTCAATGTGGTAATTAGATGATGTAAGAGTACAGTTGCTACGCTGATAATTACCTAGCTAAGGTAGAAGGATTAAAATGCAACTTGAAGGAATTTTTTTTCTTTTTTCTTATTTCATATTTGCTGCATGTATAGTAGTTAATTAGGGATTAGCTGATGCAATAAAATTTGATGTAGACGCATCAATATTCAGATTGTTCAACATAACAGAGGACACATTCATAAACCAAATGTGTAATACAAAAACAAAGTACTACAAGGTAATGTAACCTAAAAGACAAAGTTGATTTAAATGTTTGACTTTTGAGTTTTGAAAGTAGCAACGTATATAGAATTTTAGGGAGTCAGCTGCTTATGTTTTACAAAGGAAATAAATACGGGAAAAAACAGAGGAATTTGCAGACTGTTAGATGTAAATAGAGAGGGGAGATATTCTAGGATATCACAGGATATACAGCCTGAACCTCAAAATTGAAAAACAAGATCGACTTTTTAAATAAGTACATTCAAAGTAATTTTCTCCAAGTCAAATTAAATCATACTCCCTCCGTCCCAGGATAAAAGTCCTTATTACTATTTTGGGTTGTCCCATGTTAAATGTCCTCTTTCTTTTAATAACCAAACTTTTACACATTTTTCCTATTATGCCCGTAGCATTAAATATCTCATACTTTTCTTATTCTAATTCTCTCTCCATATTTAATGACATTATTATGGGCAATTTCGTCATTTTATTCCTCTTCTTAATATGCGTGAAAAGTCCACCAGGACTTTTATCCAGGGACGGAGGGAGTATTAGATATAATATATTTTTGACCATGCAACTCATAAATGGACAAGCATAAGAGTGCCTGGATTCCCTGGACGGCTGGACCCTTTTGTTCCTTCAACTTTCTATATAAGTTGTTGATGATAGACTAACATTTTGTTATATTAGCCGCTAATAACTAAAAGGTGTTATTTATTAGAAATATATATATAATAATTTTCTAAAAGGAGGAATTGCCCCGAGGGTCTTCAAGCATGCGAATTGTTATGTTAAATAAAAGTGATAACTGACAATAAAGGCTGTAAGGCTCTTGCAAAAGACGCATATGCCCCCGTTTCTAAATACATTTTGTATGAACAATTCTTTTTCTTTCATTATTTCAATGTCAGTTAATAAGAATATAAATTACCTCGATGCTATCCTTTCCAATCCAACAGCACAGGTAATAGTCTTCTTTCTTATCATGAGAATGGTAAGTGTAAAGAACAGCGTAGCAATCTCCGCTGTAAAATTTACCAATGTCTTCTTTTGGAACTGGAGTTTTTGCACTTCCATTGATGCACCATACCTGAAAACAGACCATATTCATATCTGGAACATATAATAAAGCCAGACTATACATGTAGGTGGGTGGGTGGGTGGGTGGATGGGTGTGCATGTATGTATCAATTGATTCCCACAGAACATCATGAAATGGATTAAAAACTAAACCTCAATTTTTCCATCTCCTTCAAGAAGTGGTGGGACTTCCTCATTTACAGGAGCACTCTTAGTTGCTCCCTTAACACCAACACCTTGTTGCTTGAGCAAAGCTGCAAGTATGCAAAATAGTTTCATGATCAATTTTCTTTAACAACATTTAACGGTTATAACAAGGGAGGGAGTTTATATACCTGCTACTTTTCCTCTACCCTCCTCAGGAGCAGAAGGTGTCGAGCCTGAAGGCCAGGAATCAAAGTTGGACTTGAATGAATGGGTCTCATATCCTTGAATAAGACGGGTTACACGTGTTGACTTTGGCCTATTTTGGCTAGCAACAAATTCCTGCAATGATTATTAGGAAAGATTAGAAATCTGGTTGGCATGATTAATATGAAAATCTGAATCTAAGCTATACCTCAGCAGCTTGGATGGCAGCTTTTCTTTCATCTACTTGTGTTACCCGACCGACCCACACAAATAACTCAGAACCGCAATCTAATAGAAAGCATTTATTATTCTCCAATAATGATTTGGAAAGTTCACCATTTACATCCGTAACCTGACCATCAACAATGCTGCAAAAACATGGCAATCAAACTTCAGAACCTCATGTCCATGAATGTCCACACATCAACCATTAGTATTCTGGTTAAAAGAGGTTCTAGCTAAGTAATGACTAATAAGAGAACATATATACATACTAGAAAACTATATACCTCACTAAATTAAAATATGAAAACAAAAGTTCTACATTTTATATAAAGCCAAATGAAACTTCAACAGAATAACATGTCAAGAGAACTGTGAATTAGTCTGCTTAGGAACTTCAAGTCTTCATAAGGAACTCTAGTTAAACATCATGACCTTTCCATTTTACTTATTATTGATTTAACTCTATTATACTGAAAGCTTTCGTCACTTCTTAAGCATAGGTTTACCAAAGTAATAGCACAATTAATTTCATAACTCTAATTAAATTTCCCTTCCTTTTCATATTCACAGAATCAAGAAACACAAATGATTCTATGTTCCTACAAAGCTTTGAAGATTTTTTTTCCAATCTACAACGTAATCCTAGATAACTCCAATCGATTCCACTGATATGACTGATATGAAGACAATACTTTTGACTCACCCAGTTTAACAACATGAGCTACTCAAATTTCTTTATGATCACTAACAGGCATTATCTGACTAGTAAGCAAGCCAAATATGCACAAATAATTAAAGATCATAGCAATATAACAATAACAATCTTTAGCTCCTCACTTCAACACGGTGAGAAAAGACGAGAATAGAAGAATACCAGTAAAGTTTAGCAGCTGTCTTCTCTGGAATAACATCATCTTCGCTAATAACCTTTTTACTAATTGGAGCAAAGCCACCAAAAATGACCCAAAATTCACCAGAATCTGACTCAGCCTGTAGCTTTCCATCATCTGGTGCCAGGGAACAACATCATAATATAAGAAATGAATGAGGAATTAACAACTGTTAAGAGTATATTACTATTACTATTATTAGAGTATATTATTATTAGAACTTGGTCACCAAGTATACTTGGTGCTGACACATACTTTGTCACTACTCAATTTGTAGCCTATATATAAGGCTTTAGTACTCTCTGTAATAACATAACAACAATATTCAAAACATCTATTTTATCTCTAACATGGACACATGGTATCAAATATATGAATCTCTGAGTTTTTTTTTCTTTTTTCTCTCCAAAAAAAAAATGGTTTCTTCTCTAACATGGTATCAAAGCTATTATATATTTTTTATATAATTTTCTGAGATCCAGATAGGAATGAGGAATTAACATCTATTGATAAAGAGATCCAGAGAATATATATATTCAGCCGATCTGACTATGATCAGAATTAATACAGAAAGGAGCATATGAAATTTAAAGTCATATATATACATGTGCCCTTACCAACAATCGCGACATCACACGTTCCCTCATGATACTTTTCCTTTAGAAACTGAATTACTTCCAATGATTTGGCCCTTTCCTGAATATTGGAGTTTGCGCCATTGAATTGAAAAATCTTATCTTTTGTGTCCAGGATAAAAACATCATCATGATTAAGCGAAGACCGAGAAAAGGGCACCTGGATAGGAAAGAGCACCACGTTTATATTCCCTAACAAAACTCATTTGCACCGACAATAATTTCATACTGAGCTGAAGAAGGCAGACCTGCTTCAATCTGACAACACGTTTTCCTTTACAAACGTACAATCGTGTTTCAAACTCTTCTTCCTCAGGTTTCTTAAAACCCGACGCAACACCTCCCTCCAGAGGAATAATACAAGGTTTGAAGTGTGACAGAAATTTGTCAGATTCATGACCTTGAATTTCTCTGTACTGCACTGCACGCCCGCCAAGAATTGCATCAAGTTCTACAGTCTTTATAGCTGCTGTTCCAGCTTCATCCTATTATGAGTTTACAATATCAAGTCAGAACATATTTGAAGTTATTATAAGTTCTCAATAAAAAATAAAATTTCAAATAAAAAAGGATAAGGTCGTAGTACCTGGCTTGTATCTTTCCCAAGCCAAAAGTGTATGTCATACATATAAGCACCTCCCTTGCCAGGAGTTGTCTGCAGAAATATATGACTTCTATAAGAATAAATGTACATGCAAAATAATTTTATTTGCAGTAATAGAAAGAGTTCCATTTGTGAATTTGTAAGCATAAATGAAAAAAAAAAAATAGGACAAATGATGATCTGAAGGGCATAAACACCTGCAAAACAATATACGAATCCCCCGAGTAGAATCGACCATAATCAGATTTTGGCAATGGAACTGGCTGAAAGTTCTCAATTCTCCAAATTTCGGTCCCCCTACAAGGTGTTAAGTACTAAACCAAAGTAAAAGATACAACTGAACAGCTAGCATTTAATAAAAGTAACAAAACAATAAACACTTTCTTCTTTCTGTTCTGATGGAAAAGGAAATATTATATTAATATTCACCAATGACCAAATAATATACTTATCAAAAGTGAAGTAATTTCAGTAAGGATACAGTCTCTGACCCGCACCCTGAAATGCAGGTTCCAAAGCTTTTGCAGAGATAGACATTATGTAGGTTCTCTTTTATTATGCTCCTTCAAATGAGGACGGAGAAGATGACCTTATAAACTCCCACGTCCTACAATCTCAAAGGTCCACCAGTAACCACTGCAGAGGCCAGAGAGTAACACGGGCTAGAAAAATGACTTGGAAATTATATATACATTTGCATGAACACAGACAATTTAAATTCTCTGTTGTGACTAAAGCAAATACAATAATCTTTGGTATTGCATAGTCAGAAACTTAACCAAGAAAATCTTGATGCTACATTCCTTCACAAGTAATATTCTATGATTTACACATTTAGAAAGCAGAAACTATGAAAACAAACATAAACAATAAATAAAGTAAAAAAAAGACAAGATACTAAAACAAAATGGTAAACAGGGCAATTCTCGTTTCTGCTATCAATGGAAAAATAATGAACAGATATCTACAGTTGCTTTATACTCATCAGAATTTTGGAGTGTGAAGTATTTAATGACAAGTTGTGTCACTCGATGCTTTGAGGATACCACTTAAAGTTTCAATGAGAAGACATTTAGGATTTGAAAGCCCTTAAAGTTAACATTTTTTGTGTGGATGATGGCTTGAGAAGCCATGTTGACCATTAGTCAATATCCAGCTCAGGGATTGCATCACTACAAATTGGTCTTGTATGCCTAATAATGAGGGACTTTGGAAAATACTTTAACAATTAGATCATGCTTTCTTGTCAGGTGATTGATTTTTCTGGAAGGTTCCTTGCTCTTTGAAGATAGGTTAGAAGTGATCATGAAGTGTTAAAAAGATTAGGTGAGGATGTGATCTTATAAAACGGGATGCCATGTGCCTTGCGTATAGAAGAGAAAACTTAATCTCCATTAGGTAGCGATATCATAATATAATGCTGCAATTGTCTGACATACGTATAGCATGATTTGGCTTCTCACGCATCTTTCTTCAATATGATTCAGAATGTCATCCCCATGCAAAAAACCTGGTAAATGTAACTATAGATGTCACCAAACTGCATAGCATCTGTTTCATGTATCAGGAATCATAATCTTGTTGCTATCAAGTATCATTCTTTTCAGAATCCATTTTTGAGCTGGTGATACATCATACAGTTGAAAACCTCTCCAATGCATTTAATATATTCTTGCATGCCATATTCTTCATCCTCACTGATTCCATCCACATTCTTGTTGATTACCCGACCAGACGATGTACATATTTTTTCTCCGGTCCATGAATGACAGACTAGAAAGGTGTTGCCTCTTAGGCTTGCGTTGGACTTTTAGTGAAGGAAAATATAGCAAGAATCCCTTGACATCTGAGAGTACACTCCAAAATCTTCTTTCATGTCATTATGAGTACCATAAAAGTCCTTAAGTGAAGATAAATAGATAATCTTTATAACCTTTTCCAGGATATCTTAGCTCATTATTACTATTATTATATAAAATTCAATATAAAAGTTCGATGTCAAAATGTAAATTGATGGACACTTGATACATATCTGACAATAGAGTATTTAAAATCTGGCAGTAGGTCCAATCTCATAACATATTACCTCTATGCTTCTTGCCTCATGAAAACCACTGCCCCCTCTTTTAATAATTCTTGTAAAGGTGAATATTGAGAAGCTTAGGAGCATATTCAGCAATCTTTTTGTAACGAAAGTCGAAACCATTACAAACTAATTCTGATCATGAGTAATAACATGAGATTGCAAAGTGAAATAAATTAAAGAAAAAATCAAAGGGAAAAAGGTTAGAACTTTCCCTTCAGAAACAAACTTTTCAATTAGCTTGCTTTGTCCAAGAGCGTAGCTGGCAATCATATCTCTATGTAATACAAACCAATTTTATCCAAACAGTACTTAACAACTATTCGAGCTTCAGAATGAGGCAAATTGACACAAAAGATGGAACAATCAAAGAGCAATTTATTATACAAAAACTAACAGCAAAACAACTATCACATTAACCAATGGTTTAAAACAATTATGAGAGTAAAGAACAGATCAACAAAAAATCAAGCGAAATGCTGAATAAAATGAGGTAATTATACAATTAAAGAAGAGAGATCTAACAAATAAAAGTGAGGAATTTGATGATCGCATAAGAAGAGTAATTGACGTACCGTATGAGATCTCTCGGTTTCTCTCTGTTGAAGAGGGTAATGATGTTTGTGTAGAGAGAAAAACAACGATATGAAAAGAAGAAGAAGGGTGCAGAGCTGGCAAATATATAAAGAGACAGATGATAAAAAAAAGAAAGTGAATAATTGCTGTATGTTTGTACGGTGTTTTTCTCTCTCCAACTTTTTAGGCTTTTGAGATTGATCCTACAGACTAGAGTAGTATTATTATTATTAGAAAGAGAATGAGATGGGTATGGACTATGGATGATTGATCCGGTTCCTCTGGCCTGATTAGGGAATGTTTAAATCTCATCCCTATATTTTAATTAACAAAATTGACACATACTAATATTTAATCAAATTATATATATATATATAAATAGTTTCCGCATCACCCTACACGTCTTTTTGTTTCTTTCCTTAATTTCTAAATCATTTTTGAAAATTCAATTCTCACTTCAAAGTCCAATTTTATATTTTCTATGGTTTTCTTAGCATGTGAATTGAATTGCATAGAAGAAAATGGGTGAAGGTATTATTTGGCCTGATGGGTATTATAAGTATTACAAACCGGAACTTTTTAGTATAGCTAATAGCTAACCCACGATAGAAAGAAATACAAACGGAAATAGAGTGATTAATGTTGTAGGGTTTTAGTTAAAAGAGAAAGTGAGTTTTGTTTTCTCTCTTTAAATTATTTAAAGAAAGAATTTAGATGTTTAATGCAGTGTTCATTTTATTTATCTCAACAGTTTGAATATCAATGGATAAAAGAATAGTAATTTAGTTAGTAATGATGAGTTTATAAAAAAATTTCAATTTTGAGAGAGAAAGTAAGAGAAGATTGAAAAAAGTGCACACTAAAAGTCTTAACAAAATTTTAAATTAATGCATTTCCTTTTTACACCTTATTTTAAAAGTGTATAGTGCATTTTATTTTATTTACATGGAATAAGTTTTGGAGTTCATTTAATCGGGAAAAAAGTTTAGAGTGCAAACTGAAATTTGTGTAAACATTGGGGGTTCAAATTGAACTTTAGCCTTAAAAAAGTTTCAAGGCAAAGATGAAAGATCCATCCGGTGTGGTAGTATTGAATTTTTTTCTTCTTTATCTTTTAAAAAAATTGGAAGCTTAATACTGCGTCCGAACCGAAGCGTCTATAGTTTTGAGTTATTACATTGTTGATATATATTTATTTTATTAGATAAAACAATTAAGTTACAATTAAATTTTAAAAATAAATCACAATATGGTTGGTGATTGAAATATATTATACTAATATCTTCATAAGAAAATAGTTCCTTCTAGAACATATTAGTTAACTAATAATATAAGCTTATATATAATCAATAACTAATATAAAAAAGCTAATAAATTTGAAGATTCACAATAAGAATTTGAATTCATTTGTTTATATATATTCTTCTTTGGTTGGTTAGTAACGGGAATCAAAAACCTATGACTTGTAAATAAGGGTGTAAACGAACTGAGTCGAACCGAATATTTGAGTTGCTCAGATTTGGTTCACAAAATTTATCGAGTATAAAATAAGATTTGATTGACGCCCATTTAACTACCGAGTCGAGCACGATTCCGAGTCGAGCCCGAGTAGTTTGAACTTTTCGAACGAATATGATTCGAGTATCAATAAAAAATTACAATTTGAAGAGTTTCGAATAATTTATCGAACTTTAAAATTTGCTCATATTTGACTCATTTATATTTCGAGTTGAGCTCGAATCGAACTTTTAATCGAACGAGTCAGAATCGGTAGAGGACTTTACAACTTTAAAGCTCCAGGGAACGAATGATGCGTTACACATGAAGCATTCCCCTTTTGGGAAAAAATCATTCCATGCCAAACATTATAGTCTACAGTCATTATAATTAAATACACCCTGGGTTTCTGTGAAATACAAATAATAAATAAAATAAACTTAAAACAGCCACAAACCGTCATACGTACGAACCAATCATCAAACTAAAGAATTAGCTTGTAATTACAACCTACCATCACACCAGATGCAGCAGCAGCATAAATAGGGGAGGAAAAAAAATACTCTTCCAGCGGGCACAAAATCAAAACTAAAAGTAGCTATAGTTATCACTAAACAGAAATGAGGGGCCAGATAAATTGGAAATTGCAGGAAAAATATGCTAAAGAGAAGGGGGATCACTCAAGAATTGTTGAATTTTATTTCTAGAAGAGATCAGCTTTCTTCTTGAGCATGTCCTGCTTCCATTTTGGTAACTTATAAAATGCTTCTTTCGTCATCCCCAGTACAGCCTGGAATTCCTCATCAGAGAGATAAGCCTGAAAATAGAAAACGGATTACTAGAAAAAGAACCATAAACATTAGCATTCCAATTGCATCACATTTATAGTAACCAACCTCTCTCCGTTTGAAATCAATTCCAGTTACAGGGTTATCAGATTTAGCCTTCAATTGATCGTAACTAAATGTACTTTGAGTTCCACAATCATTCTCATACTGCTCTGCTTCTGGATTTGATTCCAACTCCTCACCATTATTTTCTGATACAGGCTGAACTATCTCAGTCTCCTTAGCTTCAGGAGTTTCTTTAGAATCCTCAGCCTCAGCGACGTCCTCTTTCTTTCCTACTGTGCAAGCATTACCAACATGTAAGGTGATATTAATCATCGGACCGAGCATACAATTATTAGCTAGCACAAACTAGCTTGCCAAAAGAGAAAAAAAATGAGAGTTCATCATTCTAAAAGGCTAAAACCATGAATCAAAACAATATATACTTTCTCGGGGAGCTGCAAATTATGGGCAGAGAGGGATGGCATAGCACCATTTGGGATGTTTATCACAGATGAATTGTTTTCAATTGTTGGTGCTTTGATGTATTGAATATTTAATTTACCTATTTATTCAATTGAGTTCAACAAATTCCTTCTATCTCAAACTAAGTTGGGGTAGGCTTATTTATTTTTACAACCTTCTGTTAATAGTTGAATTTCTAAAATAATACAACAATCTATATGCTTATGAGTTGGATGAAATTTTGCTCCCCGAGTCCAAGCAAATTTTCCATGGACCTCCCACATCTAACCTCTTTGTCGAAACCTTCTATTCTATAAAGTTGTTTTGAATTTTAGCCTGCCTAGCATTTCGTTTATATTTAGTGTGTGTATATAAATGCATACAAAGATGCAGAAATTTCTTCGTTTTTCTTTATTTTGGAAAATCATGCTATCAGGATGATGCACAGAAAAGATGATGAAATCTGCTTTCAAATACCAGAGGGCCTAAATTCTGCAGACGGACTTCTATTGGACCGGACAGGAGAGGAATCAGGCGACTGCTTTTCAGCAGTAAGAACTTGTGATAAGGCAGCTACTGCAGCTGCTCGCTGTGATCCCTGACTCACTCCAGATGTCCTTGGAGGAGTAGGTTTGGACCCAGAAGATGAATTAAATGTAGAGTTCAAGGCAGCTAACGCTGAAGCTCTTTGTGTTGGTCCCCCCTGATTTGTCCCATTGGACTTATCCTGGTTTTGCAGAAGCATAAGATAGCAATTTTCGGTCACCCAAAAGAAAGAATATATCAATTGACAGGAACTTATTCAATACATTTATGTAGGTTTTCGTTGCTTTTACCTCTGTAGCATGACCTGTCCCAAAGAGAAGCATAACCTTCTTTTGAAATGAGTTCCCATGAACCTATTTTGCATCCCAATTGAAAAAAAAAAGAAAAAAAAAACTAGTTAAGAGAAACAATGAAAGTAACAATTGCAGCTAATATAAGATGTAGAGATGTATGACCACAACAGTAACAGAGCAGCTATATTCCTCATGGTGACATGAAATTCACAAACAAAATAAAAAAAAGGTTTGTGTCTCCAGAGAATAATTGTAACTTATCTTTAAGGCAACTCATTACTTGTTACCTAGTTACTGAAAGACAAAAATGAATTAGGGGATGCCTTGCATGCCGGACCTCTTTGGGAAGTGGGTTAGTCTCTTTGCTCAAGTAAACGATTTTCTCCTTCTTCTATACCTATGCACTATAATATTCTTTGGCTTGGACGTTCCCAGTAATTGTTCTTTTCAAGACCAGAAACAATCAAACTAATGTGTGAAGAAAATTGTGCATGAAATGGCTAACAAAAAGTCAAAAATCTCCATTTTCCTTATATATGAAGTTACTTTTCAACTGACAGGCATGGTACAATATAATAAATGTAAACTCAACTCAAAAGAAGCTTTATGAAGTAAAGAGAAGAAAGCACCCTACTAGCATCAGTTGGCAAGGCAGCTTGCCAGGGTGTGCCTTGTTTCCATTGTTGCTGACCTACCTGGCTTTGGAACCTTTTAGTATGAAGCTTTATTTATTAATGTACATGGGCTACTAGTAATTAGTAGATATCATTAATTTGGTAAAATTGGGCCCTCAAACTAATTGGATTTAATTTATATGTGGGTAATATTAAATCCTATTATAATTAGGAGAATTAATAAATAAAATCTACCTACACCCGCACTACATTTGATACATCATTGAGAGCCTGGAACCACATCCCCAGCGGAGGAAATTGAAGAGAATGTGAGGTAGCTCCCAACCTCCATCAAATAGGAAGGAATCCGGCCGAGTAGACAGATAATACTGGCCCTATCATAAGAACTGTAAGAGAGTTATCGAACTCGGGTATTCAATAAGATCAAGTTAATAAATTAATACTACTTTTAAATTGTTAGAAGCATTGTGTAAAAGTCCATTGAATGATGAGTAGATTAATATATATATATATATATATATATATATTTTGTATGTATGATGTTTATGTAAGGTTGATATTTCATACCGATCATGTATTCCGTAGGTATTAGTTTGTAATTCCCAAGTAAAGGAATCCTGTATGTTTTCCAATTGATGAATTTTGTAAGTAATGTGTAAATATATATGTATAACTTTTGGTAGCATTGTGTTTGGAACGGAAGGTACTAAAGTATTGCAAAATAAAATTATAATTATTGTATCTATAGTTACTTCATATTTGACCTTTACATATATTGATTTAAACGGAGGTGCCAACAATTGTTATGTATAATCTGAAATTTTAAAAGTTTTAAAAATTTACTTATATTATGGTAATAATATAACACTAATAAAAAGAGTTATATAAAAAGCGTAATTAAGGATTAATGATTTAACCTTCAATTTATGCACTATTTATTCATTTATTTTGGTGATTAGTTGGACGGAAGGAGTATAAAGAACTATATTTGGAATAATTTTTGGGTAGTACATTGTTTAATCCCGGTACAGATTCCACTCCTTCAGCGATACTCTTTAATTTTAGTTTGTTCGTTTTGTTTCTCGTTTAGAATTTGGATATTGTCTCGATACTTTGATCATAGTAAAATTCATATGATAGTAAATTTTGATCTTCAAAATTTCATAACTTTACTTGCTTGAACTATTTAATCATGTCTAGTATTT
This sequence comes from Panax quinquefolius, assembly GCA_020205615.1. Taxonomy (NCBI): domain Eukaryota; kingdom Viridiplantae; phylum Streptophyta; class Magnoliopsida; order Apiales; family Araliaceae; genus Panax; species Panax quinquefolius. The sequence goes on along the minus strand of CM035170.1, from coordinate 105,207,310 downwards.
ATTTTGATATTTGTAGAAATGTACATATCAATATATTTTGGAGATTTGTGTTGATGATTCGTTTTGATTTTACATGTACATATTAGAATCTCTTGTGTTGATATTGTGTCGCATGTGTTTTGACATGGTATCTTTGTTAGAATATATCGTAGGGTGAGCTATAACCACATGTAGGGGTATCCACGGTATGTCCTCATGACACCAAGGCATGACACCTTCTGTGACGGTGTGATTAGTTCACGACATCTCCATTTTGTGCTCCGCTAGGAGTTGGCCATATGGTGATTTTGTTGTGGGAGGCGTATGGGACGACCCTAGTTTTCTGTTTTGTTCTGCGGATTGGTGATGTTTGTGCCAAACACGCCTTCCAATTTTGCATGCATCTAAATTGCGTAATCCGATGTGTGATTGTCTGTGTGATATTATTTTGATTGCATGTGTGACATTATTTTGATTGTCTTATGTGACATTATTTGACTTGTCTGTGTGGCAATGTATATTTCTATTTTGTTCAAAGCTCGGTATGAAATAACACCCAACCATTTGATTCAACATATTATTTTGTTGTGTTAGTCTTGTTCGTTTCAATTCGGTTCAATTAATTGAGTTAGTTATTTCAATTCATTATTTTTGTACTTTATATCCGTACTAGACATTTGGCTCATGTTGTGTTTTTCGTTCCAGCAGATAATCAAGGAGATCAAGGATAAGTGTGACGAGAACTCCCTTTTGTTCAAGTGGTTTAGATATTTTGTTTAGGCTTTGATACTTCAATTTGTGTTATGGAGTTATTTAGTCATTGGGGTTGTAATAAATATCTTTGATTGTGATTTGAGAAGAGAAGCAAATGAAAGGCTTTCATAAAAATTCTTGTTATGTTTTGTGCGTAACCTCTCTTTTAAATAGGGGTGCTACAATGATAGGTCAGTCTTTTTGTGTCCACCTTTCTATGATCTTCGATATGAGATAATAACTTCCATCACTGACATAACACTTGTCAATTCCAATAATACTAAAAGTTGTTTGAGGAACTAATGCAATAGTACGGAAAAAAAATTATAAACACATGTAGCACAAAACAATGGTCTAATCAACCCAATTCATTGTGGGAAATATACAAGACTGAATTGTTTAATCATTAGATATTAAGCTCCGTTTTAAAATATAGGATTAAATTTGGCTTTTCGAACTCAATATAATATATTTTTAAATTTAAAAATAATGTGATACATTTAACTTTTGAAAATAAGAAACAATGTAATTACTAGTGTTTTTTTACATAGTTTACAATCTTCGTAATGGTATTTGCTATAGTAAATAGAACTCGTACCAAATTTGAATTTGAAAATATCTCAAATCGACTTCAAAATGTCAATTTTAATCATATATTTTGGAACTGAAGGAGTATTATATATCTATTCCAATGTAGGTACTACTAGGACCCAAGTAATTACTTTTTCTGTAACTACTGACCAAAGGCTTACTTTCCACGTATACAATCCTTTATTTTTGGAATACCAATCCACCATCTATATTAACATTGTCGTTCAGCTTATTTAGCACACTTGGAGGAAAACTTAAATTTCAAAATTGGTGCTTTACAGAAGTTATACTGTTTTTGAACCAATAAAGTCATAAGAATGAAAAACAAAAGATTTCTTAAGGATCAGCACATACAGTAGCTTTAGCCGAGTCCCATGAGAAAAATGTTGTGAAGAAGCAAGGTTCATTTCCTTCTGCGACTTTGTACAGAGGCACATATAGAGACAACCCATCCAGAGAGGCAGCCATCTCGATGTATTTCTGCAATAAACTTCAAGGAATGAAAAGTACATAATGATAAGCATATGTTCCACAAGGCTTACACTACTTGATCACTACCTGGCCAATTTCAAAAGCATTTTGCTTTTCCTTCGGATCTACAGACTGACCAACCCAAACAAACACTTCAGCATGTGTATCAAGTATCAAGACATCCTCAGTCAATAGGTCGTCTTGCAAAAAATTGTAAACTTCTTCCACCTGTTGAATAGAGCATAGTTATATTATAAAAGCTGTTAAGAAGCCGATTGAATATGAAAGGAAATCCAATCGGACAATGAACTCCAGAACTCACCTCAAACTTTCCTGGGGTTCCATGGCAGCAGGAATAGTCAGTAGAAAAATAGTTAGAGGGGACAACCAGCTTTATAAAGAAAATAAACTTTTATATATCAATCATGTAGACATCCGAATAGGGGGAAGGATAACAGCTTATAAAAAGCATATGCTAAATTAAGTGATTGTGAAAATGAATTTAGAAAATAATGAAGAAAACCACCTTTATTAATTGAGAATGTGAATAAGTGAGGATCTCGGACAATCTCCTGAGATACTTTTTTGCTGGTGTAACTTTGTTTTCCTCCAAGAGCAAACCAGAAAGATGAATTCTCAGTTCCTTCTTTTGCATGTTTCACCGCTACCCCTGGCTGAATGTACAAATCATAAAGTAACATTTAATTCACTATGCTTAATTATTCAAGCAGATTCTTAATCAAGTCTTGAAAGCTCAAAGAATTCCATATTAAGCACGACTATGTGATGAGAACAATAACATGTTGAGTTATGTACTTGAACTTTTGCTCATATTCCTTAAAAAGAACGACTTCTTTGATTTGATTTGATTTGAAGAAGCATGTCCAGTAAGCCATGTAAAAGGTGGATATGAAGAGTACATACACAGTGAAGCAATTGGAAAAGCATTCTCAAATTTCACAATTTTAACCAGATCAACATGAACAAACAAAGTGAGATAATGAAACAATCAACTCAAAACAATTTATACTACTCCCTCCGTCCCTTAATATAAGACTTTTTAGAGTTGTGCACAAGTATTAAGGAAATGATTGTATAGCATTAAATATAATATCAAATATCTATATTGCCCTTGTATTGGAAAAAGAGATTGTTATTTATTGGGCAAAAAATAGTGAGGGAACCAAAGTTATATTTAATACTTGGGGTAATATTGGAAACTAAGCAATTAATGTTTACTTGAAATTTTAAAACGTCATATATTAAGGGACAAAAAAACTTCTCTAAATCGTCTTATATTAAGGGACGTAGGGAGTAACATATAACATGCTCTCATAAGGAATTAGAAACAAAGTAGGATCACGAATTCATGCACGAACATAGGAGAACCAAAAATTTCCAAAGGAAAAGCTCAGTGATTCAGTTTCACTCCACCAAGTTGACTCGGAGTATTGAAAAGGTAATGCGTCAGGTAATTCAAGTTGTGTCAGTTGTGCCAATCTTTTCATATTTAGACTTTTCAAAATATTGTCTACATAATAAACATACATGGTAATGAGTATAGTAAATTGGTCAAACACATTATACAATTAAAGCAAGGATGCTGGATATGACATTAGAAGTTCTGCACATGTGAGATGTGTTGAAATATAATAAACAATGGGATAGTTTATCCTTATTCCAGTACGATACCATCAGTCTTCCTACATATTTTAAGGTGCATTCAATTCCTCAAAAGCCATGATGAAAGGAAACAAAATTCTGCATCTTATACCAAGTACCAACACTTTAAGTTTGTGTGCTTATTTTAGGACAACTAGTGATTAATATTTACAGAAAAAAGATGTCTATGTATTAGAATCCAGGGTCCAACTGTAAATAGTAAGGGAAAGCCTTTTCCTGGTGAATAACATCAGGATCTAACTTCAAGGAGGACATTCTCTTAATAGGCCCTCATGTTATACACTTGACTCCTGGTGATCCAATCATCCAACTTGATTTAGACATTTATATTTTAGGACCTGTGTTACTCGGACTCGGGTGCGAGTGTCGGATTTGGGTACGAATCTAAGTGTCGGACACATGAAGTCAAAAAATAGAGGATACGCGGATATGAATCCAAATTTAGACACGGGTGCGGGGATACGGTATTGTTTTGATTTTTTATGATGTCCAAATTCATATAGACATGCATTTATTATGAACCTTTAAGGGTTGAAGTACAAAATATAAAGAAACAGGGGCAAAACTGAAACTACTGAAACTTTAGGGGCTAAAATGGAAGAAAACAAAACTACAGGACTGATAAGTAATTTTTCAGGGGCTATTTTAAACTTTTAGAAAACTTGGGGGACTAAATAAAAAAACTATAAAAACTATGGGGTACCTAACTATAATTTTCCAGGGATATTTAGCCACAGTCAAGAAGAAAGAAAAAAGCGACAGTCGATTCTTCTTCTTCTTTCTCTTTCAGTCGATTATGATTCTTGTTCTTCTTCTTCTTCTTGTCGTTTATTCTTCTTCTTCTTATTCTTCTTTCTCTTTCAGTCGATTCTGATTCTTCTTCTTCTCCATCATCGCCATGCTAGCTGATTGTTATTACATATCCGGATTGAAAGTGTCGCACCCGACACAAATCCCGCACCCGCACCCGTGTCGGATCGTGTCGACACAGGTACTCCATCAGAAGCAGGCGAGTCCGAGTAACACAGCTTAGGGCTATAGGAGTGCAATGGTAATACTATAGCGTGAAAATTGATTAGAAAATACAGTTGCAAGGATTAGGCTGTGAGATCAAAAGAGGGCTTATTCCAAGAAATAATGAAACACCTCAGTTCTCACGCACTGCATCTGTCATGAAAGTTTGCAATCACCTAAGGTTAACATTTCTTCACAAACATCTTCTAGACATAAGAATAGGATGAAACCATTTGATCCCCAAAACAAGTCTCTCATAAAAAATTAAAAAACATTAAGCTCAGATGTTTGCAAAGAAGACAGTCAAATTTTAAGTTACCAACAAACCTACAGAGTTTGATCAACTCGACCACCTTCTTTCAACTCATCCAAAATTTGTTAGTTATTATGAATGTTTGAATTGCTGATTTCACAAGTAATATACTTGTCTGCATGAAACACTTTCACATGTTACCTAATATATTTTGGGCTTTGGCTACTGACTTATTATATCCATTTGCTTACAAGAACATAGAAGCAAATGCAAATGCAAATGCACAGAACTGATTATAGTATTCTTAAAGTCTTATTCAGCAATCTACATGCAAAATAATAAAGTTTAACCTACGAAAGCTTAAACTGCTGAAAACATACATGACAACACTTAATAAGGATACACCACCATGTCTCACTTTATGTATTTAGGCCAACTTGACCTGCTCATGTTGGTGTTCAAAAAATCCAAATTATTTCTTTAAAGTTCGACCCTTAATTCTTCATTAACTGCAGACGGTTATCACGATTCTTTAAAGTTTCCTCAGAAAAACATAAACCACATCATACAAATTTATCATGTAAAGAAAAACAGAACAAATTCCTTAAAGAACAAAGAGCAGTGACACACAAAATGCATGAATATTTCTCAATTAACCTTTCCCTAAGAAATGAAATTTATGACAATACTTTGGCATAACATCTGTATTAATAGGTAATCATAACCCAAAAAAATGGTGTAACCAATATCAACTCTTATCAACTTACAAAAATATATCATTGAATTAATTATATATTCAAAGAACATTGAAAAAGCTCAGGCCACATTGTATATCATGGAGATCAAAACTTAAACATAAATAACCCATGACATGAATATAATCTTCTGCAATGGCATACCTTCAAAATTTCTGCAACTTTAATAGCTAACTGTTGCTGCTCAAATGTACTCTGGTTTCCATGCCAACTGAATATAGAAGATCCAGATTGCAGAATAAAACACTCATTGGTGTTCAGTGAGGTTGCCACCTGAAAGAAAAATAAATATGTAAACCAATATTTTCCAGAGAATCAAGACAAGTCACCTAAGAGTCCTCAACAGAATCGTGATAACATGCAAAAAATGACTACTGTCATGCAAATTAACATAGAGATAATATATAATCACAGAAACTAATATAAGAACCCTACAAAAAAATAATTCTCAGTGGCTCATAGATAAATCAATCAGTAAACATACCGCATCAACTTGCACGGCTTTATTGTTATGTACAGAAGTTCCTGAAACTCGAATAAGTGCAACACAGTCGGTGTTGTAAGTTTCATTATTCAAACCTTTGTCTGCAATATAGTTTTTGTATCCAGAACTTGATCCGCCCTAAAAGGAAATGAATGAATTAAATGACTCAATATCTTCAAATAACCTTAAAAGAGCTTCTTCTTCTTTTTTTAAGTAGTTTCTCTTTTTACTCTTTTTTGCAAAAGAATGAGAAATGAGGAAAAGGAACAAACATCCTGATCCAAATGATAAGGAAATAAGCATATTTACAAAGAAATGTGATTACATAATAACATATTCAATTAGGGTACCTTAAGGACCACCATAGGCTGAAAGATGGCAACGAACTGTGGCGGCTCTTTCCCTTGAAATATACGGCCCTGCAAAAGCATATATTAATTAGTTTTTTAAAAGTTAAAGTGCACAGATTAATGTAAAAATACCTGCACAGGTCGCCCCTTCAGTGAATTGGACATTGTAGCAACTAATCGAGCAGCCATCCTCTGGTCTTCCTGAAGTTCAACCATGTCACTTAAAGTTAGATAGATAGAACTCACCCATATGATTGAGAGAAAAAATAGGTGGAAGGTAAGAAGTCAGAAAGGTTTTTAAAATATACTCTCATATTTTACTTGAGCATAAGATTAACGTGGTGAAGGAATAGCAATTTTGTATAAAGTATGCATTTGAAAGTCCAAGCAAGAAAGATTTCCATTCCCATAATTGTAATGTTGATTCCGAGTAAAGGTAATAGGATAACACTACTACTTTATACCAGTCGATGTGGTAATTAGATGATGTAAGAGTACAGTTGCTACGCTGATAATGACCTAGCTAAGGTTAAAGGATTAAAATGCTACTTGATGGATTTTTTTATCTCTTATTTCAAATTAGCTGCATGTATAGCAGTCGATGAGGGATTAGCTGATGCAATAAAACTTGACATAGATGCATCAATATTCAGATTGTTCAACATAACAGAGACACATTCATAAAACAGATGTGTAATACATAAACAAAGTACTACAAGGTAATGTAACCTAAAAGATGAAGTTGATTGAGATGTTTGACTTTTGAAAGTAAATAGAATTTTAAGGAGTGAGCTGCTTAAGTTTGAAAGGAAAGAAATAAGAAAAAACAATAAGAGGAGCTTGCAGACTATTAGATGTAAATAGAGAGGGCGATATTCTGCGATATCAAAGGATATACAGCCTGAACAGACCAAAACTGCAAAACAAGATTGACATTTTAAGTATGTTCAAAGTAATTTCATGCAAGTTAAATTAAATCAAATCAGATGCTTATTATATATAATATTTTTGACCAATGCAACTCATAAATGCACAAGCATAAGAGTGCCTGGAGTCCCTGGACCGTTTTGTTCCTTCAACTTTCTATAGAAATTGCTGATAATAGACTAACATTTCGTTATATTACCTGCTGCTAATAACTAAAAGGCGTTATTTATTAAAAAAAATTATAATAATTTTACTAAAAGGAGGAATCGGCCCCCAAGGGTCTTCAAGCAAGCGAATTGGTATGTTAAACAAAAATCATAATTGAACAAAACCGGCTGTAAGGCTCTTGCCAAAGGCGCATATGCCCCTGTTTCTTAATACAATATGTATGAACAATTCCTTTCCTTTCATTATTTCAATGTCAGTTAATAAGAACATGAATTACCTCAATGCTATCCTTTCCAATCCAACAGCACAGGTAATAATCTTCTTTCTTATCATGAGAATGGTAAGTGTAAAGAACAGTGTAGCAATCTCCACTATAAAATTTACCAATGTCCTCTTTTGGCACTGGAGTTTTTGCACTTCCATTGATGCACCATACCTGAAAACAGAACATATTCATAACTGGAATATATATTAAAACCAGACTATATGTGTGTTTGTGTGCATGTATGTATTATCAATTGATTCCCTTACAACATCATGAAATGGAATAAAACTAAACCTCAATTTTTCCATCTCCTTCAAGCAGTGGTGGGACTTCCTCATTTACAGGAGCACTCTTAGTTGCTCCCTTAACGCCAACACCTTGTTGCTTGAGCAAAGCTACAAGTATGCAAAATAGTTTCATGATCAATTTTCTTTAACAATATTTAGTGATTTTAAGAAGTGAGAAAATTTATATACCTGCTACTTTTCCTCTACCCTCCTCAGGAGCAGAAGGTGCTGAGCCTGAAGGCCAGGAATCAAAGTTGGACTTGAATGAATGGGTCTCATATCCTTGAATAAGACGGGTTATACGTGTTGACTTTGGCCTGTTTTGGCTACCAACAAATTCCTGAAATGATAATTAGGGAATATTAGGAATCTGGTTGGCATGATTAATATGAAGATCTGAATCTAAGCTATACCTCAGCAGCTTGGATGGCAGCTTTTCTATCATCTACTTGTGTTACCCGACCGACCCACACAAATACCTCAGAACCACAATCTAATAGAAAGCATTTATTATTCTCCAATAATGATTTGGAAAGTTCGGCATCTACATCGGTGACCTGACCATCAACGATGCTGCAAAAACATGGCAATCAAACTTCAGAACCACTTGTCCATGAATGTCCACAGCATCAACCATTAGAATTCTGGTTAAAAGGGGGTCTAGCAAAGTAACAATTAATAAGAGAACATATAAACATACCAGAGAAACTATATACCTAAATACATTAAAATATGAAGAAAAAAAAGAAGTCTACATTTTATATAAAGCCAACTGAAACTTCAACAGAATAACTTGTAAAGTGAACTGTGCAAAAGTGTGCTTCGGAACTTCATATCTTCATAAGGAACTCTAGTTAAGCATCATGACCTTTCTATTTTACTTATTAACACTTTAACTCTACTATACTGAAAGCTTTCATCACTTCTTCAGCACAGGTTTATCAAAGTAATAGCACAATTAATTTCATAAATGACAAATCTAATTAAAATTTCCTCTTCTTTTTTCATATTCGCAGAAGCAAGAAACACAAATGATTATATGTTCCTATAAAGCTTTGACGAATTTTTTTCCCCAATCATCTAGAACTCGTACTCCTAGGCCATGTTTGTTTGCACGGATTATAATCTCGGGATTAATCCATGAGATTATAATCCCAAGAATATTAATCCTAGGATTATAATCCCGGGATTATAATTATAATATCAAGATTATTAAGCCATTTTATAATCCCTAAAATAATAGTCCCAAGTCAAAATTTGAAAACAAACAAGACACTTGGGATTAATAGTCGTATCACAATTCACAAGTATAATCCTTGCAAACAAACATAGCCCTAAATAACCCCAATCTATTCCACTGATATGAATACATGATAATTTTGATTAACCCAGTTTAACAACACGAGCTACTCAAATTTCTTTATGATCACTAACAAGTATTATCTAGTAGGCAGGCCAAATACACACAAATAATTAAAGATCATAGCACTACAACAATTACTATCTCTAGCTCCTCAGCCAACACAATGACAAAAGACGAGAATAGAAGAATACCTGTACAGTTTAACAGCTGTCTTCTCTGGAATAACATCATCTTCACTAGTAACCTTTTTACTAATTGGAGCAAAGCCGCCAAAGATGACCCAAAATTCTCCAGAATCTGACTCGGCCTGTAGCTTTCCATCATCTGGCACACAGGGGACAACATCATACATATAAGTAATGAATGAATAATTAACAACTATCAATAAAGAGATCCAGATAGTAAGGAATAAGGATTAATAACCACTGATAAAGAGATCCAGAGAATTCATATATATTCAGACGATCTGACTACGATCAGAATCAGAATTGATACAGAGAGAAGCATAACATCATTAAAGTATATAAATGTTCCCTTACCAACAATTGCGACATCACACGTTCCCTCATGATACTTTTCCTTTAGAAACTGAATTACTTCTAACGATTTGGCCCTTTCCTGAATATTGGAGTTTGCACCGTTGAACTGAAAAATCTTGTCTTTCGTATCCAGAATAAAAACATCATCATGATTGAGCGAAGACCGAGAAAAGGGCACCTGGATAAGACGGAACACCAAGTTTATATTTCTTAACAAACTCATTTGCACTGAGAAGAATTTCATACTGAGCTGATGGAGGCAAACCTGCTTCAATCTGACAACTCGTTTTCCTTTACAAACGTACAATCGTGTTTCAAACTCTTCCTCCTCAGGTTTCTTAAAACCCGACGCAACACCTCCCTCCAGCGGAATAATACATGGTTTGAAGTAAGACAGAAATTTGTCAGACTCGTGACCTTGAAGTTCTCTGTACTGCACTGCACGCCCGCCAAGAATTGCATCAAGTTCTACAGTCTTTATAGCTGCTGTTCCAGCTTCATCCTATTATGAGTTTATAATATCAAGTCAGAACATATTTGAAGCTATAATAAGTTCTGAATAACAATATAAAATTTTAAATAAAAAAGGTAAGGTCGTACCTGGCTTGTATCTTTCCCTAGCCAAAAGTGTATGTCATACATATAAGCAACTCCCCTGCCAGGAGTTGTCTGCAGAAATATATGAGGTCTATAAGAATAAATATACATGCAAAGTAATTTTATTTGAAGTAAAATAGAAAGGGTTCCTTTTCTGAATTTTTAAGAACAAATGAAAAATAAATAGGACAAAGGATGGTCTGAAGGACATAAGCACCTGTAAGACAATATACGAATCCCCTGAGTAGAATCGACCATAATCAGATTTCGGCAATGGAACTGGCTGAAAGTTCTCAATTCTCCAAATTTCGGTCCCTCTACAAGGTGTTAAGCACAAATCCAAAGTAAAAGGAGCAATTGAAAAGGCTAACATTTAATAAAAGTAACAAAACAATACACACTTTCTACTTTCTGTGCTGTTGGCAAAGACAATAATATATTAATATCCACCAAAGCCCAAATAATATACTTATCAAGTGAAGTAAGTTCATTAAGGATACAGTCTCTGACCCGCACCCTGAAATGCAGGTTCCAAAGCTTTTGCTGTGACAGACATTATTTAAGTTCTCTTTTATTACTGCTCCTTAAAACGATGACAGAAAAGATGACCTTATAAACTCCCACGTTCAACAATCTCTAAGGTTCGCCAGTAGCCACTGCAGAAAGGAACATGGGCTAGAAAATGAATTGGAAATTACATATACATTTGAATAAATCTAAAGACAACAAGCATGAACACAGACAATTTTAGTTCTCTGTTGTGATTACAGCAAATACAATAATCTTTTGTATTGCTTAGTAAGAAACTTAACCAAGATAAAGCAGATGCTACATTCATTCACAAGTAATATTCTATGATTTACACATTTAGCAAGCAGAAACTATGATAAAAAACAAACATAAAAAATAAATTGAAAAATAGAGAAGATAAAGGCTCTAAAACCAAATGGTAAACAGATCAATTCTGGTTTCTGCTATCAAAGGAAAAAATATGTACAGATATCTAACAGTTGCTTTATACTAATCAGAATTTTGGAGTACGAAGTATTCAATGACAAGTTGTGTCACTCGATGCTTTGAGGATACCACTAAAAGTTTCAATTAGAAGACATTTAGGATTTGAAAGCCCGTTAAAGCTAACAAATTTTTGTGTGGATGATGGATTGAGAAGCCATGTTGACCGTTAGTCAATATCCAGCTCAGGGATCGCATCACTACATATTGGTCTTGTACATCTAAGAATGAGGAATTTTGCCAAATACTTTAACAATGAGATCAGGATTTCTTGTGAGGTGATTGATTTTTATGGAAGGTTACCTGCTCTTTGAAGATAGGTTAGAAGTGATTATGAACTGTTTAAAAGAGTAGGTGAGGATGTGAACTTATAAAATGGGATGCCATGTGCCTTACGTATAGAAGAGAAAACTTGATCTCAATTAAGTAGAGATATCATAATATACTGCTGCAACTGTCCGACATAGGTATAGCATGATTTGGCTTCTCACGCATCTTTTTTCAATATAATCCAGGATGTCATTCCCATGCAAAAAACCTGGTAAATGTAACTACAGATGTCACCAAACTGCATAGCAACTGTTTCATGTATCGGGAATCATAATCTTGTTGCTATCAAGCATTATTCTTTACAGAATCCATTTTCGAGCTGGTAATATATCATACAGTTGAAAACCTCCCCAATGCTGTTAATATATCCTTGCATACCATATTCTTCATCCTCACTGATACCATCCACATTCTTGCTGATTATAGTTTATACCAGATCAGGTGATGTACATATTGTTTCTCCAGTCAATGACGGGCAGACTAGAAAGGTGTTGCCACTTAGGCTTGCCTTGGACTTTTAGTGAAGGAAAATATAGCAAGAGTCCATTGACATCTTAAAGTACACTCCAAAATCTTCCTTCATGTCATTATGAGTACCATAAAAGTCCTTAAGTGAAGATAAATAGATAATCTTTATAACCTTTTCTAGGATATCTTAGCTCATTATTACTATAATTATATAAAATTTCGACGTCAAAATGTTGAGTAATGGACACTTCATACATCTCTCACATTAGAGTATTTAAAATCTGGCAGTAGGTCCAATTCGTAAGATATTACCTCTATGCTTCTTGCCTTATAAAAACCACTACCCCATCTTTTAATAATTCTTGTAAAGGTAAAAGTTGAGAAGCTTAGGAGCATTATTCAGCAATCTTTTTGTATTGAAACCATCATAAACAGATTCTGATCATGAGCAATAACATGTGATTGCAAAGTGAAATAAATTAAAGGAAAAATCAAGGGGAAAAGGTAAGAACTTTCCCTTCGGAAACAAACTTTTCAATTTGCTTGCTTTGTACAGGAGCAATCATCTCTCTATCATGCACACTATACTCGACCATTTCTATCCGAACAGCACTTAAACAGTTAATAATGAATGAACCAAATTGTCAAATTGAAACGCCAAGATCGAACAATCAGAAAGCAATTTATTAACATGCTAACCAATGGTTTAAAACAATTCTGACAAATCAAAATAGTAAAAGAACCGCGTAAAGAACAGATCGACATAAATTCGAGCGAAATGCTAAATAAAATGGGGTAATTATACAATTAGAGAAGAGAGATCTAACAAATTAAACAGACGAATTTGATGATCGCATAAGAACAGAAATTGGCGTACCGTATAAGATCTCTCAGTTTCTGTCTCTTGAAGAGGGTGATGATGTTTGTGTACAGAGAAAAACGCCGATATGAAAGAAGAAGAAGAAGAGTCTGCAGAGCTGGCAAATATATATAGAGAAAGAGATCATAAAAAAGAAAGTGAATAATTGCTGTATGTTTTCATGGTGTTTTTCTCTCTCCAACTTTTTAGGCTTTCGAGATTGATGAAGAAATTTGTAAATTTGATGATATATACATGAATGAATATGGAGAGAGAGAATATACTTTTATTTTTAGAAAGAGAATGAGAGGGGCATGATGATGGAATGGAAAAAACTGGGGCTAGAGCTGGACGAACGATAGATAAGTCGTTAAAAAATGTCCATTTTGTACCCTAATTGTTACTTAAAAATTCAATTTCTACCCCAACTTATATTTTCATAAATAAAATTCATCCTTCCTTTATTAAGTTAAATGGTTAAACAATATGTTTTTGCCTTTTTACACCTCGTTTTAACATCTCTTACAATGAGATGAAATAAAAATGGAGTGGATAGTGTATTTTATTTATATGGAAGAAGTTTGGGGTGTACATTTCATTAAGAAAAACTTTAGGGCTTGATTTGAAATTTGTGTGTAAATATTGGTGATCAAATTGAACTTTAGACTTTAAAAAGTTTAAGGTAAAGCACGACTCACGAGGGAACCTGACATGTTGGCTTTTTATTGTAATAATAATATTGGAATTTTATTTATTTATTTATTTAATTGGAATAAAATTAGCTTAATACTTCGCGCGAAGCTAGTGTCTACTTTTGAGTTATTACATTGTTGATATCTTTTTTGTAAATTTATTTTATTAGACAAAATAAATATTTTTTTATGTGTGTGTATATTCATTTATTATGTAATAATAAATCTTACTTAGAATCTCAAATTTTGTTTCCTAATTAAATTTTAATATCACATTGTTTATTCAATATAATATATCACATATAATCTATCCTTTTGGATCCCATTAAAGCTACAATAATTTGACTACAGTTTAATAAAAATAATACTAATAAATAAAAATAAAATGAAAAGAAGAAAAGGCATTGGTTTCGCAGAGAAACATAGGATTCATTCTGTCGAGGCAAAAATGAATTTGGCAAAATGATAAGGATCATTAATGATGTTGCCATCTGCATTTTAATTTAGTTAAATATTTCCTCCGTTTAATTTTATTTGTCATAATTTAAAAATACACATCTATTAAAAAAAATTAATCTTCAAATTACCTATTTTAATTACTTTATTATCATTTTTTTTATTTAATCTCTCAATTTTTTTTTTGAAACAATAAAATAAAGGAGAGAGAGCGAAGAAAAAATGAGTGTGGGTATGATTTCAATGTTAAAGTTAATAGTGTTATTTTTTATGATGTATGTCATGTTGTTTTTAATTATTAATTTTAAATGAGAATATTATTAAAAAAATAAAGTAAAAAATAGTATTAAAAAAAGGACAAATAAATTAGAACAAATTAAAAAAAAAAGAAGTAAATTTAGATGGAGAAAATATAGAGTAAAGTTTCTTCGTGGGTGGGGTCAAGATTTCTCCAAAACCTCGGTGGCTAAGCTAATTAGTAAGTAACGTGAACGCCATAAATGAATTTTAGTCATTACGAAACCTAGCTTTGTTTTTCTTTTTCTTTTTTCTTTTGTCTTTGAGTGCCAAATAAAATGATTCACTTAATTTCAACTCATAAGTTGTATAAATATAATATAAGTTGGACGGTTTGGCCGGTTACCACATAAGCAGAATTATAAATAGTGAAAACGACTTTTCAAAAAAAATTGATAAAATAAAATCTAGATTTTAAGACATTTCTAATGTTCCCAATATTTTTATATGAATAATAATATATATTACGATTTAATTTTTATTTTTACGGCCTTTGTTTTTCAAAGCTAATAAAACCCCAAAGTTGAGAGTAAATAACTATGCATAAAAATACTACTAATTAATTAATTAATTAATGATTGATACACACTAATCCCTAACACCCCGTACTCCCACAAAAAAAAAGAAAAATCTAATTTTCACGTCACCCACCCACTCACATGTTATATATATAGATATAGATAAATATGGAAGGGAGAAGGGAGCACTTGTACAAGTAAACTTAACTTCCACATGGATTGGTCCCTATAACAAGTTTACCTGTCAGCATCATAAGGACTAAGACAAACCATTTCAGGCCATGATCATAAACTCCAAGGGCTAACACAAACCATTTCAGAATGAATCAATGCTAGCTATATCAACCTCGCGCCAGATTCCTATACTTCAAATGTAGAATCTGCCTGTATGACAACGTCACATTTGAGTTCGCGGCAATTCCGATCAAAACAAACTCACACTACCTAAATTTGCAATCAAGTTGATGACATAAATGAGATTTAGGAAAGATATATAGAGGGAACAAATATCAGTAGTCAGACATTGGCAAGGGGAAAAGGCTCAAGTTCTTTATCAAGTACATGCTTTTCATGGGCAAAAGATAGATATAAAGCAAGTGGAAACCCCACCATTAAATGCCTTGACAAGACCAACACAGCCCAGACCCCTTATTCAACAAGAAAACTTTTGCTCAGGACCCCCATCCCCCCCAAAAAAAAAACTTTTCACCTCTAATCACAGAGCTCAATTTCAAGCTAGTAAAGTGTTGTACCAGAATATTCCTACCCAGAGACAATTCTGGATCAACAACAGGAAAAAAAGCTTACTTGGCCTCAGAAATTAAGATGTATTCTGCAGTGATTAAGAACCAGATGATCCTGACGAAAATTGGAGATTAACTTTGTTCATCATGCACACGGAGGAGAAGAACGTATACTGTAAAATAAAAAAAATGTTCATAATTATATAAATAAAATATTACTAATAATTATTTGAAACACACAACTTATATCTAGTTTACAAGCACAATTATCTCTAATGGACTGTTTGGTTTGGGAGGAATGGAATGAGCATTTCAGGAATGTTCATTCTTATGTTTGGTTACTTCAAAGGGGAGGGAATGAACATTAATGCTTAAGAATACTTATTCCATGAGGCATTAGGATGGGTAAAGATTAACTATTCCATTCCAATAGACAAACTGAGCAAATATAAGAATTGGAATGCCCATTCCATTCTCATTCTCATTCCAATGTTGTAACCAAACAGCCCATAAGAATCTTCACCTTAAGAAGACTATAAGTCAACCTAAACCACTTGCAGACTCCGAGTAATTTTGCATCCACTCTTTGGAACTGTTATGGACTCTACAAACCAAGAACCATGACTCTCGATCATGCATCTCATCCCCTGAAGCTCCTTCAAGTTAATTACATATGAACAAGGGAATCCTGCCTATAGAATTTTGACAGGCAGAAGAACAACCAAATGCGAATATATGATTTAGCAAGTAACTGAGCAAAAATGAAGGAAAACATGGTTTTTCATTTAACTTTTTGAATCTTATGTATATTAAAATAAAAATTCCACTAGACACAGCTTAAATTTAACTAGTACATGAACAGCCCACTTAAATCTATTAGCAAAGCACTCATAAACTAAAAGGAAGTAAAAAATATACTAAGGTCTTCCACAACCAAGCTTAACAAAAGTAGTAAAGGCCACATAGTAGTTTGTACTTCATTTAGCTCCTATAAGCCTACACATTCTTGATTAACTTCAACTCTATCAAAGACCTTTACTTACCTGCACATCACCAAAAAAAATATATCATGTCAGTATAAATTCAAAAAAGTACCATAAATGCACGATCAAATATATCATCAAATTAAGGAGCATCAATCAATCCACAGATCTGGTTTCAATATTACATGGTCAAGATAAATGAAAAACATGTTACTGATGAAAGAGAGGTTATACAAGTAAGATAAATAAAAAACATACTGCTAACGAAAGAAAGTCTAAACAAGTAAACATACTAAAATTTAACATATATAAGTAAAAGAAACAAAGACTAGAAGTAATAGAAATGAAATCTTAACTTGATGGTAGATTGAGGCTTTGTGAACTTTAGGTCTCACGTTCAATTCTTACATATTTGTGAGTTTATTAGTACTTTAGTGTGAAATTTGTTTCTTCTTTATGTGAGGTTTGATCGATTATTGTAATTTTTCACCGTTAGTGCGATTTTATTGATATTGTAATTGTGATTGTGTACTTGATTATGAGAATCCATTGTCCTTATATTGCATTCCTTTGGGGCATAAAAAAATAGAAGACTAGAAGAAGTAACAGCAACAAGGATAACATAACAAAATAAGGATGGATGGAAATAAGAATGAAATATATAAACTTCAGCTCATATTTCTAAAACTCGGTGCAACCAACCGCTAAAAGGCCATGGTAATATCGATGCTAGGAGCCACTGAAGTTTGAGGATCCATTGAACACCTAGCTCATCAGCCTAACATTTTCAAAGAACTGCTTCAACCTCTATGATGCTAGCTACTGGCAACATCATAAACAAGCTAATCAATACACATACCCACATCTTTCTTTATTCAGATATTACATGGTCAATGGTCATTGTCACATGTCCCAAATTTGAACACTAAATGAGCAGTGAGGCATTGCTATTCAATCTCTATAGTAATTGGTTTTAAAGAAGATTTATAGAATGTAAGGTTATTATGAAATGATATACTCCCTAACAGTATATATATTTCTAATAGGGGGAATACCATATAAAGGAAATATATTCTTATGCGAACAAAAACTTGAAAAATCTCACTCCAAGCAAATACATGATACATCTATCTGTCTATCCTTGGATAAAACTGCAGTCATTCTCCATAAAAATCAAAGCACTTTGTCGATGGTCAAAATTTATGCCTCTAGAGCAGGCAAGGCAAGGCATGCAAGGGGTATAACTGAATTTCACAAGGTAAATCATCGTGGGTGCCGACTATTATACATGTTTATGGTACAAATAAAAACATAATTACATATATGATTCCTTCAGAGTCTCGGGATTAAGGGTGTAACTAAATTTGACAAGGACACAAGGTAAATCATAGTGAATGTAGATTATTGTACATGGTTTTATTCCAAATGAAAATTTAACCCGGGCACAGACGCAAAATTACATACATATGATTTCTGCGGAGCCCTGGGATTAAAAAAATTGTTAGTAAAAAGTAAATGCATATACCTCCTCAATCTTCTCATGATTTTTCCCTGAATATTTGAACCTCTGGATTTTTCTCTCTTCCATTAATTTTGGTTACAAGTGCTTGATGTATCATGTTCTTAGGCTTCCCATAATCATCAATTGCCTCAACCTCAAGGGTAATATAGTGATTGCGAGTATGGGAGTTCATGGTATTACCCTTGATATACCGAAGGAATTTCAGTTTGTGGTCGGGCTGCAGTTACAAAAATCCTCCCTCAGTTCCAAAATTAGAGACACATGTTAAGGAAAATTTTATTTTTCAAACTTATCTTTAACAATGGCTAGAAATATAATAGTGATGGCATTATTGTACTCAATTAACAAAGAAAAGAAATGGCAATTTAGAAATTTTATGTCACTTTGTAATCCAAAACTTCAATTCTTAAACCTTGTAAGAAATAGGAGTTTCTCAAAACTAGTGCAGACAATACATCACACAACTAGTGAACCATATATGATTTGATCATTGTGTAATCAATGCAAACAAATCACGTCATTATGGTTCAAATGCTTTAAGGCCATGTTTGTTTGAAAGGATTATAGTCCATGGACTATAATCCTAAAAGACTATTAATCTAAGATTATAATCCCAGAATACCTGGTTGAGCATGATATTAAATAATCCCCCATATTAAGTCATTTTATAATCCCTGGACTAATAGTAATGACTCTAAATTTGAAAACAAATAAGACACTTGGGATTAATAGTCATATCCCAAGTATAATCCTAGCAAACAAACATAGCCTAAGGGAACAGAGTTGCCTGCAATGATTTATAGCCAAAGGAGTGAGAGGATAGAATAGTAAAAAATAGGGCAGTCAGAGAATAAAGAATGCAGGACCTCTCACACCCTAAGAAAGAATAGCCAAATGCCCTTCGTCTATGTGGGAGTTCATATAAGGCAATTTCGATACACTCCCAACTAATCAAAGGGTGCTTAATAACATCATTGAAACTGTATTATAAATTTATAACAGGCCGATATAAATTAGAATATCACAACCACAAACATACGAACTTGTTCAAAAGATCTAGATTCCCATTCACTAGTGTTTTCTTCACCTGCCTATCCATTTTCATCTTGATAGGCCATCTTTGAAAATGGAAATATCGTTATCTAAATTCTTTACCTTCATGAAGTAGAAATTATTGCACTATTCTCTGAACATTTCTCAACATATATTCTAGTATCAAAGGGAATAATTTCACTCCAACTAGTTACTAATGAATCAAAAACGTCTTTCTAGATTAAAAACTAAACAAAATGTTGAAGCATTGATGGTTGCTCCTTCATTTAAAAGAAAATATTTTAAGTATCTACCCAATCATGTTTATCTTCAACTTACATATTAAATTACCAAGCATCAAAAAGAAAAAGTAGTAAAGGTAAATCACACCATCAGCAATCTTTTTCAAAATGTATTCAATATGAAATGTGCCAGATTACAGCTACAAAGACATACAGAACTACAAATATAGCAAGAAATATTTTGTTTGTGTACTTCTATAAATTCAAAGTTGTTTTTAGTGGCATGAATCGACAAAAAGCATGAGCACTAACGCTTGAAGCAGATGATAAATAATAATATAAAAAAGAAAGAACAAATATCTATATATATATATATATATATATATGTATTTCTTTTTAGAACTTTCCACATAAAAAATTAAAACAAAAAAAAATACACTTTGTAAATCTATGTATCAAATCAAATGACTTAAGTGAACTTTGATCATGGAAGCTGGTTATATATTCATGTTCCCCTAAAACGTTCGATTTCGTAAGAGGGGCTCTTTTTTAGTTTTTGGGGGTGGGAGAGGGGGTGATAGAGGTGAAGAGAGAGCACAAATGAACCAAATGAAAGCATAATTGAATTTGAAGTCACTAACTGGACTATCTTGTACTCTGATTAGTATTCTTATTACCAGCTTTACCCTTCTTCAACAACTTCATCCTTGGCTTCATGGGCTTCAGAAAACAAGCTTGAAACCTCACCATAGCCCTTACAACCTCAACCAAAGTTACCTCAATCTCAGCCCCATTCGGCTCGAGAACTTGCAAACACCGTGCAATAGCCTCCATTGTACTCATACACCCAAGAAGGGCTCCTTCCTAAGAATTAAATCAGAATCAAATTTCGTGCAGCCATCTATCCGAACATCATAAGTTAAGCAAACTTGAACCGCGAACTTTGTTAAGAACGGTAAACTTGCATGTATCATCTCATTCGCATGCTTCCAGGTCCTATCAAAAGCAATCAAAATGTGATTGCTCACATTAGCATCATTATGGAAAGCTTTCCACTGGTTAATCTCCACTGAAGGCAATGTGTCAGTACCTGAAAAATTAGAAATTACACAGTCATATTTGTCCATGCCTCGATAACATGAAGAAAGAAACATTACAAATTTGTCTCGTCTGTTTCTTAAGTGAACTGTTTTTTAACGAGTACAAAAGTACAACAAACCAGTGCAAATTCATCACCTAAATTATCTTGAGAATGCTTTGTCAGTGGAGCTATTTAAGCTTTGATGGTTCATTTGGTGCTTTGTGAAAAGTGATTATGCATTTAACAAACACAAGTGCTCAACTCGATAGATTAAGGAGCTTAGAGGTAGAAATGAGCTTGCCATATTTTTAATCACCAACGAATCCTAGTATTTTCAAAACCAACTGCTATATCACTGAATTGATCAAAACTTCTATAAGATTCAAATCTATGAACTTTAATCTAATATCTGGAGAGTCTTTCAACTGCTGTCAAGTTTGATATAATTTCATCTAAAACACCATGGTGTTGCACATCAATTAAAATTTAAACATCAACTTTTGTGTTCTTCGTATTTAATTAAATGGTTAAATAACAAAAAAAATAAGAACAATCAATTGCCACTAATCAGGAAAGAGAAAGGCTGCTCGACGTGGTTGATTAGGGTTTTGAAGAGCAGCATCATACAGAGCGTCGAGAAGGGGAGAAACACCGTGACGTAGGCGACGGCCAATTACTATTTGGCAGTTTTGGAGGCACTTGGAGAGTACCGGAACGGTGGCGAGCTTGTGGCGTTGCTCGTGCGGGTGCTGCAGGATTACAATTTGAGTTGTTGTAGGGATTGGCGGCGTTGGGATTTTATCGCATAGGCATACGTTTACTGGCCTATCGCAGCCATTGAGGCATATCATCCGCCGTGTGTTTGGGTGGCTGTTATTATCGCCGTCGCCGGAGGTTGCGGTTGGGTGCTCTATGCGCTGTGTTACACGCTCTTCTGATTCCATTTATGAAATGGGAAACTCTACGATGCCGTATTTTCCCTCCCAATTCTTTTTCATATCTGTGGGCCGGTCGATTTTTTCTCAACTCTTTTTGTGTTTGTGTGTGTGTGTGCAAATCACAATAAGGAATTGTATTTAATTTTAATTTCCTATTTGTAACGTAAGATCTTATTAATAATTTTAGTCAAAAAATATTAACAAAATAATTTTAGAGAATAAACTTTATAAAATTATTTTTAAAATAATTATTTTAAACCATTCGGTAACAATAAGTAAGGTGGAGTTATTTTGTTATTATTATTAGAGTAAATTGTATTTATGGTGTCCGTCCTATATGGACATCATAAATAACAGCGTATTTTTGTAACAATTTTAATTTATTTTTATTAAAAAAGAAATCAAATTTTCACCACCCTCTCGTCGCTATTATTTATAGTGTGAATGTAACGTAACACAAATTAATTCCACGCGATTGAATTCCAATTTAAAAGGGAATCAATGGACACGAAAAATCACTAAAATTGAATAATGAGTTTGGGTTGAGGGGAGTCCATAGGAGAAGATTAAAATGGACAGAAAAAAAAAAAATTGACAGAAAATTTAAGTTTTTTATTTTTATCTATTTTTTTTCTTTTATGTCTATTTTAAAATTCAGAAACAAAATGTAAAAGTGGGTGAAATTGGTTAGGAAAGGGAAAACTTTAGACTTTCACTTCTTCTTTTTGTTTGTTGGTGTTTACTTATTTATTAACTCTCTTCGTCTCTTAATATAAGATTTTTTAGAGTTGTGCTTGCCTTTATTAAGAAAATGATTATATAGTATTAAATATAATATTAAATGTTTATACTGTCCTTGTATTGAAAAAGATATTATTATTGTAAGACCCCAGTTTTTATAAATAAAGATGAATTTTCTATAAATATTATTTTTGAATATTATGGAATAATTTGATATAATGTTATAGTTGTGGGTAATATTTATAAATTTTACAAAAGTATCTGTGGTTATATTATATTCGATTGGTTTTAAATATTAGGTTTAGCGAGGAATATTAAAGATAACTACTCGTCATTGGTGGACCCAACAATGAAATTATTATTTGATTGAGAAAAAGACAAAAATATTTTATTG
This sequence comes from Panax quinquefolius, assembly GCA_020205615.1. Classification (NCBI taxonomy): domain Eukaryota; kingdom Viridiplantae; phylum Streptophyta; class Magnoliopsida; order Apiales; family Araliaceae; genus Panax; species Panax quinquefolius. Next base: position 105,184,521 of record CM035170.1, on the reverse strand, counting down.
AAATAACGGCGGAAGTTTTACTGATTGATCTTTGTTGAACTACTTCCTAGAGTAAAGAAATGCGATGTCGTGTGGTTGCGTAAGTAGAGCACCGGTATTGATTATCATCTTTATGTGAAAGTCACTTGGTTTGATTCCATTATTGTCGATTAATAATATGAATTATTATAGCGATAATGACGTTTTGTTTTATTCGTATTATTAACGTAATAAAATGAAAACATCTTTTATATAAAATGAATCTTTACTTTATTAAAGTTATTTTATAAATAAAATATATTATATTTTATTATCGTAGTGTTTTTTGCGTAGTGTTTTTGCGTAGTGTTTGCATAGTAAAATGTTTTTATATAAATAGAATATATTATATTTTATTTAAAAGATTTTTCTTTAAATATGGATAGTCGATTAAAGTAAATCAATCTGACTGTTCAATGGATTAATTCTTATGCATTCCATTTTCCTATAAATAGAAGCTCATTCCTTCATTATTTTCTTACGAATTCATTGAAACTCTACAGAGAAATTATAGAGAGAAAGTATAGAGAGAAAGTTATAGAAAGAAGAAGAGTATTCTCGCTACTTCATTACTTCTATATTCAGTTCTTTTTTTACTGGTGAGGTGTTATTCTTTCTTCTTGAAGAGAACTTCATTATTCCATTCACTATTATTCATTGGAATAACTCAGTAAAAGTGGCATACCTATATACATAACTTGTGATACGCCAGATACCCTATACTTGGTGAAATCCTTATGTTATTCCATTGCTTATTTATTCTACATTGGAATAACTTTGTATACGCTGATTTACCCTATACTTGGTGACATTCTTCTATTATTACATTTGGAACATCCTGTCATGCATGTGTTTTACACCTGACACGGTTCCGCTTTTATCATTCTGTTGGAATATCCTATCATGTGTTTTACACCGATCTGGTTCCATCTTTATTATTCTGTTGGAACATCCCGCTTGGTGTGAATTTCACCCGACCAGTTCCGTTATTATTATTCCGCTGGAATAACTTTTATATCTGCAATCTGCGCATGCATGGTGATTTCTTTTGTTATTCCATTCTTTATTATACCCAAATGGTTAAAACTTTGACTTATATACTCCATGAAATTAGTAGAATATCCTTGATATTTGCGTTTCATCCAAAGATCTTTTCATGGAAATATTCTTCGATCATTCTTGAATTTTACTCTACAAAGAAGTATCGTGTTGACAGTTTGGACGTTAAAAATTCTGGATAAAATAATTCTTGAACTTGTTTTATTGAATTCTTATATCATTGTCATCATCCTCATTTTATATTTTTTTAAAGTCATCCATGTAGCTGTAGAGAGCATGGATGGACTTGGTATGATTATGACCAGGGGATTATTCGGTGTAATCATGACCATAATGTTACAAATGATGTGGTAAAAAAAAAAAAATCCTCGATGGTAGTAGTAGTCGTTGATGGACGATTGTTGGCATGATCATGACCATTAATGAATACACAACTATTCTCGTCAGTAGTGCGGGAATAATTGTGATCGTGATACTAAAGAATATCCTCGTAGTAGTGCGAGGGTGATTCGATGATGTGGATTATTTATTAAAGTGAGTCTCAAATTTATAACAGATGATGAAAAACCTTTTAAAATCATAAAAGATAGTAGATTTTATTTTCTACTTGACTCTTTTAATGGATTGCGTATTCATTGCAGATTAAACCGGGTTATCATTGTATTTTATCGGTTTAACATTGTTGAAGACTATTGGTAATTTATTTTGCATTATCTTAGTCATAATATTTCTTCTTTGGGCTAGTTGAGCTCACCTTTCTTTCACTTTTTCTCTTGAAAATGAGAATATAGGTTTGAGACGAGTCGGGGAAACGGTGATGGTCCTGAAGATAGCATTAGTAGTCCCTCACTATTCGTGAAATAGTGTGATAATAATTGTAATGAGGACTTTTGTTTGAGTTTGTATAATATCTAGTAGATTTATATTTGTATTTAAACTCACGCTTTATGTCGTATTGCATACAGCAGATATGTTAATAAATTGTATTTAAATTACATACCATGTAAGTGGCGACCCAAGATGGGTGATGTATACCTAATTTTGGGGGCGTCGCGGTTAATATCAAAGCTAAGGGATATGATCCACGGCTAAGATGTGAGAAAAGTACTAGGAGGGAGAGACGGGAATACCTTCGCTAGTATTTATGACTACCTAAGTTTTGTCTTTATTTTATTGGTTTGGTCGAATATAAAAGATAATTGTTAAATGTCAATTAATCTTTTGTTTTGTGGCGATGTCTGAAAATGACATCCGAGAATGTTGAGAATAGCAATGGAGCACAAAGCGATCGTTGATTCACCACATATCAATAATCGAGATAATGTGCATCGTAGGCGGCGACAATCCTCATGCGAAACAACAACAACCGACCAAATGATGAATGATCAAATGTTCGGAGGCTTTATGCGATTTATGCAACAAAGAAAGAGAGACTCTCATCCAAAAACGTGGGTGGAAACACGGAAAACTCTCGGCGGTCACCGCTAAACAATTCAAGGAGGGACCACCGGAGTTTAAGGGAGAGCCAAAACCACTTACGCGGAAGCATGGATAAAGCGATTACCAAGATATTTGATGTCTTGGGATGCTCCGAGAGCAAAGGTTCCTTTCACGCTTTTATGTTGCGGAGAGGCGATTCTTGGTGGGAATCGGTAAACGCGTCTCGACTTCTTTGTCTTCAAAGATATCTTGGGAGAAGTTCCGGGAGTCATTTCAACGATAAATACTTTCACGAAAGTATTCGCCATACGAAGGAGGTGGAGTTTATCAAGTTGGAACAAAACAATATGGCCGTGTCGCAATACGAGGCAAAATTTGCGGAGTTATCACGGTTCAAGTCCCCACTTGGTGGATAATGAAGAGAGAATGGCGCGAATGTTTTTAAGAGGTTTGAAGTCGGAGATACGTCAACATCTTATTTCTCGTAAACCGTGTTTGTATTCGGATGTTGTAAATAGGGCTCGATTAGTGGAGCGCGATAACGAGTCAACGCACTAAAAGAGAGAAGCGTGAAAGTTATAATACCGGTGAGTAGTCATCGAAGCGGTGACAACAAGCGTGGAGGGAATCAACGGGCGGATATGGTAACCACTTCGGTGGTAATCGTACAAAACAATAAAAAATGGACATTTCAAGAAACGGAGATTCAATGATGATGGAAAGGCGTCAAGACCAAAGACCGTTGTTAAGGAAGGAGAAAGACCACCTATCATATGCTTCAAATGCGGAGAAGAGGGACACATCGATTCGAATCGTGCCATGCCAGTCAAAGCGTGTTATAATTGTGGAAGAAAGGTCACTTAGCTCGATTTTGTCGTTTCATCAAGACAAATTCAACTAGGATGGAGGCACCAAAGGTAGTCCCGTAAAAAGTCAAAACCGTTAGTCTGAGGAGAGCGTTTGTTGTGACCTCCCAGAGAAGCGAGGAACCCGAATGAGGTCATCACGGGTAAGCTTATCATAAACTCTAATGAAGTCTACACTTTATTTGATCTGGGATTCTACCCATTCTTTTATTTCTCCTACTTGCGCTCATCGATTAAATTTGACTCGGAGAAATTAGACTTTGACTTATCTGTGGAAACTCCGTTGGGAGAAACCTTCATTACATCCACTGTTTATAAGTCTTGTTTGGTTCAAATCGGTACCCTCACATTACCTGTCGATCTTATTTCATTAAAAATACTTGCATTTGACGTGATTCTATGGATTGATTGGTTAACTACTTATCATGCAAAAATTGATTGTTTTCGTAAGGTTGTTAGCTTTCATATTCCTAATCAACCTATTATGCGAATTCAAACGACCAAACCATTAAAATCAATCACGGTCATCTCAAGCCATAAAGCTATTCGTTTATTGAAAAATGGATGTCAAGCTTTCTTAGCTCATGTCACAGATTTAAACAAAAATACGTCAGTTTTGAGCGATATTTCTATTGTTAATAAATTTCTGACGTATTCTCGAAGAACTTCAGCTACCCCCAGAGCGTGAAATTGAATTTTGTATCGACCTTGAACCCAAGACAAAACCTATTTCAAAGCCCCATATCGAATGGCTCTATTGAACTTCGAGAGTTAAAGACCCAACCGCAGAATTGTTAGACATTGGCTTTATTCGTCCTAGTACTTCTCCTTGGGGTGCTCTGCTTACTATTCGTGAAGAAGAAAGATGGAAGTATGCGACTTTGTATTGATTATCGGGAGTTGAATCATGTCACCATCAAAATAGGTATCCATTGCCACGTATTGATGACCTGTTTGACCCGATTCACGAGGAGCCAAATTCTTTTCAAAGATTGATCTTCGTTCCGATATCACCAATTGAAGATTAGAATCACGACATTCCAAAGACGGCTTTCGAACTTCGATGCGGGCATTATGAATTCCTAGTCATATCCTTTGGATTGACTAATGCTCCTCCGCCTTCATGGATATGATGAACCGAGTATTCAAGGAATATTTAGATCACTTTGTGGTCGCCTTTATTGATGACATCCTATTTATTCCAAAAGCCGTGAAGATCATGAAGCAACACTTGAGGTGACACTCCAAAAGCTTCGTGAATATAAGCTTTATGCCAAGTTGAAGAAATGCGAGTTACGGCTTGAAGAAGTAGCATTCCTTGGGCACGCGTGGTATCAAGTCATGGAATATCTGCTGACCCAAAGAAAGATAGAAGCTATTCAAAGTCAGAACAACCTAAATCGATGATCAAAGTCACGTAGCTTTCTCGGTTTAAATTTGGTTATTATCGGAGATTCGTGGAAGGATTTTCTCGAATCGCTACTCCATCGACTCAAATGACTCGAAAAGATACAAAGTTCGGTTGGAGCCGAAGAATGTGAGAAGAGTTTTCAAGAACTCGAAGAAGAGACTTATTTCAAAGACTGCTACGACAATACCATCCGCTCGGGAGGATTTGTCATCTACAATGATGCTTCGAGCAAAGGGTTGGGATGTGTTCTTATGCAACATGGAAAAGTTATAGCTTTATGCCTCACGACAACTCAAAGAATATGAGAGGAATTATCCTACTCGTGATCCAGAGTTAAGCAAATATTAATTTTTGCACTTAAAATTTGGAGGCATTACTTGTATGGGGAGAAAGTGGAGATCTTTACGGATCATAAAAGCCTCAAATATTTCTTCACTCAAAAGGAACTCAACATGCGACAACGACGTTGGCTTGAATCATTGAAAGATTATGATCATACCATCCAATACCATCCTGGAAAAGCGAACGTGGTAGGCGATGCGTTGAGTAGAAGATCGTGTATGCAATCTGAGTGCGTTATTGTCGACCTGAAAGGCCCATTTTGTGTGACTTGCAAAGGATGGAGATAGAGTTAAAGACTCAGGGGACGCGTGTGATGATAGCAAATATCTGAGTAGAACCGACTTTAATCGATAAAGTTAAAATTGCTCGCAATTCTGAGACACGGAGTGATCGTATGAAAAAGAAAGTGCAAGAGGGTCTACGCTTAAGCAAGAATCGATGAAGAAGGAATACTTGAGTCGACTCCGGACTTTGTGTTCTAACGACCACGATTTAAAGTATAATATCATGATGGAGCGCCATGACACACCATTTGCAATCCATCTCAGGAGTACCAAAATGTATCATGATATTCGTGCATACATTTTGGTGGAGCAATATGAAGAGGGAGATAAATATTTGTTTATCTCAAGGTGTCTAACTTGTCAACGAGTTAAAGCGAGCATCAAGTACCAAAGGTCCATTCAACCACTTGAAATTCCGGAATGGAAGTGGGAGCACATTACCATGGATTTCAAGTTCTGGCCTTCCTAAGGTTTCTCGAGGCATTGATGCGATTTGGGTCATTGTTGATAGATTGACCAAGTCTGCTCATTTCTTCACCGATCTGAGAAACTTATACACTTGAACGTCTTGCTCAGATGTGTATATAACGAGATTGTAAAGATGCGTGGTATCTTAGGGTATCCATAGTTTCGATCGAGACCCAAGATTCACTTCAAGATTTTGGGTTAGTTTGCAAAAAGCTATGGGCACGGACTTACGATTTAGCTTCGGCGTATCATCCTCGATTTGACCGGACGATCGGAGAGGACTATTCAAACTCTTGAAGATCTATAAAGACTCGTGTTCTTGATTTCAGGGAGTTGGGACAAGTTTTTACCATTGGTGGAGTTTTCCTACAACAACAGATTATCAAGCAAGTATTGGCATGGCTCCATTCGAAGCGTTGTATGGAAGAAAGTGTCGCTTCTCCGGTATCTTTGGGATGAGGTGGGTGAAGCAACGTTGTTGGGACCGGGTTTGATACGTATGTATTACTGGAAAAGATTGAAACGATCCGACAACGTATAAAAGCCTCACAAAATCGACAAAAAGAGTTATCTTGATCTTCATCGAAAGGACGTAGAATTCAATATATAGGAGATCATGTGTTGTTAAAAGTTGCTCCATGGAAAGGAGTTACAAGATTTGGAAAGAGAGGAAACTTAATCCTCGATTCATCGGTCCATTTTAATCCTCGATCGAGTAGGAATCGTGGCTATAGACTGCTTTCTGCTTGAAATATGTCTCGTGTTCATAACGTTTTTCACATATCCATATTACGTAAATATGTGAAAGACCCGAACCATATTATTGAGTTAGAAGCGGACGAAATAGCGGAAGATTTGGCGTATGAAGAGGTTCTGTTCAAATTTTGGATAAGAAGGAACATATTCTACGCTTCAAGAGTTATACCTCAAGTCAAAGTTTTGTGGAGAAACCACGATGTTGAGAAATGACTTGGGAGTTAGAATCAAATGAAATCAAGGTATCCTTATCTCTTGACATACCAGTATGCGTACCACTCTAATTTCGAGGGCGAAATTTCATAAGAAGGGGAGGTTGTAAGACCCAGCTTTTATAAATAAAGATGAATTTTCTATAAATATTATTTTTGAATATTATGGAATAATTTGATATAATGTTATAGTTGTGGGTAATATTTATAAATTTTGCAAAAGTATACAAGTGGTTATATTATATTCGATTGGTCGGGAATATTCTATTAGCGGGGAATATTAAATAAATACTCAATCATTGTGGACCCTGACAATGTAATTATTGTCGGATTGAGAAAAAGACAAAAATATTTTATTGAAATAACGGCGGAAGTTTTACCGTTGATCTTTGTTGAACTACTTCGGTAGTAAAAAAAAGTACGATGTCACGTGTGGTTGCGTAAGAGCATTGTACCTGATTATTATCACGCTTATGTGAGAAGTCACTTAGTTTGATTCCATTATCGATTAATAATATGAATTATTATAGCGATAATGACGTTTTGTTTATTCAGATTATTAACGTAATAAAAGCGAAACATCTTTTATATAAAAAAATCTTTATTAAAGTTATTTTATAAATAAAATATATTATATTTTATTATCGTAGTATTTTTTGATAGTATTTTTTGCATAGTGTTTACGTATAAGAAAATGTTTTTATATAAATAGAATATATTATATTTTATTTAAAAGATTTTTCTTTAAACATGGATATAGTCAGATTAAAGTAAATCAATCTGAATAGTTCAATGGATTAATTCTTATCGTTCCATTTTCCTATAAATAGAAATTCATTCCTTCATTATTTTCTTACGAATTCATTTAAAACTACAGAGAAATTATAGAGAAAGCTATAGAGAGAAAGTTATAGAAAGAAGAAGAGTATTCTGCTACTTCATTACTTCTATATTCATTCTTTTTACTAGTAAGGTGTTATTCTTTCTTCTTGAAGAAACTTCATTATTCCATTCATTATTATTACTTGGAATAACTTGTAAAAAGTGGCATCACTATATACATAACCTGTGTATCGCATGGCATCCCTATATCTTGGTGAAATCTTTATGTTATTCCATTTCTTATTTATTCATTGGAATAACTCAGATATCTATGCATTTCTACTATCTTTGGTGACATTTTTCATATTCATTTTTCTCAAAAACCCGCGACCGGATCAATAATTTTTAAAAAAGTTTTTTATTTTATTACCCCTCTTTGCCCTCCATATTCCATAGCCGCTGCCCGCTGCGAGAATCAAAATAAGCCCGAGATGACTACGACGAGGAGTTCGAATTTGGATTTAACGGTAGCCGATGCTCCTTTTGACAGTTCACAGTTTCGCCATACGCCTTATTATTGGTAATCTCTCACTCCATAACTTTTAATCTAAAATTTTCAACAAAATCAGGCATAAAACATACAAATGTACATTATGGATATCTTAGTTGGTTCTATTACGATTTAATGTAATCTGTGGACACTCTTTTCCTTCAAATGGTACCTTTTAGTACCCAAATTACTATCGTATGGTTTATGTGTTTTTTTGCAAGATATATGCTCCTTCCATACCCAAAAAAGTAAATGCTAAAACCCTATCATTCAAAATTGATACGAACTTAATTAATTTTTAACAAAGTTTTGCTAAAAGCCTAAAATAGAGAGTATATTTTTCTTTTAGTGAAAAAACTTGTCTACTTTTATGATTTTGCTAACTTCACTTTATACTCATTCTGTGCAATGAACCTGCCATTGATGATTTTGTTCAGTGTGTGTAGATGAATGAAAAGTGAAAACTTGTGTTGTGCCATGTCTCTTTTGATTATCTGACTAAACAGTTTCCAGAGTCAAGGTAGGTAGCTAAACCCTACGCAAACATTTTTGTCCATGACAACACTTGAGCACAAAGTATGTCATTGGCCATCCTTGCAAATCCACAAGAACAAAAGTAAAATATTTATTTAATACAATAAAGATACAAACATTCTCTTTCTATGTTTTGTATGGCTGGACACCTGTTGCAACTAATATCTTGTGCTTCTTACGAAGCAAGGGCTTTAATTTCAATCACAATTTCTTCATGGAGAAACTTGTTGGGTTCGAAAAAAATTTCAGCAACTTTATCTCATTGGTTCAAGCTTTGATGGTTGACAGGAAAACATTGGAAAATTTCTTCTCTGCCTTACGCAATTTTCTTGCGGCTCATTTTAATCAAGGAATCGAATGACCATGTTTGATCAGATTTATAAATTGGAGTAGCATTTTGTTAATGACATGATCTACTAAACTTATTTTGTTTTGGTTATATAGAGATCTGCACATTTCCTTGTTTTAGATTAAAATTCGAGAGATATTTGCACTTTGGGGACCCTTGATTGGTCAATTTTATCTGAGTTACTGGATTACCAAATAAAACACGCAACAAACATTTGTTTCAGAGCCCTAAATAAGAGTGCTGAATTGAACTCAACACACAAACAAGCTTTTTTCCCATATCTGTTATTCGGTCAGCACTGTAGCCCATTTAGTGACTGTTCAGAGCAAATAAATAGAGCCAAAGCCAAGTTTTTGTTTCTAGACTCCTGATATATTGTTGTGTATTTGACAATCACTGAGTCGATGATGAAAAGTTGAAAACAAGTCGTGCAATATACTAATTTGCCTATCAAAGAAGCATCTATTATTATCACTATGTGGTGTTTACGGAATATCTTCTTAATCTCAAATTTGAATTTGACTTATTTATTCTAGCTGAAAATGAGTTATGTTTGATATAGTTCGGTCAACTGGACCCCATCCTTTTTACAAGTTAAATGCATTGGAACTGTTAAAAAGAGGGATTATCCTAGGTTTGTATGCAAGGTATAGAGAGGAGATCACATGGCTCTGAACAAAATCAGAAGATTTAATCTGATTCCTATCATCAATACTTCGTCATAGTCCTTACTCCTTTTTGATATGTTGATCAATGCCCCAGTAACAAAAATACAATGGAAAATCAATACATGGTCATTTGGTGTAGACTAGGCCTTTATGGAAAAAGCCTTCAAGGGTTCCATTAGTAAACAATGGAAATCTTACTGAATAGTAACTGAAATTTTATGAAATTTTAACTATATAATTCTACTTTGTTCTTACTTTGACTGATTATATGTAAGTTTAACTGTATTTTGAGCTTAGTTTATGATTCACAATCATGATTAAAAGAGAGAGAAGTTTATTTGCTGACTCGTGAATCTTTTGTCATTTCTAATTTTATTTTTGTGTTGTAGTGAGGAGAATGTGTACCATCTTTGCAAGAAATTATGTACCGATGGGATGGAAGCTGGAGAAGGATCTGATCTCTTTGTTGTTTTCATTTCCAATGAGAAGAAGCAGGTAAGAGTTACATGCTTTCTTTGTAATTTGTTTTGAGAAGTGTTCCACTATATATATATATATATATATATATATATATATATATATATATATATATATATATACACATAAACAATTAATGCCAACATGCTCAATTTATTAATGGTGATATTGAAATGAAGATCAATATGCTTTTGAACATCAGCAGGAATCACTAACTCAAAGATATCTGTTTTGTTCCGTTATGCTGGAAGATCAGACAAGTAACAACATAGAATTATAATTAACAAAGATCTATTTGAGTGTACAGGGAATAGATTTCTTACTGCACTACAAGGTTATGTATATTTTGTGATGGATCGGCATTTACTGCACTTTTGCATAATATTATATCCACTTTAGCAGCCACATTCCCAAGTATTGACATCAAAATTTAATTTTGATTAACAAAATTATTTTGATGAAACATAGAATATAATTAACATTTTTTCTTATTTACTGCTTACTTAAAGAATATAAACAATTTATTGTAAATATAGTAAAATTAGACATTAATGAGCTAGATATATAACATATTAGATTAAGATATTTCACACGTTACATGTTAAAGTTTATAAAATATTTGAGAGCCACAAATGCAATTAAATGTAGACTATTCACAAATAATACCAGTGAATGAATTTGGCTCAGTGGTTGGAATGTCTTACAGACGTGTCTCAATATTAATATTTGATACTGAATAAAGAGTGTAAATGCAGTAACTTATCTATCTCAAGATACCAACATTCAGCATTTTATCGTTGTAGAGTAGGTTATGCTTGAGAATATTTTTCGTGCAGCAGACAAAGTCAGATATATACATTATGGTTTTGCACTAGTCCAGGATATACATCTGTTGTGAATATAATTATTTTCATATTCCCTCATGAATTGTTTAGTCTGATGGTCTAGCTTGATAGGATTGAGTGAAATATTCAATTGTACATCATGCAGATTCCCTTGTGGCATCAGAAGGCTAGCCAGAGAGCTGATGGTATTACTCTGTGGGATTATCATGTCATCTGTGTTCAGGTGAGAGCAGATGTATGTTGGTTTGCAGATTTAAAAACTTTAAAAACATACATACAATCACTAGTATATAAAGCAGAAGTATGACATAAATCATATTTAAATTTTTTACAGCAGTCTCAAGATCACCTTGATGCGATATTATTAATCGAAGAAGGATAAAAGATATACCTTTAGAAGATGAATCAACTCCTTTGATCTTCAAGTTTCAATCTTTTGCTTCTTCGTGCTTCTTCAAATCCTCGGATCAAAAGTTAGCTACTCAGTGTGTGCAACGCTCTAAAGATAATCCACTAAGAGAATATTAATTGCAGAAATAAATTTAGATTTCTTCAAACCTAGGTGGCTAACCCTGATTCTCTCTCTTCTAAGTCTATAGGTTTTAGAGAAAAATTTGCAAGAATTGCATTAGTCACCAATCTTTCACAAGGCCTCTCCTTATATAGACTTTTTTCTCCTTCTAAACTCTTAAGAGTTTTCATTTAATTCCCAAACTATTTAGGAACTAAATTATTTATAATAATAATATTAAGACTCCTCTTATTAATTTATAATTAGTATTTCTCCAAATACTTAATTATAAATATTAGTATTTCTCTAAATACTATATTGTTTTTATTAAGCTAATTACTTCTAAAATAATATTTCTCTTTTATTGTGTGACCTTTAGGTTCGATATTATACCGGTAGTAGAATAAATAAATTAGAACCATTCTAATATTATTTATAATGAATTAAACTCATTTAATTGAAATATAAATAAATAATATTTATTATACATCATAAGTGACACCTCTCAACATATCATGACTATCCGGATAATATGAAATCAACGTTTAATCACAAAAAACCAATTTCATGAATAGTTACCGTACAATTCAATCCTTCTACCATACAATGTCTCAATCAAACATAAGATATGAAATTACTGACAAGTTTTATTTATTTGATCATATGCATTTCGATTCTCAAATACACAACTTTAATTAATGTAAATTAAAAACTTCTTTTTATTTTCCATTCACCTTGACTAAAAATTTCTGCGTTGTCGTTTATCGAATCGTATATGACATTTTCTTCCTTTACTGGAAGTGGTAGTTCCTTTGTTGATCATTCACCTACCTACATGCATACTTTAATATACCTAATGTTAGAAATAGCACTCGAGGCGTGCGTCTCATTTTGGCTTGTAGCGAGGCGGATGAAGTCTGGTGCGAGGCGTGCCATTTTCTTGGAATGGGTGAGGCTTACGCCTTTTTCGACTGAAGCTTGTGCCTCGTGGCGTTGCGCCTCGAGGCGTGCGCCTCATTTTGGCTTAAAAAAAAAAAACCTTAAGATCAGATTTGGCTTAATGTTTAGATTCGACTTCCTGATTTGGCTGCATCGACTTCGCTGCTCTCCTCTTCGCGACACTCTGTAGGTATGTTCCTTATCTGTCTCTTCTTCTTCTTCTCCTTCTTCCTCTGTCCTCTTCCTCTGTCCTATTCGCGACACTCTGCTCTCCTCTTCGCCGCGTCTTCTCCTCTTCCTCTGTTCTGTCGCGTCTTCCTGAGTCCTCTGTCGCGTCTTCTACTCCTCTTCGTCTGTCTCGTCTTCTGTTTTCTTTTTCTTTATCTGTTCTGAGTGGCGTCTTCTGTTTTTCTGAGTGGTGCAGGTATGTTCTGTTTTGTTTTTTTTTGTCTTTTTCCAACAATGTAGTCTCTGTTTATTTCGTTGTTGCAGGTGATCAAAGGTTACAAAATAGTTTTGAACAAACAGATCATTGTTATAAACTTGCCAAACAGTTTTTGTTGTGTACTTAGAGAATCTTGATGTATTGCTCTGTTTGTGTTTTTATTAATTTCTTTTTGAACAAAGATAGTATATGATAATTTCATTTAGTTTTTTAGACTGTCAATAACAATATCATTATTTGTTTACATAAATTGCTAATATCATTATGAGTACATGACTAGTGTTGTCCATAATTCTGTTATCAAAATATAATAACAATTTTTTATTATTATTACAGTGAATTATTATGGGTAGAAAAGATCCAGCTTAGAAATATGGCACCGCAGCTCCGGGAGTTAATAAAGCTCATTTATATGTGGAATGCATTACTGTGACGTTGGTTATTTATGTCTTCTGACCTTAATTTTAATGATGAATTATTTTATGGTTTTATTAGTATTTTTTCATAATTTTTTGGGGACTTTTAGGTCTTTAAATCAAGGCTTGCGCCTCACATAGCCCAGAGAAAAACACCTCGTACCGATTTTAGCTTTTTCGAACATTGATTATACCCAAACATACCCTTTGATATACCCAAAAAGTCTTAAGGAATATGACAAAGTATACCTCAGAATACACAAAATACTATGATGATCTCAAATTCAAATTCAATGATCACTTGTACAACTATCACTCTATTAGGTGTTTTTTAAGCGAGTCACGTTCAGTGAACTTATTTTCAAATAAGCACCTACATACTTGTTTTAGTATCTCCGCACAAACAGTTATGATTCATCGTCTTCAACATAGCAAGCATAGTATGTACTAATGTATCCAGAATCAGTAATCCCACATTAGTGATCCAACGATTAGAGCTATCTAAAATTTAGATCTCATTAGCATGAACTCTTCATGATTACTAAGTAAATGCTTATCACATCCAATCTGATTGGCCTGAGGGCATACTACTTTTAATGTATTCACTATAATATTCATTGAAACCATCTTGTTCATCCAGGTTTTTCCTATAACGTACATATGTTTACAAAATTTTGAAGTGAAAATGTCTATTATTGCAGAAAAAAGAAGGCAATTCTCCGCATTTAGTGTGGGATTTAGATTCAAGTCTTCAATTTCCATCTCCTCTAGCATCTTATGTGTCAGAAACTGTTAGGCCATCTATTCAGCTATTTTCTGAGTTTCAGAGGTAATGTTCTGGTCAGGTGCAACACTTGGGTAGTGATATTCTTTCTATAAACCCACTAAAGGAGTATGATGAATTTGTTGATTCATTTCCTTATTGAGAAGCATATGCTTGAAAACATGCTCCACTTACTCTGGCATGCCTCCTTTTTGTAAAACTAATAGTTCTTATAGTTTATGAGTTCTTTTACTTTTGGGGGTTATTTTATTAGGTCAAATTATGACATTAAATGATATTGAACGAAAGATCATGCTCTTGTGATATCAGGTTTTTCAGGATTGTGCATGCTCCAATATTCCTCCGTTCCTTTGCATCTGATAGAAGGCACATGAAAGATTCTGAAGGGAACTATATGTATCAACCACCTGCATATGAAGCCATAATTGCTGAAGGTCAAAGCAACTATATTACACTTTGTCCTGTTAAAATTACGTAAATAATATGCCATTTCCATTTTCAAGTGCAAATACGAGTTAACTTTGTGCAACTTGATATACAAGACTACTTTGTCCAATTTATAATGAATTTATGTTGTGATTGACTTGATAGGCAGTTAAAGTTAAGGCTGTAAAATGAATAAACAATTCGGGCTCGATTCGTGCTCGACTAAAATTTCGATTCAAGCTCGACTCGAAATATAAATGATTCAAATATGAACAAATTTTAAAATTCGATAAATTACTCGAACCTCCTCAAATTATAATTTTTTATTGATACTTGATCATATTAGTTCGAAAAGTTCAAACTGCTCGGGTTCAATTCGAGATTGCGCTGGACTCGGTAGTTAAACGAGTCTCAATCAAACTTTATTTTATACTCGATAAAATTTATGAATCAAATCTGAGCAACTTAATACTCAACTCGGTCCATTTAAAACTTTAGTTAAAGTACACTGAAATACTTGGCAAGGCATGCTTTGAATAATTGACCCATTTCTATTGTTGTTGTTTTTCTCTCTTTCTTCTTGTGCAGATGGAACAGTGCACAACCTAAATGAGTACATTGAGATGTCTGCTGCAGATGTTGTGCAAAGCATAGGACTTGACCTAATTGAAGCAGTTTATTCCCAGAAATTGGGTGTTCTTCTCGGTGAAAGTCAATTGGTGGAATTTTTTTCTCTCATTTCCAGATGACTGGTTGAAAATGCAGATCAACTCCCAAGGATGCCCCCAGTCCCAGCAAATGAGAGAAGTCAGTGATTGAATTGATGTGTAAGATAGGTCATGCTTTAATGATCAAGTTGAAATCTGTGATTTTTGGTTATTACTTTTGAAAATCCTTTATATGAATTATAAGAGCACTTACAAAATATATTCACTTTTGGACAAAACAGCATTCAAGAAATCTGAACTACATATTTTCACTTAAACGAAACAATGCAAATGAATAAATGTGGGTACAACAACATTTTGAACTACATGTACTGATGTCGGTGTCCTCAACATTGAATACACCAGTTTGTTCTTTATAGCCAAAATATTTTGGTGCAAGTTGGCTTTGTGGTGCTTCTCAGTCAATCCCATTTTTTGAGGAATGGACTTGTTGTACTTTGAAGCTGTTTCAATACCATGCACTTTCTAAGTTCTAAGCCTTGGTATGATCAAAACTTAGATTTTTGTACGAGCTAAACCCCAAGGATATTCATCATCTTCTGCAGTGACCATCATATCTGTATTGGCCTATTGGGATAGCAGCCTTGGGGCTTTGCCCGCCCACTCTCTTTAGTCATTTGTGATTGTGCATTGTATGTTTCCACCTCTTTATATAGGTTATCTGAAAATTCCCCCTTCTAGTAAGAGCAGATACTGCCATTCAAACTACCAGAAAAGCTGCAAACAAATTTCAAGAGAACTGTTCTGTAGAAGCTGGAAGATAGTAGGTGCAGTTCCATTTTCTGGACGAAATTTATACTCGGTAAAGATGAGTTATTTTAAATGGAATCTGACCAGTATGATCAAATGAAATCTATGACCCGGTTATACATCCAATAGGGACAACCTACAGACTAAACAACAACATCCATATACAAGTAAATTTAACAGTTTCAAATCAATTCATATATCTGCAAAAGAAATTCAACTTTGGAGTTCACTTCCTATCCAACTCATCTAGGCTTCTTGTTGCTAGACACTGCTAATTCCCAATCACTCTGACCACAAGCCAAGGACAGGTCAGCAACTAAACTGAATAAATAACTGCAACAAAACTTCAGAAGAGAAAGTAAACAGTAGGCTCAAGCAGTCAGGTTCCATCTTCACCATCTGAAAGAAGGCAATCTTGTATTTGCTCCCTGAATGCATGATGAAAATGATATTAGATACAAGAATCCAAATATAGAAATATAGAATGTACACTGAAACTACCTAAAATGAAGGTTAGGGAGTACATCTTTCATCTAAGTTGAGGTACAAAACATAGTTCAAAAGCACTGATATTGGACCATAGATCCCTCGTCAGCAGTGGAGCCAAATTAGTTACCCTCAACACAAAATTAGGTTCAGTATAATATTATTACACGTTTTCTTATCTCAACAATGCAATCAAGTGCCATTGATCTAAGTATAGAACAACATCCTTAATGCAACTTAAATGCAAAATTTTTACATGAAACTACATCCTTAATCCTCACCTTAACCATCCCTTGTTGCCACAACTGCCATGCATTGCTCGGCCAGTGATTGGTTGTGGTAAGAGAGAATAGAAGTGCTCCATGGATACTGTTTCTTTGGGAAGTATC
The DNA here is from genome assembly GCA_020205615.1 of Panax quinquefolius. Lineage (NCBI taxonomy): Eukaryota > Viridiplantae > Streptophyta > Magnoliopsida > Apiales > Araliaceae > Panax > Panax quinquefolius. Next base: position 105,167,546 of record CM035170.1, on the reverse strand, counting down.
TGAAACTGGCAACTCGCACAACATCTATCCACAAATGTTTCAGGACTCAATTGGCCGTTCTCAAAAGTAATTAAGCTTGGGAAATCACTTTTGTTTAGTGGACTATTGCAAATTGGACAGAAAGCTTCTGGGGGAAGAGATTCATTAAAGTTCAAATTAAATTTCTTTTGAAGGCGTCGAGATGCCAACTGCGCATTACAGTCGTCAGTTTCTGGAATCTTATTAAACTGGAATGGAGTAAGCTTTCCAGCTGTCCTTACAATTGTGCACTCTCGTGAAGGATTTTCTTCCTGAAAACATTAGTTATAATGAATTTGAAGATTAATAGTGTAACTGCATCTGGAGCAAACTTCAAGGTAAAATCACTGTCACTGGCTCCGATGAGAACTTCAGTTTGAGTTTAATATAGTTTGAATTTTAGGCAAACTAGAATCAATAAAATAAGTCTCTTTAAACCTCTAAACAAGGCTCTCTACTTATTGCTACTAAAATTAAGCATTTCCATTATTTGATAATCAATCCCTCAGTTCCAAAAATAGTCCCATTGACAACTCTTTCTGTTACAAAAGAAGCGCCTAATTTCTATTGACGGTAGTATAGAGTAACACAATGTCCTCAAAATTAAAACAACAATTTCATTATCATACCATGAATATTACTAAACTAAACACTCAATAAACTTTGGAGTAAATATGAGACAAAAATATCCTTAAGTAATTTTGCAAATAGAGCTCTTTTTGTGTAAACAGACCATGGTATATTCTTATAATTGCAAGCAATAGTCATAAAGGGAAAAAAAAGAAAAAAAGAATAATACGTTCAATCTTCTATATACCTGTAAAAGTTTGACAAATGATGAGATCAAGCCGTTGATGCCAGCACGAGAACCGTAAACAGCTCCAGAGTCTTTAAACTGCCAAGCCAGTATAAAGTTAGCCCCATCATATATATATGATGAACGTATCTTGTGGAACTATTGAATCAGTAAGTGGTCATGTATGTTAAGATTATAACATATTAATTAAATTTTATTTAAGAATGAGTAACCCCTCCCCAACCCCAAAACAAAGATATATATATATATATATATATATATATATATATATATATATATATATATATATATATATATATATGGGCCATATATTTCATTACGTTGTTGATTCAATTTTATTTCAGACCAAGTAACCCATCCCCCCAACCCCAAAGCAAAAAGAAAAAAAATTGGCTTCCCGTGTTGATCCTCTCGTAACAAGAAAAAGTCATTCAAGGTGATGGAAGGGGAATGACCAACTTACAAAAAAGGAAAACATGAAAAAGGTATCATGAACAAACCTGTCCAGTCTACAGAGCAAGTTGAGCTCTTGTGTGAGACAATCACGTAGTGGAAGCACCACCGGTATCTCCCACCTGGCATCAACATATTGTATATCTGCCGCTAAAGAGTAACCCTGGCCCTGTTAAAAACAAAATAATGTTACAGGCTTGTTTCCATCAACGTTCTTATCATATTTGTTAACACTTATTCTCACCTTTTTCTGCTTTCTTGTTCATTTGAGTTGTCACTAAACCTTTCTAAAACGAGACAATTTTTTCAATTGATGGAATACAAAACAAATTAATACAGTTCCTTCAGTAAACTAATGAAAAAGTAAAATAAAAAGCCAAATGAAGAGTCCACACCACAACAAAGATGCTCTGCAGGGAAGGAATGTCATTTAATTGATGAAAATGTAATCACTTTCTTCCAAATTTACTCTGGGCCTTGACATGTAGAATGGACTTTTAATACAAAGCTACAGAGATGGTTGCTAGGAACAAGAAGTAATCATCTAGCAAGACAAAGGAATATCAATAATCCAAACTTACTAGGGCAGTTTCTAGGACAAACAGAGACAAGATTTTTCCATTATTTTTCACTACATTTCTTAAAATCAATATTTACTATCCTAAAAATCTATTAAAATATATTTAAGCGTGCCTTAAACAATTTTTCTATATACATGAAAAATCAAAACTTAAATAGGACTCTCATTTACAGGTCAAGGGAGGAAAAGTGTACAACATTACATACAAGAATATAGCAGTTGCCGTTTTACTTTCCACAGTTCCATGAGAATTAGAGTTTCTGATAAATGAATGGATAGACAGACATTTTTTAATATTAAAGCTTGACTCGGAGAAATTGTGTCTGGAAAAGGAAATTAATGTATGATAAGAGAAGGCATAAGAAATAAATTTTCATGAAATTAAAAGGGCAAGAGTACTTTATCTCGGTATATTTATCAAGCAGATTTTTAATTAGGAAAGAGAGTAAGAGAGTTCCATATTTATAATTAGTGACCCTACAAGATTATATAAAGTGATGAGTACTTTTATTTTTTATACTAATGGAACCCGCAAAATAACTTAATTACCCTTTATGTACTTTATTTTTGTACCTTTAGTCATCCTTTTGGGGACGGAGGGAGTATACAATTAATGAAAGTAGATCTAGTACCTCTCCTGATGAAACAGAGTTTCAAAAGATCCACTAATTAAAATTTCTTCAAAAAATGAAAAAGACAAACCTTAACAGTTGACGCGATGATGTGGCAAGCAATCCTTGATGTGCATGATCCTAGCACAAGTTTTGTATATCCACTTTCAATAGCAATCTACACCATGATGCAACATTGCAGTTTATGCATATATCTATACAATGTCTCCCCTCATTTATGCTTACAATAAAAGTAGTACAAGATATAAAACCAAACCTTTTGCAATGACAACATACGCAGCTGAACGAGTAAATCTTCTTTTCCAGTTGTATCACTGACAGCATTTAGTAACTCCTTCACTTTATCTCTTCCATCACTGGAATCTGAAGAGCAGATTCTTTCAATTGGAACAACATGGAAGTCTTTTCTTGGCGGAGCTAAATTGTCCACAATCAATTTCATGTCTTCAACTGCTTCGTCAAATTCATGAGAAGGGACTGGATAATAGGCACTTTCGTCAATAAAAGCAACTCCAACACCAAATACTGGTAAGGATCTATCCCTACTTGCATCAAAATTCTTTTGTGCTTTATGTTGCATCTCATGTACAAATTGAAGAGCCACCCTAAAAATACATATATTTGCTTAGGGATGAATCCAAATGCTATGAAGTGGGAGAACTCTAGCATACTGGAAACCAACATAAGGTGCCATGATTATCAGCATCTTACACAACCTACAACCTATATCCTAGAAAAGTTCACTTGATTGTTTATCTTTAACATATTAGTTATGAAACTTATATGGATTTTAAAATCATAATCCCTCCCTTGCATAAAAAGAGTCTCATTTTGACTTTTTGAAGCAAATTTATGAAATTCTAAAATTCAAAATTGATATGAATTCATTTGATCTAGGTAATAGATGGCTGTAGTTATGATCAAAGTATCTAAAAGTAATGGTATTTACAAATTTTATTATTTTCAAAACATGCATAAATCACAAAAAAATTACATTTTAGGATTTCACAAATTGAAATCAAAAGGACAAAAAGAGGCATTTTTGTGGAACAAGGGATCATAGTTTTGATGTGGATCCATTAGCATTTTGATTTATTATGAATTATACAAAACTTTTATGTACATAAAAGGTATCATACAAATAATTATCCATCCTTGTGGTACAGAATCATAAACATTGACAGTAATGAATGGATAATTTATTTCATATGGAAATGATAGTAAATGAATTAAGGAGAGAAACCTGGAAGAAGAACCGCCGGAGAAGCCCACGAGGACTTTGTCGGAGGGGGAAATCATGGCGTTGGAGGTGACCGCAAACTTAAATTTCCCGAAGAGATTGCTGCGGAAACAGTCGGGACAGAATTTGCTACCGTCTCCGCCGGTAACACCACCGTCCGTGGCGGCGGTGATGGTTTCATTGAACTTACACTTTAAGCATAGGTTGCTAGGGTGATGGTTGGGAGAATCAGTGCCAGTTGGCAGAATTCCATTGGAAGAATCCTTCTTCTTATGCTGCTCTTCTCCTTGTTCTTCGTTGTTGTTTTTGTAGCAACCAGACTGGCAGGAAGCTCCGCTGCACGCCATTCTTTCTTCTCTTGTCAATCTCACCGACTTTCTGGGTGAATGAATAATTGTAGGGTTTTGTGCTTTACAAATACAATAAGTCTAGTGACATTTTTTAGAAGGAAAAAATTTTGGGTTTTTTCGTACAGCCACCTAACACACCATTTTCACCCCAAATCAAATTAGAATTTCTTGAATTTTATCTTATTAATATAAAATTTAAAATAGTCATATCCGAATGAGCCCTAAATCCTTTTAGGAATAGTAAATACTGGACATGAGGGAAAAAAACAATTCTAATTTCTTCATAAAATTTCAACTCCAAATTATAAAAATTGGTTGAGGGTTCATGAACGAACTTTTGGGTATTTATTATTGTCTTTAGAATCTTTTTAAAAAGGCATATCATAACAATCTAAATCTTTAGCATTGAAATCAAAAGTGATAATCTAATAATAATTTTTTTTACTGTACAAGGTCACAGTTTCCTTAATTCACTTATGACTTTTTTTCCACACTCCCTTAGATGAAATATATCTCAAACATTAAATTGTAATATAATAGGTTATCAAAAAGAAAAAATCTTTAGCATTGATTCAAGTATTATAATATGAGTTTATTGTGTTATATAACTACACAATGATAAAATATATATATATATATATATATATATATATGGAAATATTTTTTCTTTTTCTTTTTCCTATAACAACAACAAACAAACAAACAATATGATAGAATATGTTCACATTCCCAAACTAAATAAAAAATATATAATTTGATAATATTGAATTTTACCTAATTGGCTAAGGTTGTGTTTGATAAATCTGAGAATTAAGATATGAATGATTATGATGTCTTAATAAATTAGATCTCTGAATGGTTATGAGGTCTGAATCTAAGAAATTGTTTGATAACTAAAAAGTAAGTTGTCACTTAATGACACTATTTTACCATTTTAAATGGTAAAATTTTATTTAATAATTTTAAATATTCAATTTAATAAAAATGAGTGCATAATATTGTTGAATATATTTATATATAAAAAATATTAAAAAAAACATGAAGAGGTACCTCTTAATTATTAAGATTTCATTTTCTGTCTTACAAATTAAGAAGCATTCGGAGTTAACAAAAAAAAAAAAACAGCATCATGCCTCTTAGCAAATAAGAGACAGTCCATTAAGAGACAATCAGATATAAACAAACAGCACCTAACTCTCATAAGGATGAAGCGTAGATCCGCCTAAGAGAGTTACCATAAACGGTAAATTGAACCAAAGAGTTCGACCTCGATTGAACTCAAAACAAGACTTAGATTTGTTAATAATATGATATATATATACGAGTATAAAAAATAGTTCAAATAAAAATACGAATAGAATTTGAATAACAACACACATTATTATTTTTATGTGTGAAAATAAATATGATTGTGTGACCCATCTGTTATTCACGTGGGAGGAAACTTGTAAATTTATTATTTTTACGTGTGAAAAATATCAATTTTCAAAACTAAAATTAACTATAACAAACACATCATTATTTATTAATTATACTTACTTCAAGCAATATACACAACTTTCAATTGTTTAGTGTCAATTTGATATTTTTGTAAGAAATATGAACTCTATTAAAGCTAGTAGTATTACTTTCTTTCTATCTACATATAACTCTTTATTTTGTGACTTGTTCTTACAAAATTACAACAGAGGACAAGTCATAATCCCGATGGTTTAAATTTGTCTATTTATAATACTATATTATTTGTAAAATTAATAAATAGGTATTAATAAGTTAAAAGTTTTTAAACTTATTTATGGTAGTCCTAGACTCCAAATAATGTATATACTGTATTTTCGAGGGCCATTACATTATCAAATCAGTGCCGTTGTATTGATACGCCAATCTGTTTTTTTTCTTTCTGAAAGGTCTGACAAGACGGATTAAACAGAATGGATCCAGTAAATGGCTCTAGTGATTTGTCATCAGAGATGGAAGTAGATGCTTTTAGACGGCTTTTCCCTTTGCGCTTTCATGAGCGCCATCTGCTTGAATCTATAAGACCCGATGCCAGGCCACTTGGAAAAGCTAGAGATACAACCTTGGCCCTAGGTTAGTTGTGCTTATGTTTTACTAATATTTTCAACCGATGTTCACCTAACCTTTGGATTTGTCAAAATTACGTTCAACTTTCAATATTAGGAGCTGTTGTATCTGCCAATGGATCAGCGCTAGCAAAGATCGGTTGTACTGTAAGTTTCCTTCACTCTTGTCTCTCTCTCTACATAGACGTAAACAGCGGAAAAAAGGTTTTTGTTGAGTTCAGATGAGTTACTTCTACGACATTATGCATTTCTATAGGATGATAAGTACCTCTTTTTGGTGAAACTGGTTCAAATTCTCATATACTGTGTCCTTGCGCAGACCATGCTGGCTGCAATTAAAATGGAAGTGATGACACCTACAACAGAGTCACCAGATGAGGGCTGCATAGGTTACCATACTGAACTGCACCTGTCTTTTATAGTTTTCATACTTACACATATGGCATGTAACTCTGTAAATTCTGCTTCCAGCCATCGATTTCCACATGCCTCCAATTTGTTCTCCAATTGTTAGACCTGGGAGGCCTGCTGAGGCTGCACCAGTTGTGTCTAAGCAGTTATCTGACACTATCTTAAGGCAGGTTTTCTGACTTCATTATTTGCAATGCCTACTATCTTGCTTTGGGGTTCCTTAATAGCTTTTGACCATACTGTTTCTGGTTTGTTTTTGGATTTCTTTTGGTTGAATACATGTGAAATACCTATTGCTAAAGTATTATGCATATAAATTTGATTGTATCTATCACCACAATATTATGTATATACATTTGATTTAATTTTTGCACATCAGAAATACATTTTTTGGTGTTTCAACATTTGTACTTATTGCTCAATAAAATATAAAGTGTTAAAAAAAAAGCATTTTTTGGTGGAAGCTCAATGTTTTGGAGCAACGAGACATTTTCTAATGGTTTCTGTATAAATTACGAATGACACAACACTCATTATCCAGAGAATCAACATTTTTATCTTAGTCAATAAATCCTCTTATCCGTATTTGAGTATGTATGTGCACGTCTCTCTCTCTCTCTCTCTCTCTATATATATATATATATATATATATATATAGACACACACCACCCAAAAAGGAAGGGAGCTATGTACTGAAACTTGGAGATGGAAACATTCTTTCATTTCTAGATAGTGAAGGACCAAACTCGTGAGCTTATTATCTCAGGTTGGAACAAGTAGGAATCCGCTTTCTAATGTCCCCATGCCCCTCTTATGGTGACATGGGGGTGGAAAAAAGGCAAAACAGGGAATGAGGTTCTCCACTTTTGACATAGAGGGCCCCTAGCGGAAGGCTCAAATGGGATGTTAGCCAAGTGGTAGAGTTCCACCCTAAAATATTAATTGTATTGTTGTGTCTGGGTTGTGAGGGCTACCAACCATGTACTGATACATATATAAGCATAAATATACACACATACACACAGTTTTATCCTTTTACATTTATTATGATTTGTGCTGAATATTTAAGCAATTAAACATTTATGTTGGATTAAAACAGTATTTATTCTGTTAGATATTGATGGCAATGAAGATAACCAATTATCAGATAAAACTAAATTTGATGAAACAAGGCGATGATAATTATATTTTTGACTTTGGGTATATCAGGTCTCTGCTTTTTTATTGTTTATATATTTTACACCTATAAGAAAGCATAGACTCACAATATGCCAAATTGCCAATGGTTAAAACTTGCTATATTGTTTCTATACCCTCGTTCGTTTTGAATCTGTTAAATGCCTCGAATGAAAGAAAAGGGAGTACTTTGTGGTTGGTTTTTGGAGGTGCCATTGTATTTGATTTGTACACATGTGGATCGATTAAGCTGGAAATTGTGGTGGTAGCCACTTTATTATGATAAGGGATGAAATTTTAGAGAGGGGGCCGTTTTCTCTACTGTGTGATTTCCTTCTAAGTTTTGGACTTCTGTCGATGTTTTGCTCATCTATTTATACGAGTTCCTACTTCCCTGCTGGCAATGTGAGTCTTTGATGTCAGATATATTCAAATTGTGTCAGTGGCTTAGTAATCTTTTCACAATTGTTCTTGTCACTTATATTTACAGACTTAGACATTTTGCTTATTTTTTCAGCTATTGTGAGGTTTATAAAGATATTCTAGATACAGTACAAGTTGTTTTAGTGATTGTCATTTCTCACATCATATATTTGGAACATATTAGATACCACTTCTTTAACATGAAATGTTATCTTTTGATATATTTGTTGTTGATTGACCTATTATTTGATTGTTGCAGTTCCGGCATGATTAATTTGAAGGATTTATCCTTGGTCAGTGGGAAAGCTGCTTGGATGGCCTACCTGGTAATAGTTTTCATTATATGACTTTTCATTTCATTTATATTAGACATTAGTAACAAAACTAGTACTCTATTAGTATAAACTTATCTGCAAAATACAGTAATCTGATGGAAAAATAATGCAATGCCGATAATGAAGGAAAAGGATTTGATGAACCTGTTCATGTTTGTTATATAATTTAGATGCGAGACAGTTGGAATAAGGGGTGAGGGGAAAGAGACAGAGAACATGTTACAAAGAGGCTTGGGGAAAGATAAATTGACAAGATGACAAAGTGGTTGCTGTGAGATGATTTCATGGTGGAAGTTTGTATAGGAACAGGGAGTAAAAGTTGGAATATGAAAGAGACCAAGTAACAGTCTCACCTAATCTAACTAGTAGTACCCCTTCCAATTCCGTGGAACACTTTCTATGGGTGGTGGTTGGTATGAATTTTGAGACATTTACACATTATGTATTACACACACACACACACACACACACACATATATGTCTATATATATATGTATATGTTTGTGTATATATATATTATAGGGGATTAAGGGAGGTGAGGTAAGTCTCTAAAAACAATTCATTCATTAAGGGTATTATTGTCATTAACCATTTCATGATTTCACTAGTATATTTTTAAAGGCTTAGTACTTACTAGGCTCCTCACCTCCCTTTATCTTGGTAAGGTCTGCTTGAAAATAGTTACATTCTATTTGAACTCGTTGCAGTAATTTTTATGTGCCCAACTCATCCGACGTAAAAAAATGTGTATGTGTATATCATCAAATAATGAGTGGCTTTCAACACTGTTTACGAATCATCTTAGTATTCTTATTATGTAACTTTTTTTTATGTTGCAAAAGGCTAATAAAAATTCTTATTATGTAATACATTGCATTCACTTGTTTCTATGTTAGGTGACAAGAAATATGATTTTGCTCTTGCAGGACATATACTGTTTGGATGCTGATGGTGCTCTTTTTGATACTGCATTACTTTCTGCAGTTGCTGCTTTTTCTCATTGTAAGTTTGTCAAGGCTCTGGTGTTTTATTAACTTAGAGTATGTTGTCAAATTGCGAGACATCTGTATGCTGGATCGGAGGGGAACTTAATGTTTTTCTTGTGCATTACTTTGTTTTTTATACCCGCAATTTAAAGTGAGTTGGATGTGAGCTGTGAATAATCATAAACTATAACCATTGGAGCCTTGGAGGATATCTGATTCACAATTTCCCCCCCATCACTCTTACTGGGAAGGAAGTAGTATAAGTAGTAATTTTAAGATGACCGCTATGAGTTGCTGGTGCAGGTAATTTATTGAGGAAAACTGGTTATTATACTCTGCAATAAAGTTAACTAAAGAAAAACCAAAAACCTATTTTGGTGACTCATAAATTATTTCTCTTGCCTACATGTTTAAAATTTAACTTCAATATACTTTATACTATGGCCTGGTAACATGTTTAGCACCTATCAATCTAACATTGAATCCTATCTTGCAGTGCAAATCCCGGTAGTTTCATTGAATGATGATGGAATAATAGTTGTTTCTGAGGAAAATGAGGGGCGGAAATTGGAAAACGAGCCAGTCAATAAAGATAAGAGGAAGCTCAAGTTGAGCAGCGTTCCGTTCTCCTTAACGTGCATACTTCACAAGCATTACATCCTGGCAGATCCCACGGCGGAGGAAGAGTCCATCATGGATACTCTTGTAACAGTCGTATTGGATTCATCATGTCAACTTGTGTCTCTTTACAAGCCCGGCGGACCAGTTCTGGCCTATAACTCAGCTATCCAGGTCAGTCACCTTCAAATTCATATTTTGATTCCCCCAGGTTCTTCACATGTTAAGTTGATACTTTTTTTTGGGTAGCAATATTTAGTTAGTACTTGATACTACCTTTGTCCATGATAAATGTCCTCCGTCGACTTTTATGATCAAATCGATCGTTTTAAAAATCAATGTCATATTATCTATTTTAAATATATGAAAAAAGACTACCATGATAAACAACATATAATTTACTACTAACATCAAGGTTTGCGATTTTGAAAATCTAAATATATATATGCCCGATTATTAATTTAAAAAGGTCAATTTGATCATAAAAGTCAATAGAAGACATTTATTGTGGGACGGACGGAGGCTGTAAGAGTTTGTGTCAATTGTATAAAAATGGTTATTTTTCAAGGTAGAACACTCTACATTTGAAATCCCAGAATATTTTTAAGAATCTTGAACTGAACTACTGTGTAATTTCACATTAGAGAAATAGCGAAGTTGCTCGACTAACCAAATGGTTTTGTATGCATTTATTTTATTTACTTCTTTAAAAACAATTAGGTAATTCTTCTAGTTTGGTTGAACACCTTTGCAAGATGCTGGCTCATCAGGTAGATCTCTAATAAAATTGGAAAGGTAAAAAATACCAGAATACCTTTGGATGAATATCAGAACCATCTTAGTGTATTTTCAACCATTTTTTGGCCTAAAGTTTTTTTGACTTGGATTTACATAAACATTTGAAATGAAACTAAACTACTGGCTAGTTGTGGATGCTAAGAGGAACTCGTTGTTTGTTTGCAGGATTGCATTGCATTAACAAGGCAAAGAGTGAATGAACTCCAGAAGATCTTGAAAGAAGCAATTTCTGATATGGAGGTGGACTAGGTTAGAGGATATATATATATATATATATATATATATATATATATATATATATCATAGCAGTTGGTAGTAATTGTTTTTGTCGCTCTTGTTCATTTTCTCTGGTGTTTGCAGTGAATTAGGAGTTTCAGAATATAGGCTAGGGTCTCAGTTTTGGTTTAGTCAATGCGTGGCGTTTTTGCCAATGAGATTATAATGTGGTTGTAACTGAAGAGTGTTTCCCAATTTCCTGTATCTATTTTGACCTGTTTGAAATGAGGATTCAAAATTTTATCCTATGGCTTTGAGTAAATCAAAACTTTAGGCGACATTTCTTCATTTTATCCTTGGAGCTTTTTTTGGTTGTTTACCTCCTGTATGCTTGGCACATATGTATGCAGCTTTGTGATATCTTGGAGTTGTCCGTTGGTTATGGCCTATGGGCCTTAGTCGAATAAGCGTAATATATGTTTGTGATTTTCTTAATTCAAATCAAATAAACAAGACCTAATATCTATAATCCAGATTCCAGAACATTCACTAGCAGTCTGGATTAGCAATAAACATTGCCTTCAAACGGGTCAATTCTATACAATTCCTCTATAATTTCCATCCATTCTGAAAATTATTATGCAATAAAGTCCATCGTCTGAATTTCTTTTTTGTAAAAGAATAGGATCATGAATAATTTGAGAAGGTGGTAGTATAATAATATTATTTCCTAAATGATTGTTTTTTATATATAGATTAAGTAGTAGTTAGAGTTGTTCTATAATAACTGTTTTTTTAAATTAAGATTAAATAATACTATTATAACAAAATTAAATATATCATTAATTTTATGAATATATTAATACTGAAAAGAAAAATTTCTTTAACGATGAGAAAAGTCGGATATTGGAAGAATTTATTCTCCTGTTAAATTGTAAACGACAAATAAATTGAACAAATTTTTTTTCCTAAAAAAAGTTATGGGAATGAGAATCAAAATTATATTTATTTCATCACTTTTATGGGAAGTTAAAATTATTAAAGCCAAGTAATTAATTTTTATTTAAAAAAAGATAGAGATAATATAAGAAAGTAATAATTTATATTTTTTAAAAAAAATTTTTCTAAAAACGAAAATATTTAAAAAGAAGATGGTGTATAATTAATTTATTTTCAAAGTCTGATGGAAGACACGGAACGTTCCATCGCTTGGCCCGAAACTATGATACCTGGACCCATTAAGGATCACAGAAATAATATCAGTTCCTTTTTACAAGCTCAGTTCAGAATCTTTTTTACAACAAAAATGGGTTCCCTACAAATGACACGTCATCATTATTTCCAGTACTTCTCCCTCCTAGTCCTCTCTCATCATCCACACTCCGCTTTCATTCCTCCAATCCCTCATGCCTCCTAGAATCCAATCAACCAATAGGAACCCAAGAAACTTCATCACAATCACCCAAAAGGATAGATAAGCTAAGCAAGTACACTCTTTGTTTCTCTCTCTAAAATCTTGAAACCAAAACTCAACCTCAAAAACCTTCCCTTGTGTAGCTTTGTTGCCACGTGCCCCTTTCTCACACCACTAACCGAAAAAAACCAACCGTTTCAATTCTCAACCTATAAACTTCAACCCTTTCACTTCTCCAAAAAGAAGGAGAGAAGAAGAAGAAGAAGAAGAAGTCTGTCAGACTGTCACTGAAATTCAAGCAGAAAATACAGTAAGAGGTACTCAAAATTCATGCACATTTACTTGTGATTTTCATCTCTTAAGTTTATTTCTTCCTCATTTGTATCTCTGCATTCAAGAAACAGGGGTCTTGAAATTACAGAGTTGTCAGCTATGGCTTCTTTAATGTCTTCCCCATTTACATTACCCACCACTAAAGTAGACCAATTATCCTCAGTTTCTCAAAAGCATTACTTTCTTCACTCTTTTCTTCCCAAGAAAACCAACCAAATAAACTCCAAATCACCCATGAGAGTGAAATGTGCTGTTGTGGGCAATGGCCTATTCACTCAAACCACACCTGAAGTTCGTCGAATCGTACCCGAAAATCTACAAAACCTCCCCACTGTTAAAATTGTATATGTAGTCTTGGAAGCTCAGTACCAATCTTCGCTTTCCGAGGCGGTTCGAATTCTGAACAACAGTGGGCAAAAGGCTTCTTTTGAAGTTGTTGGGTACTTAGTTGAAGAGCTTAGAGATGAAAATACATACAAAACTTTCTGTAAAGACGTTGAAGATGCCAATATCTTCATTGGGTCATTGATTTTTGTTGAAGAGCTTGCTTTAAAAGTTAAGGCAGCAGTGGAGAAAGAAAGGGACAGGCTTGATGCAGTTTTAGTGTTCCCTTCAATGCCTGAAGTGATGAGACTCAACAAGTTGGGATCGTTTAGTATGTCCCAACTTGGGCAATCAAAGAGTCCATTTTTTCAGTTATTCAAGGGGAAAAAGTCATCTGCCGGGTTTGCCGACAGTATGCTGAAGCTTGTGAGAACATTGCCCAAGGTTTTGAAAGTACTTGCCTAGTGATAAAGCTCAAGATGCTAGGCTTTATATACTTAGTTTGCAGTTTTGGCTTGGTGGGTCACCTGATAATTTGGTGAATTTTGTAAAAATGATTTCTGGTTCTTATGTTCCGGCTTTGAAGGGGATGAAAATTAAGTATTCAGATCCAGTTTTGTTCTTGGATAATGGTATTTGGCACCCTTTGGCCCCTTGTATGTATGATGATGTGAAGGAGTATTTGAATTGGTACGGAACTAGGAGGGATGCAAATGAGAAGCTTAAGAGTCCAAATGCACCGGTAGTTGGGTTGATTTTGCAAAGGAGTCATATTGTTACTGGTGATGAGAGTCACTATGTGGCTGTGATCATGGAGTTGGAGGCAAGAGGGGCTAAGGTGATTCCAATTTTTGCTGGTGGGCTCGACTTTTCAGGGCCAGTTGAGAAGTACTTGATTGATCCAATAAGTAAGAAGCCTTTTGTGAACTCAGTGGTGTCGCTTACTGGTTTTGCTCTTGTTGGGGGACCAGCAAGGCAGGATCATCCGAAGGCTATTGAGGCACTGATGAAGCTTGACGTGCCTTATATTGTTGCATTACCTCTGGTGTTCCAGACAACAGAGGAGTGGCTAAATAGCACATTGGGCCTGCACCCAATTCAGGTTTCTTTGCAGGTTGCGCTTCCAGAGCTCGATGGTGGAATGGAGCCAATTGTTTTCTCTGGCCGGGATCCCAGAACAGGCAAGCAGCACAGAATCTCCTTCATGTTGTTTCTTCAGTGTCTTTTTGTTGAAATATATATGTTATTGTTGTATTAGAGGTTTGTAAGGTTTACTTAAAATTTATGTTGCATTTGATTGTTCTTTGGTGTTTATATTTGAATGGGTTATGTTTTGCAGGGAAATCCCATGCTCTTCACAAGAGAGTGGAGCAGCTATGCACCAGGGCTATCAAATGGGGCGAACTGAGAAGGAAAACAAAGGTTTTGACCTTTTACTACATATACTTCCTGTTCAATTATCCATGTCTGACCATAGGTAGATTAATGTGTGTATGTGTCTTTATATATATATATATATATATATATATATATATATATATATATATGTAGTATATAAGATCTGCGATAAGCATTTTTGTAAATACTGCGAGGCATGCCACAAAAATGCCACCGCTTCCATAATTTACTTTCCAGGAAATCAACAATTCAAATTTACAATATGATATTTTTCTATTACTTTTTGTTTACGACTATGTGTAATCATACTGATACAACCTCTTGTGCATTTAGTGTTTCGTAATTTGAAAGGATGGATAAGAGGATTTTATTGAAACTTTTGAATTTTCATCTGTTTTGGGCATTACTAGCTTGCTTAACTTTACAATAGGATATGATTTATTTGTAATTCTTATATTATACTTGAAAATGAAAAGACTTTGAAGCTAGAGGTGTTCTTCTGTTATGTTTATCCATCTAAGACTATTTTAGGGAGGTGGTCTCTTTCCCCCTAGTCAGTGTAGTATAGAGGTCCTTACATACAACAACACAGAAATTCTAATTAAACGAAAAAGTACAAAATTACCCCCAAAATTTGATCCAGGGTGTGCTGCCCCCAAAACCACGCCATATTTTTCATGGACTCTCAACAATTATTTCCCTGACCCCCTCGAAGAAACATTGTGGCTTCGTCCCTGGGTGTAAACTTTCATTTGACCCTGCATCTTTTCCTTAATTTTTTTTTCTGTTCTTGATGGAAAACCAAAAATCTTTGAGGTTAATTTACGAGATGTTGTTTCATAGTTTTTAATGTCTGTATTGTAAAATATTTAGTTCAAGTCAATTTTAGAATTTTAGCTGACACAGCGGTAATGTAATTATGCAGGCCGAGAAGAAAGTTGCAATCACCATATTCAGTTTCCCTCCAGACAAAGGAAATGTTGGATCTGCTGCTTACTTGAACGTTTTTGCCTCAATATTCTCCGTTCTCAAAGACCTTAAACAAGAGGGATACAATCTAGAAGGACTTCCAGAGACTTCTGAAGCCTTAATTGAAGATATACTTCATGATAAAGAGGCTCAATTCAGCAGCCCAAATCTCAATATTGCATACAAAATGGGTGTCAGAGAGTATCATAAGTTAACTACCTATGCCACTGCATTGGAAGAAAACTGGGGAAAAGCTCCTGGGAATTTGAACTCAGATGGAGAAAACCTCTTGGTGTATGGGAAACAATATGGAAATATCTTCATTGGTGTTCAGCCGACATTTGGTTATGAGGGTGACCCTATGCGGTTGCTCTTTTCCAAATCAGCTAGCCCCCATCATGGTTTTGCTGCGTATTACTCCTTTGTTGAGAAAATATTCAAAGCTGATGCAGTGCTCCATTTTGGGACTCACGGCTCACTTGAATTCATGCCCGGCAAACAGGTTGGAATGAGTGATGCTTGTTATCCGGATAGTCTTATTGGGAATATTCCCAATGTTTACTACTACGCAGCCAACAACCCATCCGAAGCCACTATCGCCAAACGCAGGAGCTATGCAAATACCATTAGCTATTTGACTCCTCCAGCAGAAAATGCTGGGCTCTACAAGGGGCTCAAGCAGCTGGGTGAGCTGATCGCGTCTTACCAGTCCCTCAAAGACACTGGTCGTGGTCAACAAATTGTGAGCTCTATTATCAGCACATCAAGACAATGCAACCTTGACAAAGATGTGGATCTTCCTGATGAAGGTGCTGAAATCTCCGCCAAGGATCGTGACCTTGTGGTTGGAAAGGTGTACTCAAAAATCATGGAGATCGAATCGCGGCTTCTTCCTTGTGGACTCCACATCATTGGTGAGCCTCCATCAGCCATGGAGGCAGTTGCCACGCTTGTGAACATTGCAGCACTGGACCGTCCGGAAGAAGGTATTACGTCTCTGCCATCAATATTGGCTGGGACGGTTGGAAGAGAGATTGAAGAGATATATAGAGGGAATGACAAAGGAATCTTGAAAGATGTGGAATTGCTTCGACAAATAACAGAGGCATCACGTGGAGCAATTACTGCATTTGTTGAGAAGACTACTAACAAGAAGGGTCAAGTTGTTGATGTAGCTAGCAAACTGAACTCAATCCTCGGCTTTGGTTTGAATGAACCATGGATTCAGTACCTGTCGGACACAAAGTTCTACAGGGCTGATAGGGATAAGCTGAGAGTTTTGTTTGCGTACTTGGGGGAGTGCTTGAAGCTAGTTGTGGCTGATAATGAGTTGGGAAGTTTGAAACAAGCCTTAGAAGGTAAGTATGTGGAACCAGGTCCCGGTGGTGATCCGATTAGGAACCCCAAAGTGTTACCAACAGGGAAGAATATTCATGCACTTGACCCGCAATCAATTCCCACAGAAGCTGCACTGCAAAGTGCGAAGGTTGTGGTGGATAGGTTGCTTGAAAGGCAGAAGGCTGATAACGGGGGAAAGTATCCCGAGACTGTTGCACTTGTATTGTGGGGAACTGATAATATCAAAACATACGGCGAGTCGTTGGCTCAGGTTATGTGGATGATTGGAGTCAGGCCAATTGCGGATTCAATTGGACGAGTGAACCGGGTGGAGCCTGTCAGTCTTGAAGAGCTTGGAAGGCCTAGGGTTGATGTTGTTGTCAATTGCTCTGGAGTGTTCAGAGACCTCTTCATCAATCAGGTATCCCTCTTTCTTAATGCTTCAGATTTGTTTGCCAAACTTCTGTCTGATTGATGGTGTTGAAGAAATTACGCAATATTTAGGGCTGTTCTATCCTTCACCTTATGAAATGTATAACTCATATCTCACTTAAATGATAACTATATATTGAATAACTTTGTATGGTACTTGGTCGATTACCATTTTCCTAAAAGTTATATATTTGTTTACAGATGAATCTATTGGATCGGGGAGTGAAGATGGTAGCTGAACTGGACGAGCCAGAAGATCAGAACTATGTCAGGAAGCACGCGCTAGAGCAAGCCAAAACTCTTGGCGTTGAGGTCAGAGAAGCTGCAACCCGAATATTCTCCAACGCCTCAGGCTCCTACTCCTCCAACGTAAACCTTGCTGTCGAGAATTCTTCATGGAATGATGAGAAGCAGCTTCAAGACATGTACTTGAGCCGCAAGTCCTTTGCATTTGACAGTGACGCTCCTGGTACTGGCATGATGGAGAAGCGAAAAGTATTTGAAATGGCTCTAAGTACAGCTGAGGCCACATTCCAAAACCTTGACTCATCCGAAATCTCACTGACAGATGTCAGTCACTACTTCGATTCGGACCCTACTAATCTTGTACAGAACCTAAGGAAAGATGGGAAGAAACCAAGTGCATACATTGCAGACACTACCACAGCAAATGCACAGGTAAGCTTCTATTGTCATATACATATATATAAAGTTGAGTTATATAATCGGAATGTTAGAATCTTCCTTTCTATTTTTGCACTTATTTCAAAACAAAAGAGAAAATAAGTCATATTTGTTACTACTTTTCAGGTTCGTACCCTCTCTGAAACCGTCAGACTTGATGCACGGACAAAATTGTTGAACCCCAAATGGTATGAAGGAATGCTCTCTAGCGGATATGAGGGTGTTCGTGAAATTGAGAAGAGGCTAACAAACACGGTGGGGTGGAGTGCTACTTCAGGCCAAGTGGATAATTGGGTGTACGAAGAGGCAAACACAACTTTCATAAAAGATGAGGAAATGTTGAACAGGCTAATGAACACAAATCCGAATTCTTTCCGTAAGCTGGTGCAGACTTTTTTGGAGGCCAATGGACGTGGATACTGGGAAACCTCAGAAGACAATATTGAGAAATTGAAGCAGTTGTACTCTGAAGTTGAAGACAAGATCGAGGGAATTGATCGGTAAATTTTGTAACTGTACAAGTTAATTCTTGAATGCAAATAACATTGTAGATTTACCTGAGACTTCTCTCTCTTTTCTGGAGGATGGATCGGATAAATGTTACTTCCAGGAATAATTGGAACGTGAATTTGTTTTCTACTTCCCCATTGCAATTCTTACTTCATTTTTGGGGATTTGTCTTCATTATATATTACTCTAGAGATACCGAGTCATGTAAATTATGGTGCAAGATGCATTCAATTACTAAGCAAACTTCCACAGTTGTTACTTTTATTATTATTTACTCTTAAAATAATCTTCTATTTTTATCATTTTGACATTGTCAAAACACAATAGGGAAAGTGTAATGACTTTCAGCAAGTTCAATTTGTTCTGCCCATGAAACTGGCAAGATGCTAACCAGAACACTGCATGGTTCTCATATTGCAGTTTAAGAGCCTAAGGATGAGCTTCCTATGCAGGTGGTCCGCATGTAGATCACCTTTAGTGACGGACAAAACCGTCGCTAAACTCGTTGCCATTGGGTCTGAACCGTTGCGATAGCCCAGAACCGTCGCTATAGCACGGTTCAGTCAATATGGCGACGATTTCCACATACACTATTCCAACAACCAACTTTCCAGCCGATCATGATATCCAAGAGTTTAGATTAAACTCAATTTCATCAATGTCGTCAGAAGGGGTAGCTTTCTGGCGGCAGGAGAAATTACCATAATAACCTCACTTATTC
Organism: Panax quinquefolius; assembly: GCA_020205615.1. NCBI lineage: Eukaryota > Viridiplantae > Streptophyta > Magnoliopsida > Apiales > Araliaceae > Panax > Panax quinquefolius. The sequence goes on along the minus strand of CM035170.1, from coordinate 105,148,286 downwards.
TAATCCCTACCGCTAGGAGTAGCGGCAGGTTGGTTTTCAGATTTATTCCTTGATCTGGTTGTCCACTCTCATTCCCAAGTTCAAGTAGTTACCGGCGATTCAAATTACTAAGTTTCTTCTTAATCTAGGTAAGTTTTTCAAAATGACAAGAAAAATGCTTGCGCATAATTTATTTTTATTTAGTTCTTCAGATTCTATTGCTAGTTTAGATTGTACAAATGTATTTGAGTTTGTAAATGAAGTTGAAAGTAGTAAATTTAAAATGGTTCCATATGTTGGTCAATTGTTCTCAAAGTTGGAAGAAGTTGAATTTTTTTCTAAAGCCTATGCTAAAAAAAATGGATTTGAGATTAGAATTGCAACAAGTTATGAACATGCTCATACGAATGATGTGTCCTCTAGGTTGTATGTATGTAAAAAAGTCGGTACACCAACTGTTGTAAAGAGTTTACCAGATGATGAAGATGATAGAAATAAAATAACTAGACAGAGACTCTATAGGACGCACATTATGCAAAACTAGAATATATGTTTTCCATAATAATAAAGAAGATAATTGATGTATTTCTATCGTTGAATTAGAGCACAATCATCACTTAGTGACCGTAGATTTGATTAAGAGACGCATGAATATTACTTCAATTGCACGGTCTTTAATTGACCCTTTACATAAGTCTAGATCAGGTCTTAGAAGGATGATGAACGTTATGAGCGCAATAGGTAAAGGGATGATTTAAGGCGTGTTCGGAAGATGAAAATGATGCACAAGCTGCACTCAATTATTTGAAAAAACTTGCATTCGGAAGTGCGAGTAAATATTTTTTTCGTGTGAAACCTAATGAAAATAATCGCATAGCGTGTATTTTGTGGGTTGACGCTCAATCAAGGTTAATGTATCAACGGTTCAGAGACGTGACATTTGACACTACGTATAGGACAAATAAGTATGACCTGTTGTTTGTTCCATTTACTGGGGTCAACCACCATTATCAGCTTATTTTGTTTGGATTTTCATTGTTAAGGAATGAGAGTACACTTTCGTTTGGGTATTAGAGAGGTGGCTCAAAGTCATGGACTACAAGACACTTATAACCATCATCGCTGACCAAGATAAAGCGATGAGTAATGCTATTACTACGGTACGCCATTCCACTTATCATGTACTTTGTTCTTGGCATATTAGCAATAAATTTCTTGATAAATTGTATCGTGTTTATTCTGAACACTTATCGTTCAAAGATCATTTTAACAATTGTGTATAATTTATTGACCATCGGCGAGTTTGAAGAGCGTTGGCAGATTCTGATGAGGGATTATGAATTGAATAACAATGAGTGACTTAGAAGTTTGTACGATGTACGAGGAAAAATGGATTTCTGCGCATACAAAGAGATATTTTACCGCGGGAATGACAACCACTGCAAGAAGCGAGAAGTATGAACCATTTTTTTGATGTGTACATTAATGCTTCAACATGCATGAAAGAACTTGTAGCGCAGAATCAGAAGGCTATAGAGAAACAATTTATCAGAGAGAGGAATGTCGACTACATAACAAACCATCGGAAACAAAATATGGTATGCGGCTCATCTTTGGAAGTGCATGGATGAAAAATCCCTGTCTACCGTTGTTACTCTTTCCTTTTCTCTCTTTTCTTCTCAGCAACCTAAGAAGACTAAAAATTCAGAAAAATAACCTGCCGCTAGAGTCTCTAGCGACAGTGAAGAATTAAGTGAGGGCATATCTGTAAAAAAACCAACTTGTTGCTACTCCTTCTAGCGGTAGGGATAAGAATAAGTGAGGTTATTATAGTAATTTCTCCTGCTGCCAGAAAGAGTATGCATGCAGCTACTCCTAGCGGCATGGATGAAATAAGCCATTGGATACTATGATCAAGGATTAGAAAGTTGATTGCTATAGAAGTAATAGGTGTTTGGATCATTTTTTCTTCTTTTTTACCCTGGACAAGTAGAAGAAATACTACATCAGATAGGTGTTTTAGATATTTGATAATTGAAATTTAACTACTGGGGAACTTCTAAGAAACATGTGGAACAAGCTCTTACTTTCTCACTTGTATGAACAACGTACATCTTAAATTGTCAAAGAAAAGTTACAATTTACTTCTCCATTTACCCCTATTGTTTCTCTTAGGAGTGAATCTTCAAAAGTGGTCGATAACCATACAGGAAAAATCTACAAAACAATGTTTCCCCTTTTGAAGAATGGTACAAAAAATTCCAGATTCTGGTATAGGAGTTTTACAAATTGATACAATGCAGGTTTGCAACTAGAGTTGACAAGAATGTTTTGCCTTCAAACTAACTCCATTAGAAGAGGATCTCCTGCTGCCATTATTCTAATAAGCTTTATGAAGTCTTGCTCACTGGACACATTCCAAGGGTGTATTGCAGGTACTTCTGGGGAATAAAATGTCGAAGAATTAGAAGGCTGTTTCTGCTTGTATATCATTGTAGTAAAGACCGAGTCAAAATTCTGAGGTGAGTCCATTGCTAGAAAGAATATTGGTATTGCAACCTTGTGATGGATATCAAGATCGCCTACTAGATTCACAAGATCAATATAGTCGGCCACAAAACGTCTAGGTAAGTAGAATACCTCAGAACTGCATATCGTAAGGCTCAGGTCACTTTTCATAGATTCCTTGTAACTGACTTGGAGGTGAACGGGCATCGTGGTAACAACTTTCTTCACCATGTCTGCTTGTTTCGCATACCAATCTGAGTTGCCAGAAAGTTGAACAGAGCTCCAGGACTTGGACACCTAGAATCACCGAGGTGGAGAGAGATGTTATAATGATGTTGAGGTCAAACATTTAGGCATGTCTAAAGTAAAAAACAAAGAAAACTACAGAGCAAGAAAAACATTGCATGTATTTTATTTTGTGATAAGTTACATGTTACCCTAATTCTATGCAGTTTCTAATATTGAGATATTGTCTAAAAGTGTGATTGCACATCTACTGTAAATTAAATGATATTTATTATTACTAGAGAAGTGGAAAAGCAAGACTATCTAAGGCTATTGGATGCCACTTTAAAACTTGCCAAGAAACAACTAGTGATTAAGGCAAAAAGCAGTTTCAAGTTTCACCTTGTCCGTAATCCAGAGCTTAGTCTTGTCTGCTTGCAACAAGTTCCAGTAATTAAGAATAATATCATCGTGCAGAAATAAAAATCCTTCTGCACTAGTAAATCTATTCAGTATATTTGGGAGATGCCTGCAAACAAATTTGGTATATCAGATGATAGATACAAAAACATGTGAAAGGATTTTTTTTAATAATTGTGCAGTTAACCATGAATGCTATTTGAAATAATCACATTGGATACAGCTGTTATACTGTCACATTGGATACAGCTGTTATAATGTCACATTACACCTACTGCTTTCCAGTCATCAACAGTCATACCCATGCCTAGCACAGAAGATATTAACACCATAACAGCAAAGCTTGGTTCTAACAAAAATTATAATTCCAACAAACACCACCTTGATTTGACTCTTCTCCAAATCAAATTGCAATACTTGCAAAGACAATATAACATTAAAACTAGAAAAGCCTAGTCGAAAGAATAAAGGAAAAAGAACTCTGAGTCGGGCATATACACGCAAAATAGGCCTATCCTGGAAGTGCTTTTATAAATTATATACTATTATATTCTTTACAGCAGAAGGTTACTGTGTCATGATGACAATGGATTCTAAGCTTGCAAAAAATAAGAAAGAGACATCTTCTTGAGCCTTGATAGGCAGCTTCCTAGGGGCTGCACATCGCATTAATCTCATTGTTACGAAAATAGTTCTTATAGGCATGGAAAACTCCAAACAGAAACTAGTTAATAACATAACAGCGTTTACATATTTCCGGATGAGAATCAGTTCAAAACATGGCTTGAGCCCAGGCATGAAATGGAAAAGAAAAGAAAAAGTATCCCCTCATATGACATGGAAATGTTATCACCTTTAACTCTTATGCAAAAAAATACACAGAAAAAGAATGAAACGAGTAAATCAATAATATCAAACATTTGGTGTTCCAGTGTCTCCTAAACCATTTCTAGAAAATATAGTTAGTATTAGTAAGACCCTATCAGTTCTATTTAAGCTATAGGAATTCAACATTGAAGCTTTAACTCCAGAAATTTGAGAAAAGGACAAAACAATGATAAACAATATCAATAATTTGTATAATTGCATCTCAGAAAAGCAATTGCTTCCATATAACTAAAGATACAAAAAGCGAGCCCATGCCCACACACATTAGCGGCAAATAAAGTTTACTTTACATCAGAAGAGAGCATTTTTTAAGAGAATTACTAAGCTTTCTTTTAGTTTTTTAACCTTATGCATCCTCATCCATTCCAAGGACTAATTTTTTTTAAGTGCCAACCAGGGACAAAGTGTGTCAACAGGTTCAGGTAGAATCTGATTGAAACTTCACTTGATCTAATCGATCAAGGACAACAACATATTTGGACGTGTTCTCAGGTCAAGCATATTTTATATGCCAACAAACACACAAAAATTTATAGATAAAATTAAAGAACTTGGACTTTGAAGCTCACCACTTTCATATGCATACTTTATACAATCACATTATAAAGAGTATATTTCCATCTGTTACAACTACATTCCATGCCTCCGTATTATAAAGAGTGTGATATAATTTAACTTGCTGCGGCAGAGCCCAGAATAATTTAAGTATCTTCTTAAAAACTCTAGATGTGTATAGGGCCTATACACATGTTCATGGCACTTCCAAAGATGTTGGACGAGTGACGTGTCCAACACGGCTCTCTTAACAGTTAACATGCCTCATGCCTACCCAAATGAACAAAGAAACTACAAACTATTTCAGCAGTCAAAGAATGAAAAGTAGATTCTTTTTAATGTTGATATAGACAAGAAGCATAGACAGAAATTTGGTTTTAAAAAATTACTGTTAGTGGAGGTGGGAGGAAGACTTACTTGTATACATGGTCTAACTTGCCTTCTTCAATGACAAGGTCTACATTTTTCTGCTCCGACAAAATAACAACAGTCTTAAATATCCTTCCATAAAGCAATCTCCATTCCAAAGCAGTACGTTCAACAGGTCCACTGCAGAACAATATAAGCACCACATTCCCAAAATTCTTCCTCCACCTAATTAAATTTCCAATTTCGTAATTCACCGTTCCAATTTCTTCAACCCCTAGATGAACAGATGGTAACTTTTGAGGAATAAAGTCCTTACGGTCTCCGTGACCGATAGTTGCTCATGGATCGATCCAATTCAAGCGACATTAGCCTTGGCTGCTGGTATCCAACAGCAAGTAAGTCCTGAAGCCAAGCGGCAGTAAACTTTACATCTTTCTCAGTCCAAAACCCTTCCTCAGCCATGGCATAACTCAACTCCAAAACCTTTTCGAATAACCTATGCTTACTTGATCTCCAGGAGATCAAAAAGTTTACTAAACGACCTACATTTACGTGGAGATCTTTCTCTTCAGCAAATGGGTAAGCTTCAATTCTATCATACCGATGAACTGTAGGAGGATAAACAACTACATACCCACCAATTTCCCACAAAAGCCTTTGTCCCCAATAACCCCTCAACACATCAGAAGCCATTGAACTCACAGAAACAGGAAGCATCAAACCCCAAAATGCAGATGACTGGTAAATTGTATTAAAAGAGTTAACTGGCACCATAACACCTTGTGGCAGAGCCACTTTTGAGAACACAGTCATCAAACCTAATATCAAATCCTTCCAAACCTGGCTTCCGCGTAAAGTAAAAAACAGAATCAACATCAGGAAGGCCATTAGAAATTCCCTGTTGAATAAACTGCTTCCCACCAAACACTTCAGTGTAATATTCTTCATGACCAATTTCACCTACATTCTCCAGTGGCAATCCCCTAGGCCAAACCGACCGTTGCCCAAAATGAATATACGGATTCACAACAGTTCTATTCTGCTTTTCATGGCTATATTGCAATATAACCTCTTGCCTAGCAGTTTCACCCACTACCTCTACATCAAAATGCTTACCAATATCATTATCAATTACATCGCCACGATCATCAGCGTCAAAGATCTTTTTCGCGCCGTGTTGAATAGCAAATAGATACCCAACAGTCTTTCTAACATATGAACCATAAGGCAAGTACTCAACAACTCTAAACCCTAGCTTAGCTTGTTGCTCAAGAGAGAGAAAGATAGTACCTTTAAGGCTCCAATCTGAAGGCGTCTTGGAATTCCCAACTGCCAAAATTTGCCAGCCCTTGATCTTTGCAAGATTTCGCAGGGAATCAGCAGGATAATTTGACACAGAGACAACAATCCACTTATCGGATCGAAAATTGGCAAAAGGGGTGGATTTATCCGAAATGGGCGGAATTGAGTTCCAATCGATTTGAGGGAAATGGATGGTTTCGAGGGTTTTGGACTGAGATTGAAAGCAGAGGAGAGCGGCGGAGTCCCCAACATTGCGGAGGAAGAAGAGGGCGGCGACGGTAGAGATGAGGAGCCCGATAGCGAAGATTTTGTACAGATTTTCGGAGACCCATGTGGAAAAATCTAGGGATTTGGACTCGGAGAAGCGATTTGAACGAAGGGTTGGTAATGCCGCCGCTGCTCCGTTGTGTGCGGATTTTGGAGTTGGACGATCTTGGACCAACATTGAATCCAGTCCCGGCACTGAAATCAACTGTTACACTTTCTTTTTCTCTCTCTCCTGGTTTATTTTCTCAATTAGACCCCCCGTGACTCTAACATTGACTGGAATTTTTTGTTGTTGTTCTTCAGAGCTAACCAACTTGTTTTCTTTCTCTCTCCAAATTTGGAAGACACATATCAGTGATTTGTAAGTATCAGCTGGAGCTGGTGGAAGCTGCCGACAGGTATGGTAATTGGTATGGTTGTGTTTTCTTATGCTTCAATGTAACTGCTACTCCAACTAGTTTGTTGGTGAATTATTACTATTATTATGGGCTATATATACGTGTAGATAATTATTTTTTGGGCTAGCGATGGTTGACTACTATTGTCATAATAGTTATAGCAACTGATGATTCGTCGCTATTTATAGATAATTGTGTATTATACATGTGTATATATATATTTTTTTCTATTATTATTATTGATGTTGGACCCTTTTTCTCTTGGTCATTTTTTCTTGAACAAATTGGATTGGATTTGATTATGTGGCCTTCCAAAAATTTTGTATCGTCGCCACTCATCTTTGCCACCATTGCATTTCGTAGATACGTAAATTCAAATACAAACTTACTTAATATAACTGCGTAGATGCAATCTGACGTAAACCGTGAGTTTGAATACTGAATATTGTCTACTAGATATTATCTAAACTCAAGAAATTCATTATTATTATTATCACACTATTTCACGTAATAGTGATGACTACTAATCTTATCCTCCGGACCATTACTTACGTTCCCACTCGTCCCCAAATTTATGTTACCATTTCACGAAAAGAACGGTGAAAGAAAGAATTGAGCTCAATTAGCCCAAATAAAAAATATTATGACTAAGATAATGCGAATAAATTATCATTAGCCTTCAACAATGTTAAACCGATAAAATACAATAGACAACCAGGTTTAAGCTGCGGTGAATAAGCAATCCATTAAAAGAAATCGAGTAGAGAATAAAATCTACTATCTTTTAGGTTTTAAAAGGTTTTCATCAATTTTATCATTGAGACTCAAACAATAATAATAAACCACCACATCTAATCATCCCCGTATTACGGTCGAGGATTTTCATCAAATTATCAATGGTCATTACTATCTTAGAATCACCCACAGGTCATAATCATACCAAAACTATCCATCATTGCATTACTGCCAATCGAGGACTTTTGTCACATCATTTATATCAAGTCATGATTATACCGAATGATCCCAGTCATAATCATACTAAGTTCATCTACGCACGTAAGCCAAAGATAACATAATATAACGTGAGGATGATGATGATGACATAGTAATTCAATAAAACAAGTTCAAGAATTATTTAATCCATGAATTATTAACGTCCAAATTGTCAACATAATACATTTAGAGTAAAATTCAATAATGATCGGAAGAATATTTCCATGAAAAGATCTTTGGATGAAACGCAAATATCGAGGATATTCTACTAATTTCATGGAGTATAGAAATTCAAAGTTTTAACCAACCGAGTATAATAAAGAATGGAATAACAAAAGAAATCACCATGCATGCGGTGCTTGGCATGTAGGCGAGTTATTCCAATGTAATAATAATAACGGAACCAGTCGTGAAATTCACAAGCGGGATGTTCCAACGAATAATAAAGATGGAACCCGGATCCGTGTAAAACACATGAGATAGGATATTCCAACCGAGAATAATAAAAGACGAACCAGTCCTGTAAAACACACGATGTGGATGTTCCAACAGAATAATAAAAAGCGAGAACCGTGTCCCGTGTGTAAAACACATGACGCGATGTTCCAATGAATAATAGAAGAATGTGACGACCCCAAAATAGGTCCATTCCATCCAACCCATTCTCGAGTCGCCAAATACATGGTATGTAAAACAACTACAACTTTATTATCACAACAATAAAATCGCGTGAGTTTAAATACAAAATATTATCTTCAGACAATATTTATACTCAAATAAATCCTCATCACATTTATTGATACATTATTTTACAATAATGGTGAGGACTACTAAACAACTCTCTCTAGAACCTTCATTCCATACCCTCCATACTAAAGAGTACTCGCTACATTCTCGCCTCCTCGAGAAGAAAAAAATGGAACAACAAGGAAAAGGGTGAGCTCAACTAGCCCAATAAAGAATGTTATGACTAAGATAATATACAACAAATTATCGTTAGTCTCCAACAGGAAAAAATCGATAGAATACAACGAACTGAACAAGTTTCGGATCAATATTCGCGGAAAATAATAATTCATAGAAGAGTTACGTAGAGAATGAAATCTACTATAATCTATGAATTTAACGATCCATCATCAATATTTTATCCTCGTAACATCAATCAATATTCATCTCAAATCAAATATTCATCTTTGCACTACTGAGCCAAAGATATTCATCAATCGGTCATGTTCATCTCAACACTGCTCATCTTTTGCACTAAAGGCCAAAGATATTCATCAATCGGTCATGTTCATCTCAACACTGTTCATCTTTGCACTAAAAGGCCAAAGATATTCATCGATCATGCGTATTCATTTAAACACTGTTCATCTTTTGCACTACTGAGCCAAAGATATTCTTCAAAATCATTCATCTTTTGCACTACGGGCCAAAGATATTCAATAATATCATCATTTAAGGCCGAGGATGATGAAAAATATTTTTAAAGAAACGAATCCAAAGAAACAAAATGACAAGGATTAAGGATTCAGTACTTGGTTTTATCCACGTCCAAAATACCTCAAAAATAATCATAGTGAAGTAAAATTCAAGAATGATCAAAACATGGATACAATCAAAGCTAGTATCCGAATAGATATTTTAGAAAAAAGAAAAATTTCATTTTTCTATGAATAGTCCAGATTCGTTAATGAATAGTCTTGATATCGTGAATAGTCTTGGTATACGTGAATAAGAACTCAAACACCCCAAAGATGAAAAACATCTTCACTTCACGCTCCATGAATAGTACTTTCGTGAATAAGAACTTTCGTGAATAAGAACTCATGAATAGTAACTCGTGAATAGTAACTCATGAATAGTAACCCCATATGAAAAAGTTCCAAATTTGATAAAAAGTACCAACCAATATTTCAAAGATAATGATATTGAAGAATTAATATCATTTGAGAAGAAAATAACATCCCTTACCTCAAAGAATCGAGATTTGGAAGGAAAGGTCGGAAGTGATCTTTGAATGAAACTTGTCTTTGACAGAACTCTCAAAGTATCTAAATACTCACAAAATACGCTCAATAATATAGAGAGAGAAGAGAGAAAACTTTGTTTACGGTGTGATTTTCAATTCTAACTTAAATTTCTCTATTTATAGGAAAATGTTAACTGTAACAAAGGCAGACTTGACTTTGCTTACCGATGGCTTTACCTGCTACTATTGCCACCCACCACATTTGAAATAAAATTCAGCACATTTTTCACCAACCACAAGTGGGGCCCACTCAATTCTAGAATTTTCCACCAAAATCAATTATAAACCTAATTTAGAATCCGACACCTCTTAAAATTCACAACAAATCATTCGGTGCATTTTAATCGGTTCAAAATTTGTGGACATATACTCAACTTATATATGTATAACATACCCAAAATTACCACAATCCAACTGGTTTGGATTAAAAATTATAACCCCCGCAATACATCGTAAAAATACTTGATTTGATTTTAATACCTCCAATCCGAATAAATACAAATAAAACATCTCAAAGATTAATTCCTTCATTAATAACCACATAAATAAATCCATCATTTATATTCATATAAAATAAATATTTCCTTATCATATGAATCAATAATTAATTATTCACAAATAATATTACGTAATCACAATAATGACAACCGGTAGTTCCCGTGAAAGAGGGGGCTTTCAATAAGGATCTCTCTTATCGGCCGCAATTAGGTGACCAAACCTCTCCTGTAGATGTAACTTTCTAGACATTGCCAATAATGTTATCTAATAATATTATTCAAATAATATGAATTATTGATCCGATAATGGAAATACTTGCGTTGTGACAATTATTGAAAAAGAATAATATAAAAAACCAACGCAACAATTATTGAATCAATAAAATAAAATATTTTGAATAAGAATTATCGTAACAATTATTGAGTAGTGCCATCTTACGTATTTAATCAATAATTCAACAATCTTGTCTGTACCGTGTGTCTTCTTTACGCAACCCACGCCAGACATCAGATTTTAACCACCGGGTATTCCAATGATCTTAACTTAATAACTACAGTCTTAACTGCAGAATAACTACGCCAATTATTTATAACCACCCAAACTTTGTCGCTTTCCTCATCCAATCGCTTTCATGGGCCCCATGGGGCCCACATTATCGCTACATTGTCGTATTTAATATTCCCATACAGATTTAATATTCCACGACCAAACGAATATTCTGACAACGATAAATATTCCATTCACGAAAACGAATATTCCCGACAAAATGAATATTTTATAACCACTTGCTTGTTTTGAAATATTTGCGTATTTAACCCTTAACTATCCACATTAATCAAATCAACCCTTACTATTTCAAAATAATAAATAAAGGAAATTCCTTTTATTTAAAAAATTTCGGTCTTACAACCTCCCTCCTTATGAAATTTCGTCCTCGAAATTGACGTGACGATACTGGTGTTTCAAAAGGTAAAGATACCTCGCTTTCATTTTCGTTTCCAACTCCCGTGTCATTTCCTCAATAAAGATGGTTTCTCCACAAAACTTTAACTTATGGTATAACCTCGAGACATAGGTCATGTTCTTTCCTCTACAAAATCTTGACAGTACCTCCTCGTGACGTTAAGTCTTCGCTATCTCGTCCGGTTCTAACTCAATGACGTGTTTCGTTCGTCCACATATTTACGTAACATCGATACGTGAAAAACGTTATGAACACGCGTCATACTTGGCGGTAAAAGCGAGTCTATAGGCCACGCCCTCTATTCGATCGAGAATTTCAACCGGATTAATAAATCAAGGTTTGAGCTTTCTCACCTCACCGATTCTCGCTTTTGAAATAACAACTTCTTGCACCTCCTTCTTCAAATTCATCACTCCGGTGTGTAGCTTGAGCGAAATTTTAACTTTATCGATTAAAGTCGATTATACTCAGATATCATCACGCATCAGATATCATCACGTGGGTACCTAGAGTTTTCATCTCCATCTCTATTATTTGAATATTATACTGAAATGAGTCTTTGACAATATTGTACTCGTATTGTGATACGATCTTCTACTCAACACGCCGCCTACCACGCTCGCTTTTCCAGGATGGCATGGTCGAACATGTCTTTGAAATGAGTCTCCTCTTGAGTTCTTCAAGCTCTTCCCACATTCCTTGCTCCATTTGAATTTTGTATCTCTACGAGTCATTTACGTTAATGGAATAGCGATTCAAGAATATCCTTCAACGAATCTCCGATAATAACCAACTAAGCCTGTAAAGCTACGTATTTCGATTCTCGACTTAGGTTGTTCTCAATCGTGACTCATATCTCAACCTTGATAAAGACGTCACAATGACACCTATCGCTTTACTATCGCATCGAATATGACATCCCTACAGAGAGAGTTCGGCTTAGTGAATTCCACAAAGGAAGTCACAAGATAAAGGCTCAGTACCAAATTTATAATTGAATTTTTAACTCCTGAAGTTCAATAGAGCCATTCGATATGAGATTTTAGAAATGAGTTTTTTACGGGTTCAAAGTCGATACAAAATTTAATATCGAACTTTGGGAGTAAACCAAGAAATTCTTCAGAAATACGCCGGGAAAATCAATAACAACAGAATATTATTCAAATCGACGTGTCTTTATTCAAATCCATAACATGGACTAAGAAAACTTGACATCCGTAATAAACGAATGACTTCATGGCTTGATATGAAAATGTTTGACTACAATGGTTTGATTGCTTGAATTGAATAACGGAAGTTGCTTAGGAATATGAAAACTAACAACCTTACAAAAGCAATCAATTTGGCATGATGAGTAGTTAACCTTAAAATCACATCAAAAGCAAATATCTCTATAGAAATAAGGTTAACGGTAATGTGATAGTGCCAACTGAATCAAACAAGATTTCTAAACAACGGATGTAATGAAAGTTTCTCCTAACGGATTCTCCATAAATAGGTCAAAGTCTAATTTCTCCGTAGTCAAGTTCAAACGTTGAGCGCAAAGCAAGAGAGATAAAAGAATGGGTAGAACCGATATCTAGTAAGGTATATACTTCGCAAGAATTTATAATTAACTAACCCGTCTAACTTCGTTCGGGTTCCTCAGATTTTGACCGGCCACGACAAACGCTTCTTCCGAGAATCGTTGACTTTGACTTTTTTCGGGACATCCTTTTGAGTCACCGCCTCATTTGACTAGGTTTCGATATCGTCATAATCTCGAGCGATATGTCCTTCTTTTCCACAATTATTGCATACCTTAAACTGCTGTGGACGGTTTGGGTGATATGTCCTCTTTCCGCATTTATAACATACTGACCGATGGTCTTTTTCTCCTCCCTTAAAACTAGTTCTTCACGCGTCGACGTCTTCACATGGTCGTTGTTGAATCTCCTCTTTTAAAATCTCCTCCCACTCGCTTCTTCTATTTTCATGGCCACGATACCACCACGTAGTGGTTACCGCCTTTGTCTGTATTCTTCTTTTTCTCCACCGGTTATCGTTATTCGATGATATTGCTATCTTTGGTATGATCCTCGGTTATGGTCCCTCGGTTGAACGTACTTCGTTATCTCGCTTCTAACAATCGAGCCTGCTTTACAACATCCGAATAGAGAGAAAATTTATGAGAAATGAGATATCTTGACGTATCTTGGGTTTCAAACCTCTCGAAACATCCGCGTCATACGTTCCTCATTCTCCACCAAATGAGGTGCAAACCTCGATAACTCCGCAAACTTCGCCTCGTCTCGGGACACCGTCATGTTATTCTCGCTTCCAATCTAATAAACTCCACTTCCTTCATATACGACGAATACTTTCGTGGAAGTACTTATCATTGAACTGCTTCAAACGCTCTCCACGACATGCTGAAAAGTACTGAATGGGTACGCTTCACGATTCCCACCATGAATCACCTCGCCACGGAACATAAAAGTAGCGAATGGAACTTTCGTTCGCCGCATCCCAAGACATCGAATATCTTGGTAATTTGCTTGACCCATGTTTCCGCCATGATCGGATCCGCTTTCCCGAATTCAGTGGTCCCAACTCTTTGAACTACTCGGTCGTGACCACCGTGAATTCTTATCATCTCCTCCTCAGTATTTTGAACACGAGTCTCCTCAAATGCGATTTTTGCATGAACTGCAAAAAGCTTCTAAACATCCCTCGCTCATCATCTCGCTTTCGGTGGTGTTATTCACGGAGGTACATTGCCACTGTTGCACGCTCTCCTCGTTGTTAAGACAGAGCATCTCCACGGTCTCATTTACACCACTATTAATATTCTCGATCGACATTCTCAATTCATCATTATAAAACAAGGGTTAATTAAACAAATTAACATACCACATAATATCCCTATACTCGACCAACTAACAAATAAGCTTAGTAGGACACACTAGCAAGGATTTACTCGCCTCTCCTCCTAGTTCTATTCCCCGATCTCCGCCAGAGATCATATCCCTAAGCTCGATATTAACCGTGACGACCCCAAAATAGGTCCATTCCATCCAACCCATTCTCGAGTCGCCAAATACATGGTATGCGAAACAACTACAACTTTATTATCACAACAATAAAATCTGTGAGTTTAAATACAAATATTATCTTCTGCATAATATTTATACTCAAATAAATCCTCATCATATTTATTGATACATTATTTTACAATAATGGTGAGGACTACTAAACAACTCTCTCTAGAACCTTCATTCCATACCCCGACTAAGTACTCGCTACATTCTCGCCTCCCGAGAAGAAAAATGGAACAACAAGGAAAAGGGTGAGCTCAACTAGCCCAAGAAAGAATGTTATGACTAAGATAATATACAACAAATTATCGTTAGTCTCCAACAGGAAAAAATCGATAGAATACAACAGATAACAAGTTTCGATCAATATTCGCAATGAAATAATAATTCATGTAAGAGTTACGTAGAGAATGAAATCTACTATAATCTATGAATTTAACAGTCCATCATCAATATTTTATCCTCGTAACATCAATCAATATTCATCTCAAATCAAATATTCATCTTTGCACTACACAGCCAAAGATATTCATCAATCATCCAACACCTGCTCATGTTCATCTCAACACTGCTCATCTTTTCTGCACTCTGAGCCAAAGATATTCTTCAAATCATTCATCTTTGCACTACAAAGCCAAAGATATTCAATAATATCATCATTTAAGACCGAGGATGATGAAAATATTTTTAAAGAAACGAATCCAAAGAAACAAAATGACAAGGATTAAGGATTCAGTACTTGGTTTTATCCACGTCCAAAAATACCTCAAAAATAATCATAGTGAAGTAAAATTCAAGAATGATCAAAAACATGGATACAATCAAAGCTAGTATCCGTAATAGATATTTTAGATTTAAAAGAAAAATTTTCATTTTTCTATGAATAGTCCGTATTCGTGAATAGTCTCAGATATCGTGAATAAAGTCTTGATATCGTGAATAGTAATCTCAAACACCCAAAGATGAAAAAAACATCTTCACGCTCCATGAATAATACTCGTGAATAAGAACTCCGTGAATAGTAACTCATGAATAAGTAACTCGTGAATAAGAAACTCATGAATAAGAACCCCGACATGAAAAAGTTCCAAATTTGATAAAAAGTACCAACCAATATTTCAAAGATAATGATATTGAAGAATTAATATCATTTGAGAAGAAAATAACATCCCTTACCTCAAAGAATCGGTGATTTCTAAGGAAAGGTCGGAAGTGATCTTTGAATGAAACTTATCTTGAATAAAGAACTCTCAAAGTATCTAAATACTCACAAAATACGCCTAATAATATAGAGAGAAAGAGAAAACTTTGTTTCTCGGTGTGATTTTCAATTCTAACTTAGCCTCTATTTATAGGAAAATGTTAGTTAGCCGTAAGCAAGCGGACTTGACTGCTACCGATGGCTTTACCTCGCTACTATTGCCACCCACCACATTTGAAATAAAATTCAGCACATTTTTTCACCAACCACAAGTGGGGCCCACTCAATTCTAGAATTTTCCACCAAAATCAATTATAAACCTAATTTCCGAATCAGACACCTCTTAAAATTCACAACAAATCATTCGTGCATTTTAACGGTTCAAAAAATTGTGGACATATACTCAACTTATATATGTATAACATACCCAAAAATTACCACAATCCAACGGTTTGATTAAAAATTATAACCCCGCAATACATCGTAAAAATCTTGATTTGATTTTAATACCTCCAATCCGACAAAATACAAATAAAACATCTCAAAGATTAATTCCTTCATTAATAACCACATAAATAAATCCATCATTTATATTCATATAAAATAAATATTTCCTTATCATATGAATCAATAATTAATTATTCACAAATAATATTACGTAATCACAATAATGACAACCAGCCGCTTCCTGTGAAAGAGGGGCTTTCCAATAAGGATCTCTCCTTCTTGGGCGCATGCAATTAGGTGACCAAACCTCTCCTTAGACGTAACTTTCTAGACATTGCCAATAATGTTATCTAATAATATTATTCAAATAATATGAATTATTGATCCGATAATGGGAAATATCATAAGCAAAGGACAATTATCAAACAAAGAATAATATAAAATACCAACGCAAAGAATTATTGAATCAATAAAATAAAATATTTGAATAAAGAATTCATCGTAACAATTATTGAGTAGTGCCATCTTACGTGCATTTAATCAATAATTCAACAATACTGTCAATACCGCGTGCAATCTTGTGCAACCACGCCAGACATCAGATTTTAACCACCGGGTATTCCAATGCCTTAATCTGAATAACTACAGCCTTAACGGTAATAACTACGCCAGTATTTATAACCACCCAAACTTTGTCGCTTTCTCCTCATCCAATCGCTTTCCGTTATGGGGCCCACATGGTCGCTGCATACCGTCGTGCATTTAATATTCCCTACGACAAGATTTAATATTCCACGACCAAACGAATATTCTGACGAAAGATACGAATATTCCACGACCAAACGAATATTCCCCGACGATAATGAATATTTTATAACCACTTGCTTGTTTTGAAATATTTATGTATTTAACCCTTAACTATCCACATTAATCAAATCAACCCTTACTATTTCAAAATAATAAATAAAGGAAATTCCTTTTTATTTAAAAAATTTGGGTCTTCTGAAAAAGAATGTCACCAAGTATAGGTAAATCACGTATACAAAGTTATTCCAATGTAATAATAAGCAATGGAATAACATAATGATTTCACCAAGTATAGGATATCGCCACAGATACGAGTTATTATGTATAGGGTATGCCACTTTTTACAAAGTTATTCCAATGAATGATAATGAATGGAATAATGTAAGTTCTCTTCAAGAAGAAAGAATAACACCCTTACCGTAAAAAGAACCTAATATAGAAGTAGTGAAGTAGCGAAATACTCTTCTTCTTTCTATTTTTCTCTATAGCTTTTCTCTATAATTTCTCTCTCTAGTTTCAATGAATTCGTAAGAAAATAATGAAGGAATGAGCTTCTATTTATAGGAAAATGGAATGCATAAGAATTAATCCATGAACTATCCGTAGATTGATTTACTTTAATCGACGGTCCATCATATTTAAAGAAAAATCTTTTAAATAAAATATAATATATTCTATTTATATAAAAATATTTTACTACGCAAACACTATGCAATACTATGCAAAACACTATCGCAACACTATGCATAATAAAATATAATATATTCTATTTATGTAATAACTTTAATAAAGTATTCTATTTTATATAAAAGATGTTTACATTTTATTACGTTAATAATACTGAATAAAACAAAACGTCATTATCGCTATAATAATTCATATTATTAATCGACAATAATGGAATCAAACCGAGTGACTTCTCACATAAGCATCAATAATCAATACCGGTATTATTATTATGCAACCACACGATTATCGCATTTTTTACTACCGAGTAGTTCAACAAGAACTACGGTAAAACTTCCGCCGTTATTTTAATAAAATATTTTTGTCGTTTTCTCAATCCGAATAATAATTACATTGTAGGTCCACCAATGATTGAGTAGTTGTATCTGAATATTCCCGCTAAACCGAATATTCCCCGACCAATCGAATATAATATAACCACTTGCATACTTTGCAAAAATTTATAAATACTACCCACAACTATAATATTATCTCAAATTCACACCATAATATTAAAAAATTATTTCGACAAAATTTAAATCTTTATTAATAAAATCTGGGTCTCACAATCTCCCTCCTTATGGAATTTCGCCTCAAAATTAGAGTACGTGCACTAGTATGATAAAGAGATGAGGATACCTTGAATACCTTTATCGCTTAAAAATATTAAATTCATCTTTGAAATCACCAAAAGCTATTCATTAACAATTCATCTTTGCACTACAAGCTAAAGATATACAATCAGAAAAACCAATAATGCTTTGACGCGCAGACTTAATAGTATCACGACCACGAATTATCCATGCACCAATCGCCAAGGATATTCGTGTTTTCAATCTGATCATGATTATACCGAATAATCCTTGGTCATAATCATACCAAGTCTATCAATGCACTACTACCAAAGATGACTTTTACCACATCCAGAATTAATATTTCATTCTTTGAGACTCATTTCAATAATTAATCCATATCATCGAATCATCCTCGCACTACACAGCCAATGATATTCATTAAGTATCACGACCACAAATTATCCATGCACTACTACCAAAGATAATTGTGTATTCATTAAGATCACGACCACAAATTATCCAAGCACTACTACCAAAGATAATTGTGTATTCATTAAGATCACGACCACAAATTATCCATGCACTATGGCCAAAGATAATCGTGTATTCATTAGTATCACGACCACAAATTATCCATGCACTACTACGGCCAAAGATAACCGTGTATTCATTAAGTATCACGACCACAATTATCCATGCACTACTACCAAAGATAATCGTGTATTCATTAGTATCACGACCACAAATTATCCATGCACTACTACCAAAGATAACTGTGTATTCATTAGTATCACGACCACATTATTATCTATGCACTACTACCAAAGATAATCGTGTATTCATTAAGTATCACGACCACAAATTATCCATGCCTTCTACGGCCAAAGATAATCGTGTATTCATTAAGATCACGACCACAAATTATCCATGCACTACTACCAAAGATAATTGTGTATTCATTAAGTATCACGACCACAAATTATCCATGCACTACTACCAAAGATAATTGTGTATTCATTAGATATCCGACCACAATTATCCATGCACTACTACCAAAGATAATTGTGTATTCATTAAGATCACGACCACAATTATCCATGCACTACTACCAAAGATAATCGTGTATTCATTAAGATATCGCGACCACAATTATCCATGCACTACGGCCAAAGATAATCGTGTATTCATTTACTTGCTTATGATTATACCGAACAATCCTCGGTCATAATCATACCAAGTCCATCTACGCTTATTTCACGAATACGTATTGACTTTCAACATAATATAAGCGTGAGGAGGATAATGATATAAAGAATCAATCAAATGAGATAAAGGATAAATATTAAACATTTATAATATAATTTATCCAGATTCAAGAATATCCCCATGTTATCAATCGCTTAATAATCTCATAATCTAATAACATTAATATTATAATAATATTTTAATCACTTCTTAAATTTATAAACAATTTATCTCAATTGTTTACGCTTTTACCATATAATGCATTTAATCATTCAAAAATGCCATACTCATAAAATATCATCACCAATTATCAAATCCTCATCAAAAAATATGCATATACTCTATATAGGATTCTTTAGCCATAAAATCCTATTTTCAACTTTGTTACTTCACATAACATATTTAACTCATATGTTCAGTAATTAAACTATTTTCATGAAAATACCAAATCAGTCCCAAAAATATTTCTTTTCTGGGATTTAGCATAATATAGTCCCATAATGAAAATATATTTTTCTCGAATTTTTAAAATTCATTTACTATTTTTCAAAAATCAATTTCCACTTAATTCCTTAAGAAATTAGCTACCTCAAGTTTAACTCCAAAATTCCCAAATCTTGGCAGGACCTTACACATGTTAACGTGAGCTTCCAGTTTAAATTTCATGGTCATGAGTTATAGAACTTGATTATAAGCGTTTTTAAATCGGAAAAACCTAAATATTGAAATAGTCATAACTTGCTCATTTTAAGTCGTAATGAGTTCATTTTTGGACAGGAGGTACTTTATACCATATACTTTCATGTCCCAAAAGGCCAGAATTTTTCTCATAATTTAAGTGGCCGAAATAGCCCTTAAAGTT
Organism: Panax quinquefolius; assembly: GCA_020205615.1. Lineage (NCBI taxonomy): Eukaryota > Viridiplantae > Streptophyta > Magnoliopsida > Apiales > Araliaceae > Panax > Panax quinquefolius. Next base: position 105,127,948 of record CM035170.1, on the reverse strand, counting down.
TCTAAGCAAGTAGCATTTTGAAATTTACAGCTTTGGCCTCCTTTGCTAAAATCAGTCCACACAAAAATCTACAACACCTTTTCCAGTAATTCCACTTGGATTAGTTAGGTAACTCATAGATCTAACTCTAGGACTTGACCACACTCAAAAATTCAAAATATAATAGGAGATATGGTCAATTGAATTTCATGTTACGTTTTTCACCAAAATCGATTTTCAACTTTTTGTGATTTCTAAGAAACTTTCATGTTTTCACATAATAACCAACATAACTCATCATAACACTTACTAATACTTTATATACCCATAATTTTCATTAGTCTAATGCTTTTATTATGACTTTCATCATAATCCTCGTAAATAGATCCTTTTAGTTGAAGAAATATTTGAGGGTTTAAGAAATGGGTTTTTTTATCTTTGAGGTCAATACAAAATTCGATTTCACGCTCTAGGGTAGGCTAGGAAATCTTCAAGAATACGCCAAGAAATTTATTAATAATATAAATATCATTCAAAATCATTACTCTCGTCCAAGATTTGGATAAGACGTCACATTAATACCAATCGTGACTTTCATCCCAACTTTGGATAAGACGTCACAATGACACCTTACATAAATGTATAGTCAAAAACTGCTTTAGAAATTAGAATCTTTGGGAAGTGCTCAAGGAAACCTTCGTTATATGGGAGGCCATGCTTCTAGGTTATGATAGATATCATATGGCCACAGAATTATTCTTGGTTTACCCAATAGACCCCAAAGAAAAATGAGAAGATTACTATCATATTCTTCCCAATGGTGAGTCTTCTCTTGATTTATCATTATCTCCACTGTCTCAAATTGAGAATTATACTTCAAACAAACACCAAGATCATATAGGTAGTGCTCGTAAATATACTCAGCAAGTGGATGAAAGCACAACCCACATCTTTATGATGACACGAGGTTGTATGTCATTAGACATCTTGTATGATAGTGGCAAAACACTCTTTTCAACGTTGGGTTTGCCTCACCCTAGTTGATTCACCAAATATAACTACTAAATGATGACCACCGCTTCTATTCCATCATTATTACCCGCCGATTCAAATAGCTACACTTCTTATTACACGAAAAGAATTGTGAAGCAAAAAGGGTTAATTAATATATCAAATATTATCCCTATACTCGAATTGACCAATTAAATAACAAATAAACTTAGGTAGGTCATACTAATGAAGGAATTTCCGTCTCTCTCCCTCCTAGTTCTTATCTCGCATCTTAGCTGGATCATATCCTAAGCTCGATACCAACCGTGACGCCCCCAAAATTTTGTATACGCCACCCATCTTGGGTCGCCACTTACATGGTACATAAATTCAAATACAACTTACTAATATAAGCTATGCGGTACAATACGACGACATAAACCGTGAGTTTGAATACAAATATTGTCTACTAGATATTATACAAACTCAAAAGGAGTCCTCATTACAACTATTATCACACTATTTCACGTAATAGTGAGGACTACTAATGCTATCCTCCTCGACCATTACTTCGCTCCCCGACTCGTCCCGGTATGTTCTCATTTCACAAGAGAACGGTGAAAGAAAGTGGTGAGCTCAACTAGCCCAAAGAAGAAATATTATGACTAAGATAATGCGAGAATAAATTATCATTAGCCTTCAACAAAGATGTTAAACCGATAAAATACAATAGACAACCAGGTTTAATCTGCAATGAATAAGCAATCCATTAAAAGAGTCAAGTAGAGAATAAAGTCTACTATCTTTTAGGTTTTAAAAGGTTTTCATCAATTTTTATCACGAGACTCGACAAATAATAAACCACCACATCTAATCATTCCTCGTACCACTTTCCAAGGATTTCCATCAAATTATCAATGGTCATGACTATACCGAATCACCCCTGGTCATAATCATACCAAAAACTATCCATCACTGCATTATAGGCCACTGAGGACTTTTGTCACATCATTTATATCAAGTCATGATTATACCAAATAATCCCTGGTCATAATCATACTAAGTTCATCTATGCACGTAAGCCAAAGATAACATAATATAACATGAGGATGATGACAATGACATAGTAATTCAATAAAACAAGTTCAAGAATTATTTAATCCATGAATTATTAACGTCCAAATTGTCAACACGATCTTTGTTTACGTAGAGAGTAAAATTCAATAATGATCGGAAGAATATTTCCATGAAAAAGATCTTTGGATGAAACGCAAATATCAAGGATATTCTACTAATTTCATGGAGTATAGAAGTCAAAGTTTTAACCAACTGGGTATAATAAAGAATGGAATAACAAAAGAAATCACCATGCATGCGGTGATTATACCGAATGCATAGATGAACTATGCATTCGGTATAGTTCATTCGGTATAATCATGACCAGGGATCATTCGGTATAATCATGACTTGATATAAATGATGTGACAAAGATAACATAATATAACATGAGGATGATGACAATGACATAGTAATTCAATAAAACAAGTTCAAGAATTATTTAATCCATGAATTATTAACGTCCAAATTGTCAACACGATCTCTGTTTAAGTGAGTAAAATTCAATAATGATCGGAAGAATATTTCCATGAAAGATCTTTGGATGAAACGCAAATATCAAGGATATTCTACTAATTTCATGGAGTATAGAAGTCAAAGTTTTAACTAACCGGGTATAATAAAGAATGGAATAACAAAAGAAATCACCACGTACGTCAGTAAGACCTCAAAATTTTTTAAATAAAAAGGAATTTCCTTTATTTAATATTTTGAAATAGTAAGGTTGATTTGATTAATGTGGATAGTTAAGGGTTAAATACGCAAATATTTCAAAATAAGCAAGTGGTTATAAAATATTCATTTTTGCTCTGGGAATATTCGTTTGGTCGTGGAATATTCAGTCTTTTGGGAATATTCGTTTGGTCGTGGAATATTCGTATCGCTGTCGGAATATTCGTATGCGACTGCCAGTAAGCGTGATAATGTGTGGGCCCCATAACTGAAAGCGCGATTGGATGAGGAAAACGACAAAGTTTGGGTGGTTATAAATAACGAGCGTAGTTATTCTGCAGTTAAGACCAGTAGTTATTCTGCGTTAAGACCGCTGGAATACCCGTGGTTAAAATACGATGTCTGGCGTGGTTGCACAAGATGCAGCACGGTATTACCGCAATGTTGTTGAATTATTGATCCTTACGTAAGATGGCACTACTCAATAATTTTCACACGGAGTTCTTGTTCAATATTTTATTTTATTGATTCAATAATTCTTTGCGTTGATATTTTATATTATTGTTGTTCAATAATTGTCACCGCACATGATTTTCCCATTATCGGATCAATAATTCATATTATTTGAATAATATTATTAGATAACATTATTGGCAATGTCTAGAAAGTTACGCTCTAAGGAGAGGTTTGGTCACCTAATTGCGCGCCAGAGTGAGAGAGATCCTTATTGAAAGCCCCTCTCTCGAGGAACTACTGGTTTATCATAAATGTGATTCTCGTAATATTATTTGTGAATAATTAATTATTGATTCATATGATAAGGAAATATTTATTTTATATAAATATAAATGATGGATTTATTTATGTGGTTATTAATGAAGGAATTAATCTTTGAGATGTTTTATTTGTATTTTGTTTGATTGGAGGTATTAAAAGATCAAATCGGTGTTATTACAAACTTTATTGTGTGAGTTATAATATTTAATCCGACCGTTGGATCGTTGTAATTTTTGGATATGTTATACATATATAAGTTGAGTATATGTCCACAAATTTTGAACCGCTTAAAATGCACGAATGATTTGTTGAGAATTTTAAGAGGTGTCGGATTCTAAATTAGGTTTATAATTGATTTTGGTGGAAAATTCTAGAATTGAGTGGGCCCCACTTGTGGTTGGTGAAAAAATGTGCTGAATTTTATTTCAAATGTGGTGGGTGGCAATAGTAGCGAGGTAAAGCCATCGTGTGTGCAGTCAAAATCTCGCTTGGTACGGCTAACATTTTCCTATAAATAGAGGGCTAAGTTAGAATTGAAAATCACACCGAAACTAAGTTTTCTCTTCTCTCTCTATATTATTGAGCGTATTTTGTGAGTATTTAGATACTTTGAGAGTTCTTTATTCAAGACAAGTTTCATTCAAGATTATCCTTGACCTTTCCTTCCAAAATCTTGATTCTTTTAGGTAAGGGATGTTATTTTTTCTTCTCGAATGATATTAATTGTAAGACCCGACTTTTATAAATAAAGATGAATTTTTCTATAAATATTATTTTGAATATTATGGAATAAATTTGATATAATGTTATAGTTGTGGGTAATATTTATAAATTTTGCAAAGTATGCAAGTTGTTATAAAATATTCGTTTGGTCGGGGAATATTCTTTTTGTTAGGGAATATTAAATACAATGGCTCAATCATTGGTGGACCCCACAAATGTAATTATTATCCGGATTGAGAAAAACGACAAAAATATTTTATAAAAATAACGGCGGAGAGGTGTTACCGTTAAAAGCTGTTGAACTACCCGGGGGTAAAAAGTACAAGAATCTGCCGTAATAAGCGTAGTAGCACTAGATTGATTATTGATGCTTACGTGAGAAGTCACTCACCTATGCTCAATTATTGCTACAGATGGTGCGTGCATCATATCTCTTATATTATTGATTCAATTATTGTCACAAGATCATCCGTATAATATGTTATAGTATTAAATCAATAATTGAGGCGACAAGTTATAAATGATTAATAATTATTGAAAGATTAAATATGTGTTATGATTTGTGGTAAGTTTGATTATTTTATGGGGGGCTCGTATGTCATCATCTAAGAGTCTCTTCATCAATAAGTATTTACCTTCGTCGATAGTAATTATCCTTGTGAATAGTATTTACCTTCCGTTAATAGTAATTACCTTTACCGTGACGTCGAACCACTTGTCGTTTCACATTACAAAAGTCGAACCACTTGTCGCTTCACATTACAAAGCGTCGAACCGATCGTCGAGCCACTTGCCTTTTCACACGGCGGTCTTCTAAGCTAGAAATCTTCTATAAATAGAGGCTGAGGGCTTCATTATTTTCACGAATTCATTCAAGCTATAGAGAGAGAAAGTATAGAGAATAAAAGAAAGAAGAAGATTTTTTTCTTACTACTTCTGCTGCAGATTCAATCTCCTACCAAATGTAAGGGGTGTTATTCTTTCTTATTCATGAAGAAACTGTTGTTATTCCATTGCTTATTATTACATTGGAATAACTTTGTATAAGTGGTTTACCCTATACTTGGTGACATTCTTCTATTATTCATTGGAACATCCTGTGCATGTGTTTTACACCTGACCGGTTCCGCTCTTTATCATTCTGTTGGAACATCCATGCATGTGTTTTACACCGACTGGTTCCGCTCTTTATTATTCTCATTGGAACATCACATGCATGTGTTTTACACACCGACTGGTTCCGCTTTATTATTATTGCATTGGAATATCCTATCTCATGTGTTTTTACACCGGATCCGGTTCCATCTTTATTATTCTTTGGAACATCCTCAGCCGGGTGTGAATTTCACGACACGTTCCGTTATTTATTATTCTGCTGGAATAACCTCGTTATGCAATCTTGATCTTATCGCATGCACGGTGATTTCTTTTGTTATTCCATTCTTTATTATACCCAAATAGTTAAAACTTTGACTTCTATACTCCATGAAATTAGTAGAATATCCTCGATATTTGCGTTTCATCCAAAGATATCTTTTCATGGAAATATTCTTCCGATCATTCTTGAATTTTACTCTACAAAACAAGATCATGTTGACGACAATTTGGGCGTTAATAATTCCCGGATAAAATAATTCTTGAACTTGTTTTATTGAATTCTTATATCATTGTCATCATCCTCATGTTTATATTTTTTTAAAGTCATCAGCATGGCTCAGAAGATGTAGATGGACTTGGTATGATTATGACGAGACTATTCGGTGTAATCATGGCCCGTAATGTTACAAATGATGTGGTAAAAATCCTCGATTAAGTAGTAGTGCATTGATGGACGATTGTTGGCATGATCACTGACCATTAATGAATACACAAATATTCTTGGCCCGTAGTGTCATGAATAATTGTGGTCGCGATACTAAAGAATATCCTTGGCCGTAGTGCGGGGGTGATTCGATGATGTGAATATTTATTAAAGTGAGTCTCATTTATAACTTGATGAAAAACCTTTTAAAACCTAAAAGATAGTAGATTTTATTTTCTACTGACTCTTTTAATGGATTGCATATTCACGCAGCTTAAACCGGTTGTTCATTGTATTTTATCGGTTTAACATTGTTGAAGACTATTGATAATTTATTCTCGCATTATCTTAGTCATAATATTTCTTTTGGGCTAGTTGAGCTCACCCTTTCTTTCACCGTTTCTCTCGAGAAATGATAATATAAATTTGGGACGAGTCTGGGAAACGAGTGATGGTCCTGAAGATAGCATTAGTAGTCCTCACTATTCGTAAAATAGTGTGATAATAATCAGAATGAGGACTTTTTGTTTGAGTTTGTATAATATCTAGTAGAGCGATATTTGTATTTAAACTCACGCTTATGTCAGTATTATACCGCATGCTTATGTTAATAAGTTGTATTTAAATTACATGCCATGTAAGTGGCGACTCAAGATGGGTGATGTATACCTAATTTTGGGGCGCCACAACAGATATCGAGCTTGAGATGTGATCCTGGCTAAGATGTGAGAATAGTACTAGGAGGGAGAGACGGGAATACCTTATTAAGTATGACCTACCCAAAGTTTATGTCTTTTTTTTATTGGTTGGTCGAAAGATAAGGATAATTTGTTACATGTCAATTAACCTTTTGTTTTGTGGCGATGTCTGAAAATGACATCCGAGAATGTTGAGAATAGCAATGGAGCCTTGAGCGATCGCTGATTCACCACATATCAATAATCAAGATAATGTGCATCGAGAAGCGATAATCCTCATGCAAACAACAACACCGACCAAATGACAAATGATCAAATGTTCGAGGCTTTATGCAATTTATGCAACAACAAAGCGAGAGCGACTCCTCCCAAAAACGTAGGTGGAAACACGGAAAACTCTCGGAGGCCACCGCTAAACAATTTAAGGAGTCTGGGACCACTTTGTTGTTTAAGGGAGAGCAAAACCACTTGGCGGGCGGAAGCATGGATAAAGCAGATTACCAAGATATTTGATGTCTTGGGATGCTCCGAGAGCAAAAGGTTCCTTTCACGCTTTTATGTTGCGGCGGAGAGGCGGATTCTCGGTGGAATCGGAAAAGCGTACTCAACCAAATTGCATCAAGATATCTTGGGAGAAGTTCCAGAGTCGTTCAACGACAAATACTTTCCCGAAAGTATTCGCCATACGGAAAGGAGGTGGAGTTTATCAAGTTGGAACAAAACAATATGACCGTGTCGCAATACGAGGCAAAATTTGCGGAGTTATCACGGTTCATCCCACTTGGTGGATAATGAAGAGAATGGCGCTAATGTTTTTAAGAGGTTTTGAAGTCGGAGATACGTCAACATCTTATTTCTCATAAACCGTGTTTGTATTCAGATGTTGTAAATAGGGCTCCGATTAGTGGAGTAGCGATAATGAGTCAACGCAACTAAAAGAGAGCAATTTAAAGAAAATTATAATACCAAATGAGAATAGTCATCGAAAGGTGACAACAAGCGTGGAGGGAATCAATAAAGCGATATGGTAACCACTTGGTGGTGGTAATCGGGCCAAAATAATAAGAATGGACATTTCAAGAAAAGGAGATTCAACAATGATGGAAAGACGTCAAAGACCAAAGACCCATTGTTAAGGAAGGAGAAAGACCACCTATCATATGCTTCAAATGCGGAGGAGAGGACACATCGATCAAAATGCGTCAATGCCGTCAAAGCATGTTATAATTGTGGAAGAAAGGTCACTTAGCTCGATTTTGTCGTTCATCAAGATAAATTCGGCCAGGGATGGAGGCACCAAAGGCCATCCCGTAAAATTCAAAACCCAGAAAGGTGAGGAGAGCATTTGTTGTGACCTCCCAAAGAGCAAGGAATCCGAATGAGGTCATCACGGGTAAGCTTATCATAAACTCTAATGAAGTCTATACTTTATTTGATCTGGGGTTCTACCCATTCTTTTATTTCTCCTACTTGCGCCATCGATTAAATTTGACTCCGGAGAAATTAGACTTTGACTTATCTGTAGAAACTCCGGTTGGGAGAAACCTTCATTACATCCACTGTTTATAAGTCTTGTTTGGTTCAAATCGGTTCCCTCACATTACCTGTCGATCTTATTTCATTAAAAATACTTGCATTTGACGTGATTCTAGGGATTGATTGGTTAACTACTTATCATGCAAAATTGATTGTTTTCGTAAGTCATTAGCTTTCATATTCTAACCAACCTATTATGCGAATTCAAACGACCAAACCATTAAAATCAATCACGGTCATCTCAAGCCATAAAGCTATTCGTTTATTGAAAAACGGATGTCAAGCTTTCTTAGCTCATGTCACAGATTTAAATAAAATATAAATGGGTTTAAACGATATTCCTATTGTTAATAAATTCCACGACGTATTCCCGAAGAACTTCCCGCCTACCCCGAGCGTGAAATTGAATTTTGTATCGACCTTGAACCCAGACAAAAAACTATTTCCAAAGCCCCATATCGAATAGCTCTATTGAACTTCGTGAGTTAAAGACCCAACCGCAGGAATTGTTAGACATTGGCTTTATTCGTCCCAAGTACTTCTCCTTGGGGTGCTCTGCTTACTATTCGTGAAGAAGAAAGATGGGAGTATGCGACTTTGTATTGATTATCGGGAGTTGAATCATGTCACCATCAAAATAGGTATCCATTGCCACGTATTGATGACCTCGTTTTTGACGGTTGCAAGGAGCCAAATTCTTTTCAAAGATCGATCTTCGTTAGGATATCACCAATTGAAGATTAGAACCGTGACATTCCAAAGACGGCTTTCGTAACTTCGATGACGGCATTATGAATTCCTAGTCATGTCCTTTGGATTGACTAATGCTCTATTTGCCTTCATGGATATGATGAACCGAGTATTCAAGGAATATTTAGATCACTTTGTGGTCGTCTTTATTGATGACATCCTTATTTATTCCAAAAGCCGTGAAGATCATGAAAGAACACTTGAGGTGACACTCCAAAAGCTTATCAATATAAGCTTTATGCCAAGTTGAAGAAATCGCGAGTTCGTTGAAAGAAGTAGCATTCCTTGGGCACGCGGGTATCAAGTCATGGAATATCCGCTGACCCAAAGAAAGATTGAAGCTATTCAAAGTCGGAACAACCTAAATCGATGAAAGAAATCACGTAGCTTTCTCGGTTTAAATTTGGTTATTATCGAAGATTCGTGGAAGGATTTTCTCGAATCGCTATTCCATCGACTCAAATGACTTTCGAAAGATACAAAGTTCTCGGTTGGAGCGAAGAATGTGAGAAGAGTTTTCAAGAACTCAAGAGAGACTTATTTCAAGACTGCTTACGACAATACCATCCGCTCTTGAGGGATTTGTCATCTACAAAGTGATGCTTGAGCAAAGGGGTTGGGATGTGTTCTCATGCAACATGGAAAAGTAATAGCCTATGCCTCGCGAAAACTCAAAGAATATGAGAGGAATTATCCTACTCATGATCTAGAGTTAAGCAATTTGTTGTCTTTCAGCACTTAAAATGTGGAGGCATTACTTGTATGGGGAGAAAGTGGAGATCTTTACTGGATCATAAAAGCCTCAAATATTTATTCACTCAAAAGGAACTCAACATGCGACAACGACGTTGGCTTGAATCTGCTGAAAGATTATGATCATACCATCCAATACCATCCTCGAAAAGCAAACGTGGTAGCCGACGATTGAGTAGGAAATCATATGCAAGTACAAGTGCGATATTGTCAACGCAAAGGCCCATTTGTGTGACTTTGCAAAGGATGGAGATAGAATTAAAGACTCAGGGGACGCGTGTGATGACAAATGAGTATACGAGTAGTAGAACCGACTTTAAATTGATAAAGTTAAAGGCTCGCTTGCTACGCACTGAGGATGCGTATGATGAGGAAGAAAGTGCAAAGGTCTTGCTATGCCGGAAGCAAGAATCGATGAAGAAGGAATACTTGAGTCAACTCCGGACTTTGTGTTCTAACGACCACGATTTAAAGTATAATATCATGATGGAGGCGCACAACACACCATTTGCAATCCATCTCGGAGTACCAAAATGTATCATGATATTCGGCTATACATTTTGGTGGAGCAATATGAAGAGAGATAGATACTGCTTATCTCAAGGTGTCTAACTTGTCAACGAGTTAAAGCGGAGCATCAAGTACCAAAAGGTCCATTCTGACCACTTGAAATTCCGAATGGAAGTGGGAGCACATTACCATGGATTTCAAGTTCTGCCTTCCTAAGGTTTCTCAAGGCATTGATGCGATTTGGGTCATTGTTGATAGATTGACCAAGTCCGCTCATTTCTTACGATATCGAGAAACTTATACACTTGAACGCCTTGCTCATATGTACATAAACGAGATTGTAAGATCGCATGGTATCTTAAGATCCATAGTTTCGATCGAGACCCAAGATTCACTTCACGATTTTGGGTTAGTTTGCAAAAAGCTATGGGCAGGACTTCACGATTTAGCTTCGGCGTATCATCCTCGAGACGGACGGACGAATGGAGAGGACTATTCAAACTCTTGAAGATCTATTAAGGCTCTGTGTCCTTGATTTCAAGGGAGTTGGGACAAGTTCTTACCATTGGTGGAGTTTTCCTACAACAACAGCTATCAAGCAAGTATTGGCATGGCTCCATTCAAGCATTGTATGGAAGAAAGTGTCGCTTCTCCAAAGATATCTTTGGGATGAGGTGGGTGAAGCAACGTTGTTGGGACCGGGAGTTGATACGTGATGACTACGGAAAAGATTCAAATGATCCGACAACGTATAAAAACCTCACAAAATCGACAAAAGAGTTATCTTTGATCTTCATCGAAAGGACGGAATTCGATATAGGAGATCATGTGTTGTTAAGAGTTGCTCCATGGAAAGGAGTTACAAGATTTGGAAGGAGAGAAAACTTAATCCTCGATTCATCGGTCCATTTTTAATCCTCGATCGAGTAGGAACCGTGGCCTATATAGACTCGCTTTCTGCCAAATATGTCTCGTGTTCATAACGTTTTTCACATATCTATGTTACGTAAATATGTGAAAGACCCGAACCATATTATTGAAGTTAGAACCGGATTTAAATAGCGGAAGATTTGACGTATGAAGAGGTTCCTGTTCAAATTTTGGATAAGAAGGAACATATTCTACGCTCCAAGGTTATACCTCAAGTCAAAGTTTTGTGGAGGAACCACGATGTTGAGGAAATGACTTGGGAGTTAGAATCAAATGAAATCAAGGTATCCTTACCTCTTCGACATACCACAGTCGTACGCACTCTAATTTCGAGGGCGAAATTTCATAAGAAGGGGAGGTTGTAAGACCCGACTTTTTAATAAAGATGAATTTTTCTATAAATATTATTTTTGAATATTATGGAATAAATTTGATATAATGTTATAGTTGTAGGTAATATTTATAAATTTTGCAAAAAGTATGCAAGTTGTTATAAAATATTAGTTTGGTGGGGAATATTCTTTTTGTTAGGAATATTCGCATAAATGCTCAATCATTGGTGGACCCCTACAACATTATTGTCGGATTGAGAAAAACGACAAAAATATTTTTATAAAAATAACTACGGAGGTGTTACCGTTAAAAGCTGCTGAACTACCCGGTGGTAAAAAAATACGATGTACGCTGCGTCAGTTAAGAAGACACTTGATTGATTATTGATGCTTACGTGAGAAGTCACTCACCATGCTCAATTATTACTTCTGATAATTGTCGTGATCATATCTCTTATATTATTGATTCAATTATTGTCACAAGATCATCCGTGATAATATGTTATAGTATTAAATCAATAATTGAGACGACAAGTTATAAATGATTAATAATTATTGAAAGATTAAATATGTGTTATGATTTGTGGTAAGTTTGATTATTTTATGGGGGGCTCTATATGTCATCATCTAAGAGTCTCTTCATCAATAAGTATTTACCTTCATCAATAGTAATTATCCTTGTGAATAGTATTTACCTTCGTTAATAGTAATTACCTTTACGACGTCCGAACCACTTGTCGCTTCACATTACAGCGCCGAACCACTTGTCGTTTCACATTTACTGAGGCCAAACCACTCGTCGAGCCACTTTTTTCTTTTCACACGGCGGTCTTAAGCTAGAAATCTTCTATAAATAGAGGCCTGGGGCTTCATTATTTTTCACGAATTCATTCAAGCTATAGAGAGAGAAAGTATAGAGAGAATAAAAGAGAAAGAGAGAAGAGTTTTTCTTACTACACCGGCCGCAAGATTCAATCTCCTACCAAATGTAAGGGGGTGTTATTCTTTCTTATTCATGAAGAGAACTGTTGTTATTCCATTGCTTATTATTCTGCTTGGAATAACTCGTGTATAAGTGGTTTACCCTATACTTGGTGACATTCTTCTATTATTATTCGCTGGAACATCCTGTTGCATGTGTTTTACACCGACCGGTTCCGCCTTTATCATTCTCGTTGGAACATCCTGTCATGTGTTTTACACCCCGACTGGTTCCGCTCTTTATTATTACATTGGAACATCCTCATGCATGTGTTTTACACCGACTGGTTCCGCTCTTTATTATTCTCGCTGGAATATCCTATCTCGTGTGTTTTACAATCGATCTGGTTCCATCTTTATTATTACATTGGAACATCCGCTTGCATGTGAATTTCACGACTGGTTCCGTTATTTATTATTACTCGTTGGAATAACTCGTCATGCAATGCCTATCGCATTTATGGTGATTTCTTTTGTTATTCCATTCTTTATTATACCCAAATGGTTAAAACTTTGACTTCTATACTCCATGAAATTAGTAGAATATCCTCGATATTTGCGTTTTCATCCAAGATCTTTCATGGAAATATTCTTCCGATCATTCTTGAATTTTACTCTACAAAACAAAGATCATGTTGACAATTTGGACGTTAATAATTCTGGATAAAATAATTCTTGAACTTGTTTTATTGAATTCTTATATCATTGTCATCATCCTCATGTTTATATTTTTTTTTAAAGTCATCTCGTGGCTTTAGAAGTGCGTAGATGGACTTGGTATGATTATGACCCGAGAGACTATCTCGGTGTAATCATGGCCGTAATGTTACAAATGATGTGGTAAAAATCCTCGAAAGGTAGTAGTGCATTGATGGACGATTGTTGGCATGATCATGACCATTAATGAATACACAAATATTCTCGGCCGTAGTGCATGAATAATTGTGGTCGTGATCTTAAAGAATATCCTCGGCCAGTAGTAGTGCGAGGGTGATTCGATGATGTGGAATATTTATTAAAGTTTGAGTCTCAAATTTAAACAATGATGAAAAACCTTTTAAAACCTAAAAGATAGTAGATTTTATTTTCTACTCACTCTTTTAATGGATTAAGATATTCATTTGCAGCTTAAACCGGTTGTCTATTGTATTTTATCGCTTTAACATTGTTGAAGACTATTGATAATTTATTCTCGCATTATCTTAGTCATAATATTTCTTCTTGGGCTAGTTGAGCTCACCCTTTCTTTCACCGTTTCTCTTGAAATGATAATATAAATTTGGAGACGAGTCGGGAAACGAGTGATGGTCCCAAAGATAAGATTAGTAGTCCTCACTATTCGTAAAAATAGTGTGATAATAACTGTAATGAGGACTTTTTGTTTGAGTTTGTATAATATCTAGTAGACGATATTTGTATTTAAACTCACGCTTATGTCGTATTGTATACCTACGCTTATGTTAATAAGTTGTATTTAAATTACATCTACGTATAGTGGCGACTTCAAGATGGGTGATGTATACCTAATTTTGGGGCGTCACATTAATTCTTCAATATCATTATCTTTGAAATATTGGTTGGTACTTTTTATCAAATTTGGAACTTTTTCATATCGGGTTCTTATTCATGAGTTACTATTCACGAGTTCTTATTCATGAGTTACTATTCACGAGCTTCTTATTCACGAGTACTATTCATGTAAGCGTGAAAATGTTTTTTTGTGGAATTTCTATCTTTTGGTGTTGAGTTACTATTCACGATATCTGTACTATTCACGTATACTAAGACTATTCACGATACTCGAGATCTTATTCAAAAAATGAAATTTCTTCTTTTCGTCTAAAACATCTATTCGGATACTAGGCTTTGATTGTATCCATGTTTTGATCATTCTTGAATTTTACACCACTACTATGATTATTTTTGAGGTATTGTTGGACATGGATAAAACAAAGATTTAATCCTCGATCCTTAATCCTCATCATTTTGTTTCAATTGGATTCGTTCTTTAAAAATATTTTCATCATCCCTCGCCTCTTAAATGATGATATTATTGAATATCTTTGGCCAGTAGTAGTGCAAAGATGAATGATTTCTGAAGAATATCTTTGGCACCATAGTCTGCAAAGATGAATATGGTGTTTAAATGATACGAATTAATCATGATAATATCTTTGGCTTTTTGGTGCAATGAGCAGTGTGTTGAGATGAACACATGTGGAATTGATGAATATCTTTGGCAGTAAGTAGTGCATTTGAATATTTGATTTGAGATGAATATTGATTGATGTTACGGGATAAAATATTGATGATGGACCGTTAAATTCATAGATTATAGTAGATTTCATTCTCTACGTAACTCTTCTACATGAATTATTATTTCACTGCGAATATTGATCCGAAACTTGTTGTCATCAGATTCTATCGATTTTTCCTCATTGGAGACTAACGATAATTTGTTGTATATTATCTTAGTCATAACATTCTTTACTTTAAATTTAGTTAAATTTCACCCTTTTCCTCATTGTTCCATTTTTCTTCCTCGGAGGCGAGAATGTAATGAAGATCTTAGTGCATATGGAATGAAGGTTACTGAGAGAGTTTAGTAGTCCTCACCATTATTGTAAAATAATGTATCAATAAATGTGATGAGGATTTATTTGAGTATAAATATTGTCTGAAGATAATATTTGTATTTAAACTCACGCTTTATTGTTGTGATAATAAAGTTGTAGTTGTTTTCTTATCTACGATATTTGGCGACTTCGAGAATGGGTTGGATGGAATGGACCTATTTTGGGGTAAATGCACACGCAGATCTTAGATGACGGCTTATTCCAACGAATAATAATAATCTAACCAAAATCGGGTGAAATTACACCGGCTGCGATGTTCCAATGAGAATAATAAAGATGGAACAGCATCCCAGGTGTAAAACACACGAGATAGGATATTCCAACGAGATAATAAAAGGATTTTAACCGCGTCCGCAGTAAACACTTGTGACGAGGATGTTCCAATGTAATAATAAAAAAAGAACCAGTCCCCAGAAAACACACAGATGAGGATGTTCCAACAGAATAATAGAAGAATGTCACCAAGATAGGGAAATCATATATGAGGTTATTCCAATGTAATAATAAGCGATGGAATAACATAATGATTTCACCAAGATATAGGGTGTCTGCATATCACAGGGTTATGTATAGGGTATGCCACTTTTTAGGAGTATTCCAACAGAATGATAATGAATGGAATAACGTAAGTTCTCTTCAAGAAGAAAGAATAACACCCTTACTGTAAAAAGAGTTAACCTAATATAAGAAGTAAGAAGTAGCGAGAATCTTTCTTCTTTCTATTTTTCTCTATAAACTTCTCTCATAATTTCTCTCTACAGAGTTTGATGAATTAGTAAGAAAATAATGAAGAATGAAAACACATTTATAGGAAAATGGAATGATAAGAATTAATCCATTAACTATCAGGATTGATTTACTTTAATCGGACTATTCATATTTAAAGAAAAATCTTTAAATAAAATATAATATATTCTATTTATATAAAAATATTTTACTATTCAAACACTACGCAAAATACTACGCAAAACACTATCGCAACACTATCGTATAATAAAATATAATATATTCTATTTATGTAATAACTTTAATAAAGTATTCTATTTTATATAAAAGATGTTTACTTTTTATTACGTTAATAATACGAATAAAACAAAACGTCATTATCGCTTATAATAATTCATATTATTAATCGATAATGGAATCAATCAAACCGAAACTTACACATAAAGATCGATAATCAATACCGGTATTCTTACGCAACCACACGACATCGCATTTCTTTTCTACTGAAGTAGTTCAACAATAACTCACGGTAAAACTTCCGCCATTATTTTAATAAAATATTTTTGTCGTTTTCAATCCAAAATGATAATTACATTGTGGGGTCCACTAACGATTTGAAGTTATTGTATTTAATATTCCCTAACTAAACCGAATATTAAAACCAATCGAATATAATATAACCACTGCATACTTTCAAAAATTTATAAATCTACCCACAACTATAATATTATCTCAAATTCACACCATAATATTAAAAATTATTTAAATAAAATTTAAATCTTTATTAATAAAATCCTGATTCACATATATAAATTCTACTAATTTCATTTGTGGAACTTGGAAAAGTTAAAGTGAGCGAGTTAATATGTGATAAAGACAAAAATTTATAATCACGTGACAATACTTTGTTATTTGTTCATTCAAACATTTACTTCAACTGTATGATGATGATATTTGGTTTATAAAATTGAGGATTCGATTTTTTGTGCCAAAAAAACAAAAAAAAAACTTTATGATGACTCTTTCTTTATACCATTATTATCAACTTTATTATTAGGAAAATAATTTATAAATTCTAGTCTGATTCTTATCAACTTGTTATTGGGTGTTTTTCTTTATGCCAAAATCTAGAGGAAGCTACGGTGGCTGATGGAAATGACAGGTAAGGCATCATTATCGTAGCAAACTATCTTGACAGCACACCCAATACCAAGAAAATGATTAAGATTTAAGATCTACGTCTAGTTAAACAAAGTGAATTTTTTTTTAGTAATATTACAGACACAAATTATTTTATAAATATTTTACAAACGACTGATGTGATATATTTATCTCAGCATATTGATCAACAAATTACTTTAATATAGTTTTCGGCCCCACATAATATGCTGATGTGGAGTATACCACATCAACAGTTTGTAAAATATTTGTAGAATAATTTGTGTCTCTAGTATTATTCTTTTTTTTTATCGTATGTATATTTTTAAAAAAGGTATTTATTTAATATACTTTATTAGTATTAATTTTGTAAATAAATAAACAAAAATGGCATGACAAGGATAAAAAATAAAAAATGAAAAATGAAAGATGAAAGAATGTGGTGGATGCATGCAGCGGAGTTGGGCCGTAGGATAGTGGGCTTCTTTTTGCAATCACGGGCCCAGAAAATTTAATTCTATTTTGATAAATTGTACTTGCTTGTTCTATTTATTCCTTTTTCTGAAATTTTATTTTGAGACAATGGAGGCCCATTCGCCGTAAGATTTTATGGTTTTAGGTAACATAATTCTAAATGTTTTTTTTGGTAAATTCTATATAAATTATATTTATTTATCAAAATATAGTGTGCTATAATAATGATCCATGGAATATCATACCAACTTATAAACAACTACTCACTTCGTTATAAATTACTTTCTTCGTCCCATAATAAAAGTCCTGGTGGACTTTTTACGCATATTAAGAAGATGAATAAAATGATAAAATTGTCTATAATAATGTTATTAAATATGGAGAGATAATTAAAATAAAAAAAGTATGAGATATTTAATACTATGGGTATAATAGAAAAATATGTGTAAAAGTTTGGTTATTAAAATAAAATTATGACGCCCCCAAAATTAGGTATACATCACCCATCTTGGGTCAAATCGGATATACGGTCTGTAATTCAAATACAACTTACTAATACCACTTGCGCATACTATAATGCGACAAAGCATGAGCTGTGAGTTTGAATACAAACATTGTCTACTAGAGAGTATACAAACTCAAAAGGAGTCCTCATTACATTTATTATCACACTATTTCACAGAATAGTGAGGACTACTAATGCACCATAAAGAACCATCACACAGCTCCTCCCCAGTAGTCCCATTCGTTCTCATTTTCTGAAGAGAAGAATGAAAGAAAGGGTGAGCTCAACTAGCCCAGTAAGAAATATTATGACTAAGATAATGCAGAATAAATTATCATTAGCCTCCAACAATGTTAAACTGATAAAATACAATGAACATCAAATTTAATCAAGCTGCGGTAACAAGCAATCCATTAAAAGAGTCAAGTAGAGAATAGAATCTACTATCTTTTATGATTTAAAAAGTTTTTCATCACTTTTATCACGAGACTCAACTCAATAAATAATTCACATCATTAAATCATCCCCACGCTCTACGTGCCGAGGATATTCTTTATTATCACGACCACGTATTATCCATGCACTACGGGCCAAAGATAATCGTGTTTTCATCAACCAGTCCCCGATCATGCCATAAAACAATTCATCTTTGCTCCTCGTGGTAGAGAGAATCCATAACCATTGTGGCGCCCCCAAAATAGGTCCATTCCATCCAACCCATTCTCGAAATCGCCAAATACATGATACGTAAATAACTACAACTTTATTATTACAACATATAAACGTGAGTTTAAATACGATATTGCCATCTGAATAATATCCACACGCAAATAAATTCCCTTCATAATTATTGATACATTATTTTACAAAAAATGGTGAGGACTACTAAACAACTCTCTCTATAACCATCATTCCATACCCCGACTAAGACTTCATTACATTCTCGCCTCCCGAGAAGAAAAATGGAACAACAAGGAAAAGGGTGAGCTCAACTAGCCCAATAAAGAATATTATGACTAAGATAATATACAACAAATTATCGTTAGTCTTCAACAGGAAAAATCTAATAGAATCTGATAGACAACCTGTTTTAAATCAATCTTAAATGAAATAATAATTCATTAGAAGAGTTAAGTAGAGAATGCAAACTACTATCTTCTATATATGAATTTAAAAGTTCATCATCGATATTTTATCCTCAGTAACATCAATCAATATATATCCGAATCAAATATTCATCTTTGCACTACTGGCCAAAGATATTAATCGATTAATCATGTTCATCTAAACACTGCTCATCTTTGCACTACGGGCCAAAGATATTAATCGATTAGTCATGTTCATCTCAACACTTATTCATCTTTTGCTACACGGCCAAAGATATTCATCAAGAAATCATTCATCTTTGCACTACGGGCCAAAGATATTCAATAATATCATCATTTAGGATCGAGGATGATGAAAAATATTTTAAAAAAAACGAATCCAATGAAACAAAAGAACAAATATTAAGGATTCAGTATTTTAAAACAATCCAAGTTCAAAAATACTTCATAAGTAATCGAGTGGAGTAAAATTCAAGAATGATCAAAACATGGATACAATCAAAGCTAGTATCCATAATAGATATTTTGGACAAAAAGAAGAAATTTCATTTTTAGGTTGAATAGTGGTCAGATTCGTGAATAGTCTTAGTATAACGTGAATAATAACTCAGACACCAAAAGATAAAAATTTCACAAAAAAAAAACATCTTCACGCTTCATGAATAGTACTTTTCGTGAATAAGAACTTATGAATAAGAACTCATGAATAATAACTCGTGAATAAGAACTCATGAATAGTAACCCGAAACATGAAAAGTTTCAAATTTGATAAAAAGTTCCAACCAATATTTCAAAGATAATGATATTGAAGAAATAATATCATTTGAGAAAAAATAACATCCCTTACCTCGAAAGACAAGATTTAGTTGAAACACCTGATATAGGCTATGACTTGAACTTGCACCGTATAGCAATACTCAAAGTATACTCAAAATACTCACAAGAATACGCCGATAATATAGAGAGAAAACTTCGATTTACGTGTGATTTTCAATTCTAACCTAAGACCCTATTTTATAGGAAAATGCTTTAGAACACCAAAGTAGAAAATTTAATATAATAATATTATTATTATTTCTACAACTTCCTACGTACCAAGAATCTGAATTCAGCTATTAAAACACATGCAAGACCCACACTCAAATCACCAAAAACGTTTTTCATATTAAAAATATTTTAAACTTCCAAAATTAATTATTTGAGACTTTCTAACTTCAATAATTCATAAAAATTATCCCTTTTGTCGAAAAAATTCAAATCTCGAGACTTTTATAGGAAATTCAATTCTCTACAACTTTGCGGAAAGAAAGTTTTTCCAAATTCCAAAATGAAATTGACCGAAATTCATAAATCCAAGGCGATTTTACAAAGCTATAATAAAATTTCGGTCGATAATTGTGTCCACCAACACACAAAATATGTGTTAAAACATTTAATGCCACAAAAATACTCTTCCTTCTCATATACTCATATATTCCACATTCATTATAAAAATATCACCGTTAATATATTATTAAAATAATATATTTAAATGAATTATTTTATCAGAAAAAGATAAAATATTAATTTTCAACAATTGTCACATTAAAAATTTTCTCCACTATATCCACATAAAATCAATATTTTCCTCATCATATAAATCAATAATTAATTATTCACAAATAATATTACAAAATCACAAGATCTTGTGACGTGCTGCTCCTCGAGAAAGAGGGCTTTCGATAAAGATCTCTCCTGAATTCAAATTTAATCGATGAGCGCAAGTAGGAGAAATAAAAGAATGGGTAGAACCAGGTATCAAATAAAGTATAGACTTCATTAGAGTTTATGATAAGCTTACCCGTGATGACCTCATTCGGTTCCTTCTTTCTTTGGGAGGTCACAACAAACGCTTCTCTCAGACTATCGGGTTTTGAATTTTCCGGATGGCCTTTGGTGTGTTCCATCCTAGTTGAATTTGTCTTGATGAACGCACAAAAATCAAGCTAAGTGACCTTCTCTTCCACAATTATAACATGCTTTGGATGGCATGACGCAGCTTGACTTTGGTGATGTGTTCTCTCCTCCGCATTTGAAGAATATGATAGGTGGTCTTTCTCCTTCCTTAACAATGGGTCTTTGGTCTTGACGTCTTTCCACCATTGTTGAATCTCCGCTTTCTTGAAATGTCCATTCTTATTGTTTTGTACGATTACCACTAAGTGGTTACCATATCTGGCTTTATTGATTCCTCCACGCTTGTTGTCCACCGCCCGATGACTACTCTCTCATTGGTATTATAATTTTGCTTACCGCTTCTCTTTTTAGTTGTGTTGACTCATTATCGCGTTCCACTAATCGAGCCCTATTTACAACATCTGAATACAAACACGGTTTATGAGATATAAGATGTTGGCGTATCCCGACTTCAAACCTCTTAAAAACATTCGCGCCATTCTCTTTTTATTATCCACCAGTGGGGCATTGAAAACCGTGATAACTCATAAATTTTGCCTCGTATTGCGACACGGTCATATTGTTTTGTTCCAACTTGATAAATTCCACCTCCTTCATGTGGCGAATACTTTCGGAAAGTATTTGTCGTTGAATGCGACTCTGGAACTTCTCCCAAGATATCTTGATGCTGGCGGAGTTGAGTACGTTTTTACTGGATTCCCACCAAGTAATCCGCTCCGCATGACATAAAAGCGTGAAAGGGAACCTTTTGCTCCTCGGAGCATCCCAAGACATCAAATATCTTGGTAATCTGCTTTATCCATGCTTCCGCTTGAAGTGGTTTTGGCTCTCCTTAAACTCCGGTGGTCCCAAATCCTTGAATTGTTTAGCGGTGACCTTGAGAGTTTTTCGTGTTTCCACCCACGTTTTTGGGCGAGAGTCGCTCTACTTTCTTTGTTGCATAAATTGCATAAAGCCTCCGAACATTTGATCATTCATCATTTGGTCGGTGTTGTTGTTGTTTGCACGGAGGATTATGCCTTCTGATGCACATTATCCTCGATTATTGATATGTGGTGAATCAACGATCGCTGCGCTCCATTCTTATTCTCAACATTCTCGGATGTCATTTTCGACATCGCCACAAAACAAAAGGTTAATTGACATGTAACAAATTATCCCTATCTTCTAACCAACCAATAAAATAAGACATAAACTTAGGTAGGTCATACTTAGCGAAAGTATTCCCCGTCTCTCCCTTCTAAGTACTATTTCTCACATCTTAGCCAGGATCATATCCTAAGCTACGATTAAATTGTGACGCCCCAAAATTGGGTATACATCACCCATCTTGGGTCGCCACTTACATGGTATGTAATTTAAATACAACTTACTAACATAACGTCGTAGTATACAATACGACATAAATCGTGAGTTTAAATACAAATATAAATCTACTAGATATTATACAAAACTCAAAAGGAGTCCTCATTACAATTATTATCACACTATTTCACGAATAGTGAGGACTACTAATCTTATCTTGAGGACCATCACTCGTTTCCCGACTCGTCCCAACTATATTCTCATTTCACGAAGAGAAACGGTGAAAGAAAGGGTGAGCTCAACTAGCCCGATAGAAATATTATGACTAAGATAATGCGAGAATAAATTATCAATAGTCTTCAACAATGTTAAGCGATAAAATACAATGAACAACCGGTTTAAGCTGCGGTGAATATCTGATCCATTAAAAAGAGTCAAGTAGAAAATAAAGTCTACTATCTTTTAGGTTTTAAAGGTTTTTCATCATTTGTTATAAATGAGACTCGACTTTAATAAATATTCCACATCATCGAATCACCCTCGCACTACTACGGACGAGGATATTCTTTAGTATCACGACCACAATTATTCATGCACTACGGGCCAAGAATATTTGTGTATTCATTAATAATCATGATCATGCCAACAATCGTCCATCAATGCACTACTGCCCATCGAGGATTTTTACCACATCATTTGTAACATTACGGTCATGATTACATACATCGAATAGTCTCTCAGTCATAATCATACTAAGTCCATCTATGCACTACAGATACGGATGACTTTAAAAAATATAAACATGAGGATGATGACAATGATATAAGAATTGATAAAACAAGTTCAAGAATTATTTTATCCGGGAATTATTAACGTCCAAATTATCAACATGATCTTTGTTTTGTAGAGTAAAATTCAAGAATGATCGGAAGAATATTTTCATGAAAAGATCTTTGGATGAAACGCAAATATCGAGGATATTCCACTAATTTCATGGAGTATAGAAGTCAAAGTTTTAACCAATTTGGGTATAATAAAGAATGGAATAACATAAGAAATCACCGTAAATGCGATAGGCCCTTGCAGACGAGTTATTCCAATGAATAATAAAGAAGCGGAACCGGTCGGGTGAAATTCACACAAGCGGGATGTTCCAATGAGAATAATAAAGATGGAACCGGATCCGGTGTAAAACACACGATAGGATATTCCAACGGAATAATAAAGACGGAACCGGTCGGTGTAAAGCACATGAGCAGGATGTTCCAACAGAATAATAAAAATTTTAACCGAGTCCGTTGTAAAACACACGAGCGGGATGTTCCAACGAATAATAATAATAAAGATTTTAACCAGTCCGGTTGTAAAACACACAGACGAGATGTTCCAACGAAATAATAGAAGAATGTCACCAAGTATAGGGTAAACCACTTATCTGAGTTATTCCAATGAATAATAAGCAATGGAATAACAACAGTTCTCTTCATGAATAAGAAAGAATAACACCCCTTACACATTCGGTGGGGAGATTGAATCTTAGAAAGGCGAAGCAGTAGTAACAAAATACTCTTCTTCTTTCTCTCTTATTCTCTCTATACTTTCTCTCTCTATAGCTTGAATGAATTAAGTGAAAAATAATGAAGCCCTAGCCTCTATTTATAGAAGATTTCTAGCTTAAGACTTTTCTTAGTGTGAAAAGGCAAGTGGCTTGACGACTAATGATGTGAAAAGAAAAGTGGTTTGGCCTTTAATGTGAAACGACAAGTGGTTCGGCCTTTTGTAATATGAAACGACAAGTGGTTCAACGCTTTTGTAATGTGAAACGACAAGTGGTTCGACGTCTGCAGTAAAGGTAATTACTATTAACGAAGGTAAATACTATTGACGAAGGTAAATACTATTCACAAGGATAATTACTATTGACGAAGGTAATTACTTATTGAAGAAGAGACTCTTAGATGATGACATATGAGCCCCCATAAAATAATCAAACTTACCACAAATCATTTTTTTTTAACACATATTTAATCTTTCAACAATTATTAATCATTTATAACTTGTCGTCTCAATTATTGATTTAATACTATAACATATTATCTGATGATGATCTTGTGACAATAATTGAATCAATAATATAAGAGATATGATCACGTGATTCATGTAGCGATAATTGAGCATAAATTGAGTGACTTCTCACGTAAGCATCGATAATCAATCTGAGTGTCTTCTTATGCAACCTGGCGTATTCTTGTACTTTTACCACCGGGTAGTTCAAGCGATTTTTAGCGGTAACACCTCCGTAGTTATTTTTTTATAAAATGTTTTTGTCGTTTTCTCGATCAAATGATAATTACATTATGGGGTCCACCAATGATTGAGCCATTATGCGAATATTCCTAACAAAAAGAATATTCCCAGACCAAACGAATATTTTATAACAACTTGCATACTTTGCAAAATTTATAAATATTACCCATAACTATAACATTATATCAAATTTATTCCATAATATTCAAAAATAATATTTATAGAAAAATTCATCTTTATTTATAAAAGTTGGGGTCTTACAACCTCCCTTCTTATGAAATTTAAGCCCTCGAAATTAGGGTGCGTTACTGTATGTCGAAGAGGTAAGGATACCTTGATTTCATTTGATTCTAACTCCCAAGTCATTTCCTCAACATCGTGGTTCCTCCACAAAACTTTGACTTGAGGTATAACCTTGGGCGTAGAATATGTTCCTTCTTATCAAAATTTGAGCAGGAACCTCTTCATACGTCAAATCTTCCGCTATTTAAATCCGGTTCTAACTTCGATAATATGGTTCGGGTCTTTCACATATTTACGTAACATGGATATGTGAAAAGCGTTATGAACACGAGACATATTTGGCGGTAAAAGCGAGTCTATAGGCCACAGTTCCTACTCGATCGAGGATTAAAATGGACCAGATGAATCGAGGGTTAAGTTTTCTTCTCTTTCCAAATCTTGTAACTCCTTTCCATGGAGCGACTCTTAACAACACATGATCTCCTATATCGAATTCCCGTCCTTTCGATGAAGATCGGCATAACTCTTTTATCGATTTTGTGAGGTTTTTATCGTTGTCGGATCGTTTGAATCTTTTCCGTAGTCATACGTACCAACTCCGGTCCCAACAACGTTGCTTCACCCACCTCATCCCGGCATCTTTGGAGAGCGACACTTTCTTCTATACAACGCTTGAATGGAGCCATGCGATACTTGCATGATAAGCTGTTGTTGTAGGAAAACTCCACCAATGGTAAGAACTTGTCCCAACTCCCTTGAAATCAAGGACACGAGTCTTAATAGATCTTGAAGAGTTTGAATAGTCCTCTCCATTGTCCGTCCGTCCCGAGGATGATATCTTAGAAAGCTAAATCGTGAAATCTGTGCCCATAGCTTTTTGCAAACTAACCCAAAATCGTGAAGTGAATCTTGGGTCTCGATCGAAAACTATGGATCTTAGGCATACCATGCGGTCTTACAATCTCGTTCTATGTACATCTGAAAGCAAGGCGTTCAAGTGTATAAGTTTCTCGTGTCGATAAGAAATGGCGGACTTTGGTCAATCTATCAACAATGACCCAAATCGCATCAATGCCTTGAGAAACCTTAGGAAGACCGATGCTTGAAATCCATGGTAATGTGCTCCCACTTCCATTCTGAATTTCAAGTGGTTGCAATGGACCTTTTGGTACTTGATGCTCGCTTTAACTTCGTTGACAAGTTAGACACCTTGAGATAAGCAGTATTATCTCTCTCTCTTATTGCTCCCACCAAAATGTATGGCGAATATCATGATACATTTTGTACTCCCGAGATGGATTACAAATGGTGTGTTATGCGCCTCCATCATGATATTATACTTTAAATCGGGGTCGTTAGGAACACAAAGTGCAGAGTTGACTCGAAGTATTCCTTCTTCATCGATTCTTGCTTCCGGCGTAGCACCCTTTGCACTTTTTTTTCCTCATCGCATCGACTCCAGTGCATAGCTTGAAAGCGACTTTAACTTTATCGATTAAAGTCGGTTCTACTCATATATCTACATTATCATCACATGCGTCCTTGAGTCTTTAACTCTATCTCCATCCTTTGCAAGTCACACAAAATGGGCCTTTCGTTGACAATATCGCACTTTCGTACTTGCGTATGATTTTCTACTCTTTCGATCGTCGGCTACCACGTTAATGCTCGCTTTTCGGGATGGTATTGGATGGTATGATCATAATCTTTCAATAGTTCAAGCCAGCGTCGTTGTCTCGTGTTGAGTTCCTTTTGAGTGAAGAAATATTTGAGGCTTTTATGATCCGTAAAGATCTCCACTTTCTCCCCATCTGAGTAATGCCTCCAAATTTTAAGTGCAAAAGACAACATTTATGACTCTAGATCATGAGTAGGATAATTCCTCTCATATTCTTTGAGTTGTCGCGAGGCATAAACTATAACTTTTCCATGTTGCATAAGAACACATCCCACCCCTTTGCTCGAAGCATCACTTTGTAGATGACAAATCCCTCAAGGCGGATGGTATTGTCGAGCAGTCTTTGAAATAAATCTCTCTTGAGTTCTTGAAAACTCTTCTCACATTCTTCGCTCAATAGAACTTTGTATCTTTCCGAGTCAAATTTGAGTCGATGGAGTAGCGATTCGAGAAAATCCTTCCACGAATCTCCGATAATAACCAATTTAAGCCGAGAAAGCTACGTCTTGATCCTTTGATTTAGGTTGTTCCCGACTTTGAATAGCTTGATCTTTC
The DNA here is from genome assembly GCA_020205615.1 of Panax quinquefolius. NCBI lineage: Eukaryota > Viridiplantae > Streptophyta > Magnoliopsida > Apiales > Araliaceae > Panax > Panax quinquefolius. Next base: position 105,100,751 of record CM035170.1, on the reverse strand, counting down.
TTTGGGTCAGCGGATATTCCATGACTTGATACCACGTGCCCAAGGAATGCTACTTCTTGACGAACTCGCATTTCTTCACTTGGCATAAAGCTTATATTCACGAAGCTTTTGGAGTGTCGACCTCAAGTGTTGCTCATGATCTTCCTTCGCTTTTGGAATAAATAAAGATGTCATCAATAAAGGCGACCACAAAGTGATCTAAATATTCCTTGAATACTCGGTTCATCATATCCATGAAGGCGGCGGGGAGCATTAGTCGATCAAAGGACATGACTAGGAATTCATAATGCCGTCTGGGGAGTTACGGCCGTCTTTGGAATGTCGGTGGTTACAATCTTCAATTGGTGATATCCGGAACGAAGATCGATCTTTGAAAAGAATTTGGCTCCTTGCAATTGTCAAAACGGGTCATCAATACGTGGCAATGGATACCTATTTTTGATGGTGACATGATTGAACTCCAGATAATCAATACAAAAGTCGCATACTCCCATCTTTCTTCTTCACGAATAGAATAGGAGCACCCCAAGAGAAAGTACTAGGGCGAATAAAGCCAATGTCTAACAATTCCTGCGGTTGGGTCTTTAACTCTGAAGTTCAATAGGAGCCATTCGATATGGGGCTTTGGAAATAGGTTTTGTCTGGGGTTCAAGTCGATACAAAAATTCAATTTCACGCTACTGGGGTAAGCCGGAAGTTCTTGAGGGAATCGTCGGGAAATTTATTAACAATAGAAATATCGTTTAAAAAGCGGCGTATTTTTATTTAAATCGTGACATGAGCTAAAAAAGCTTGACATCCGTTTTTCAATAAGCGAATAGCTTTATGGCTTGAGATGAGCCAGTGATTGATTTTAATGGTTTGGTCGTTTGAATTAGCATAATAGGTTGATTAGGAATATGAAAGCTATGACAACTTACGAAAATAATCAATTTTTGCATGATAAGTAGTTAACCAATCAATCCAGAATCACGTCAAATGCAAGTATTTTTAATGAAATAAGATCGACGGGTAATATGAGGGTACTGATTTGAACCAAACAAGACTTATAAGCGATGGATGTAATGAAGGTTTCTCCCAACGGAGTTTCCACAGATAAATCGAAGTCTAATTTCTCCGGTCAAATTTAATCGATGGCGCTTAAGTAGGAGAAATAAAAGAATGGGTAGAACCGGTATCAAATAAAGTATAGACTTCATTAGAGTTTATGATAAGCTTACCGTGATGACCTCATTCGGTTCCTTGCTCTTTGGGAGGTCACAACAAACGCCTCTCCCCTTGCACTACCGGGTTTGAATTTTACGGGATGGCCTTTGGTGCCTCCATCCTAAATTTGAATTTGTCTTGATAAGCACAAAAAATCGAGCTAAGTGACCTTCTCTTCCACATTATAACATGCTTTGGATGGCGTGACGTTGATTTGGATGATGTGTCCCTCTCTCGCATTTGAAGCATATGATAGGTGGTCTTTGTAAGACCCTAAATTTTTTAAATAAAAAGAATTTCCTTTATTTATTATTTTGAAATAGTAAGGGTTGATTTGATTAATGTGGATAGTTAAGGGTTAAATACATAAATATTTCAAAATAAGCAAGTGGTTATAAAATATTCATTTTTGTCGGGAATATTAGTTTGGTCGTGGAATATTAAATGCTTGTCGGGAATATTAAATGCGACCCAGTAGCGACCCATGTGTGGGCCCATAACGAGCGATTGGATGAAGAAAATGACAAATATAAGTTGCTTAAAAATAACAGCGTAGTTATTCTGCAGATTAAGGCTGTTGGAATACCGGTTGGTTAAAATACGATGTCTGGCGTGGTTGCTTGCGATGGCACGGTATTGCACGATATTGTTGAATTATTGATCCTTACGTGAAAGGCACTACTCAATAATTTTTACGATGAATTCTTGTTCAATATTTTATTTTATTGATTCAATAATTCTTTGCGTTGATATTTTATATTATTGTTGTTCAATAATTGTCATTGCACATTATCTCCATTATCGATCAATAATTCATATTATTTAAATAATATTATTAGATAGCATTATTGGCAATGTCTAGAAAGTTACATCGAGGAGAGGTTTGGTCACCTAATTGCGGCGCCCGATGAGGAGAAATCCTTATCGGAAAGCCCCTCTTTCACAGGAGCGGCACTGGTTGTACATAATTGTGATTACGTAATATTATTTGTGAATAATTAATTATTGATTCATATGATAAAGAAATATTTATTTTATGTGGATATAAATGATGGATTTATTTATGTGGTTATAAATGAAGAAATTATTGTTGAGGTGTTTTATCGATATTTTACAGGATTGGAGGTATTAAAAATTAAATCGGGGTTTTGAGATATATTATTGAAAGTTATAATTTTTAATCCGACCGTTGGATTGTGGTAATTTTTTGGGTATGTTATACATACATAAGTTGAGTATATGTCCATAAATTTTGAGCCGAATTAAAAATGCACGAATGATTTGTTATGAATTTTAAGAGGTGTCGATTAGAAATTAGGGTTATAATTGATTTTGGTGGAAAATTCTAGAATTGAGTGGGCCCCACTTGTGGTTGGTGAAGAAATGTGCTGAATTTTATTTCAAATGTGGTGGGTGGCAATAGTAGCGAGTAAAGCCATCGGTGTGGCGAATCAAAATGCTGCTTGGTAGGCTAACATTTTCTATAAATAGAAATTTAAGTTAGAATTGAAAATCACACGAGAAACAAAGTTTTCTCTCTTTCTCTCTCTATATTATTGGCGTATTTTGTGAGTATTTAGATACTTTGAGAGTTCTTTATTGATCTGAAGTTTCATTCAACATCACTTCAGGCCTTTCCTTAGAAATCTTGATTCTTTGAGGTAAGGGATATTATTTTTTTCGTAATGATATTATTTCTTGATATCATTATCTTTGAAATATTGATCTGAAGTTTTTATCAAATTTGGAACTTTTTCATGTCGGGTTTACTATTCATTCACGATTCTTATTCACGAGTTACTATTCATGAGTTACTATTCACGATTCTTATTCACGAGTCTTATTCAATGAATCGTGAAAATGTTTTTTTTGGAATTTCTATCTTTTGGTGTCGATTCTACTATTCACGTGTCGGCCTTTATTCACGTTATCTGACCTTATTCACGTATCGGCCTTATTCACCAAAAAAAAAAATTTCTTCTTTTTGTCAAAAACATCTATTTTGGATACTAGCTTTGATTGTATCCATGTTTTGATCATTCTTGAATTTTACACCACTTTGTGATTATTTTGGGGTATTGTTGAACATGGATAAAACAAAATACGAATCCTTAATCCTTAATCCTTGTCATTTTGTTTCCTTTGGATTCGTTTCTTTAAAAATATTTTTCATCATCCTCGGTCTTAAATGATGATATTATTGAATATCTTTGGCTGTAGTGCAAAAGATGAATGATTTCTGAAGAATATCTTTGGCTGTAGTGCAAAGATGAGCAGTGTTGAGATGAACATGGTGGGCCGATTAATATCTTTGGCTGTAGTGCAAAGATGAGCAGTGTTTAAATGAACATGACCAATGATGAATATCTTTGGCTTTAGTGCAAGATGAATATTTGATTCGGATGTATATTGATTGTTATTACGAGGATAAAAGATGAGCGATGAACTTTTAAATTCATACATAGAAGATAGTAGTTTGCATTCTCTACTTAACTCTTCTAATGAATTATTATTTCATTGCGAATATTGATTGAAAATTTGTTGTCTATTGTATTACTATTAAATTTTTCCTGTTGAAGACTAACGATAATTTGTTGTATATTATCTTAGTCATAATATTCTTTCTTGAGCTAGTTGAGCTCACCTTTTCCTTTTTGTTCCATTCTTCTTCGGGAGGCGAGAATATAGCGAGTGCAGAGTCGGGTATGGAATGAAGGTTTTAGAAAGGATTGTTTAGTAGTCCTCACCATTTTGTAAAATAATGTATCAATAAATGTGATGAGGATTTATGTGAGTATAAATATTATGCTGAAGATTATATTTGTATTTAAACTCACGATTTCTTTGTTGTAATAATAAAGTTGTAGTTGTTTACGTACCATGTATTGACAACTCGAATGGGTGATGTATACCTATTTTGGGGCGTCGCGGTCTTTCTCCTTCCTTAACAATGGGTCTTTGGTCTTTGGCGTCTTTCCACCATTGTTGAATCTCCGTTTCTTGAAATGTCCATTCTTTGTTGTTTTGTACGATTACCACTAGAAGTGGTTACCATATCGGCGCATTGATTCCTCCACACTTGTTGTCACCGCCGATGACTACTACTCATTTGGTATTATAATTTTTTTTGCCGCTTCTCTTTTTAGTTGTGTTGACTCATTATCGCGTTCCACTAATCGAGCCCTATTTACAACATCCGAATACAAACACGGTTTATGAGATATAAGATGTTGGCGTATCTCGACTTCAAACCTCTTAAAAACATTCGCGCCATTCTCTCTTTCATTATCCACCAGTGGGGCCGAAACCGTGATAACTCATAAAAATTTGCCTCGTATTGCGACCTGGTCATATTGTTTTGTTCGACTTGATAAATTCCACCTCCTTCATGTGGCGAATACTTTCGGGAAAGTATTTGTCGTTGAATGACTCTGGAACTTCTCCCAAGATATCTTGATCTGGACAAGGTTGAGTACGTTTCTGGATTCCCACGATGTCCACTTTCTCTCCGCCTGCTAAAAGCGTGAAGGGAACCTTTTGCTCCTCGGAGCATCCCAAGACATCAAATATCTTGGTAATATGCTTTATCCATGCTTCGCCGGAAGTGGTTTTGGCTCTCCCTTAAACTCCCGGTGGTCCCGGCTCCTTGAATTGTTTAGCGGTGACCTTGGAGAGTTTTCCGTGTTTCCACCTACGTTTTGGGCCGAGAGTCGCTCTGCTTTCTTTGTTGTTGCATAAATTACATAAAGCCTCGAACATTTGATCATTCATCATTTGGTCGGTGTTGTTGTTTGCATGAGGATTGTCGCCTTCGATGCACATTATCCTCGATTATTGATATGTGGTGAATCAACGATCGCAAGGCTCCATTCTTATTCTCAACATTCTCGGATGTCATTTTCGAATCTTGCCACAAAAAAAGGTTAATTGACGTGTAACAAATTATCCTTATCTTACGACCAACCAATAAAATATACACATAAACTTAGGTAGGTCATACTACTGGCGAAGGTATTCCCGTCTCTCCCCTCTAGTACTTATTCTCACATCTTAGCCGGGGATCATATCCTAGCTCGATACCAACTGTGGCGCCCCCAAAATTAGGTATACATCACCCATCTTGGGTCGCCACTTACGTGGTGCGTAATTTAAATACAACTTACTAACATAAGCGTAAGTGTATAAATACGACATAAAGCGTGAGTTTAAATACAAATATATCTACTAGATATTATACAAACTCAAAAAGGAGTCCTCATTATAATTATTATCACACTATTTCACGAATAGTGAGGACTACTAATCTTATCTTCGAGACCATCACTCGTTTCCCAGACTCGTCCCGAGTTATATTCTCATTTCACGAAGAGAACGGTGAAAGAAAGGGTGAGCTCAACTAGCCCATGAAAAATATTATGACTAAGATAATGCAGAATAAATTATCAATAGTCTTCAACAATGTTAAAACCGATAAAATACAATAGACAACCGGTTTAAGCTGCGGTGAATATCTGATCCATTAAAAGAGTCAAGTAGAAAATAAAATCTACTATCTTTTAGGTTTTAAAAGGTTTTTCATCATCAACATTATATTTGAGACTCGACTTTAATAAATATTCCACATCATCGAATCACCCCCGCACTTTCTGGCGAGGATATTCTTTAGTATCGCGACCACAATTATTCATCTTTATAACAACCCCAAAATAGGTCCATTCCATCCAACCCATTACGAGTCGCCAAATATATGGTACGAAAAATAACTACAACTTTATTACAACAATTGTCGTGCAAAATACAACAACACGTATCTTTGTGAGTTTGAATACCAATATATACCAAATGTAACTCTGGACACCAACTTGGATAACACGTCACCATGACACCTTTCATAAAGGTATACCAAAAAGCTGTTTTAGAAATTAGAATCTTTGGGAAGTGCTCAAGAAACCTTTGTACATGGGAGGCCATGCTTTTAGGTTATGGTAGATATCATATATAGCCACGTAATTATCCTTGGTTGACCCGATAGACCCCAAAGAAAAAGCGAGAAGATTACTATCATATTCTTCCCAATGGTGAGTCTTCTCTTGACATATCATTATCTCCACTTTGTCTCTAATTGGGTATTATATTCCAAACAAACACCAAGATTATATAGGTAGTGCTTGTAAATATACTCGGCAAGTGGATGAGCACAACCACCGTCTTATGATAACACGAGGTTGTATGTCATTAGACATCTTGTATGATAGTGACAAAACACCCTTCCAAGTTAAATTCACCTCACCCTCAACATCTATAGACCACCACTCTATTCCTCATATCCCCAGCTTCGACCCAAATACACACTTTTATTACACGAAAGGAATTGTGAAACAAAAAGGTGAAACCAACTAGCTTCGATAAAGAATATTATGACTAAAGATAAATAAATTATCAATAGTCTTCATCGATAATAAATCGATTTAGAACATATGGTAGATGATAAAACTTTTCAACCATAGTTGCGTGAATGAAGCGATCCATTAGAAGAGTCAAATAGACTATAAAGTCTATTGTCTTCTCCACGTTAAAAGTCCACCAACAATATTTTATCCACAGTAACATCAATCAATCAGTTCCTTTCCACAATCATATGAATAACTCATAATCATAATTGTGATTCTAAATTCCTCTTCTCATCCGGAATGAAGATAATTTTTTCATCATCTGTCTTTACACGAAACATCAAATATCATGGTTATACCAAATCACAGTTCTGCTCATAATCATACTAATAAATTCATCTTTTCACACACTTTGGGTCGAAGATATTCATCAACAGATTCATCTTTACACTCTGATATTAAAGATATTCCACAACAGTCATCTTTGCATTACGAGCCAAAGATATTCATCAATAATTCATCTTTGCACTTCTGAGCTAAAGATATTCAACAACAGGTCATCTTTACATTACTGAGCGAAAGATATTCATCAATAATTTATCTTTGCACTTTCTGAAAGCTAAAGATATTCATCAACAAGTCATCTTTGCATTATAAGCCAAAGATATTCATCAATAATTCATCTTTTGCTCTTATATAAAGATAATTAAAAGATATTCATCAACAAGTCATCTTTGCATTACAAGCCAAAAAGATATTCATCAATAATTCATCTTTTGCACTTCTAAAAATAACAAAAGATATTCATCAACAAGTCATCTTTGCATTTTACAAGCCAAAGATATTCATCAATAATTCATATCCATATTTATAACACCTTAATCCAAATGTTATAAATCACTTAGAAATCTCATAATCTAATATTATTAATATTATAATAATATTTTAATCATTTCTTAAACTTATAAACAATTTAATTAAATTGTTTACACTTTACTAATTAATGCATTTAATCATCATAAAATGCCAAACTCATAAAATTTCATCACTTCAATAACCAAAACCCTCATCAAAATCAGATATACCTCGTATATGATTCTCAAACCATAAAATCATATTTTATCTAATTTTCTTACTTCACATAACATATTTAATTCATTTCGTGACTAGTAACTAGAACATTTTCATGAAAAATACCAAATCGGTTCAATTTTGATAAAAACTTCGTGATCAACATTTGAAAAAGTAATGATATTGAAGAAATAATATCATTACGAAAAAAAATATATATCCTTACTATCCTTATCCTTACTCAAAAGAAAGAACACTTACATTTGGATATCGGATATATTGATTGAAGGAAACTTGCAGCGATGAATATCAACTCACCAAGTATCTAAATACTCACAAAATACACTCGATAATCTAGAGAGAAAAAAAAAAGCTTATGTTTACGGTGTGATTTTCAATTCTAACTTAGCCCTCTATTTATAGGAAAATGTTAGCCCGTAGCAAGCGGAGACTTGACACGTAACTGATTGATGGCTTTACCTCGCTACTATTCCACCCACCAAAAATCAGCCATCTTCCCCAACAACCAAGAGTGGGGCCCACTCAATTCTAGAATTTTCCACCAAAAAACCCTAATTTACAAATCGATTACCTCTTAAAATTCATAACAAATCATACGTTCATTTTAACGGTTCAAAATTTGTGGACATATACTCAACTTATATATGTATAACATATCCAAAAATTACAACGATCCAACGGTCGGATCAAAATTTATAACTCACATAATAAAATTTGAAGAACAATTTTTTTTGAACTATTAGTCCTTCGACCGATTTCATTCAAAATTTCACCACGAAATATCTACAAAGAATTTTGGGTGATTCAAATTTCTGATTAGCTTACTTCTAGGGCTTTCTTTTGATATATGGCTCATCTCTTAACTCATTATACACAAAGAGTTATGGATTTTACAAAATCAAGTAATAAACTAATTTTTAAAAATCCCATATTTTGTTCTCCATTTAAACAAATCTTGATAAAACACCTCATCATTAATTCCTTCACTTATAACCACATAAATAAATCCATCATTTATATCCACATCAAATAAATATTTTCTTATCACATGAATCAATAATTAATTATTCACAAATAATATTACGAAATCACATTTATGACCACCGGTAGTTCCGGGAAGGGGGCTTTCAATAAGAATTTCTCTTCTTGGCCGCAATTAGGTGACCAAACCTCTCCTTGTGAACTTTCTAGACATTGCCAATAATGCTATCTAATAATATTATTCAAATAATATGAATTATTGATCGATAATAATGGAAAATCTTTGTGCGGTGATAATTATTGAACAACATAATAAAAATATCAACACGACAATTATTGAATCAATAAAATAAAATATTGAGCGATAATTACATGTAACAATTATTGAGTAGTGCCTTCTCACGTAAGAATCAATAATTGAAAAAAATCTTGTCTGCAATCTGGTATCTTCTTGTGCAACAATAGCGTATTACTTTACTTTACCAACCGGGTATTCCAACGATGTTAGCTTGAGTAACGATTACATGTAATTATTTATAAAAACTCAAATTTGTCGTTTTCTCCATCAAGCGGTTATTACGCTATATGGGCCCCACAAATGGCTATGGCGTCAAATGCATCGAATATTCCTCGACGAAAAGAATATTCCACGACCAAACGAATATTCTCCGCAATGATGAATACTTTATACCCCTTGCGTATTTTGAAAAAAAATTCATATATCACCCTTAACTTTAACTTTTATCAATTTAACCATTTACGAATAGAAAAATTGAATACTTTTATTTCATAAAATTCGGGGTCTTACTGATCTCCCTCCTTATGAAATTTAAGTCCCGAAATTTACGTACACAGTATTTCAAAGAGTTGAGAATACCTTGTTTTCATTTCGATTCTATCTCCCCTGTCATCATGATTTCTCCTTTGCTCATCTCCTGTATTTTGGATATCATTCTAGAATCTGACTTCAAAACAAGGTTAATTTAACAAATTAACATATCACATAATATCCGATATTATGGTGACCAACAAATAAGCTTAGGTAGGACACACTGGCGAAGGATTTACTCATTCTCTCCTCCTAGTTCTATTCCCAGATCTCATGGAGATCATATCCTAAGCTCGATACCAAATGTAACAACCCCAAAATAGGTCCATTCCATCCAACTCATTACGAGTGCGCCAAATATATAGGTACGAAAAATAACTACAACTTTATTACAACAATTGTGCGTGCAAAATACAACAACACATATCTTTGTGAGTTTGAATACCAATATATACCAAATGTAACTCGGACACCAACTTGGATAACACGTCACCATGACACCTTTCATAAAGGTATATCAAAAACTGTTTAGAAATTAGAATCTTTGGGAAGTGCTCAAGAAAACCTTCGTATACGTGGGAGGCCATGCTTTTAGGTTATGGTAGATATCATATGGCCCACAAATTATCCTTGGTTGACCAATAGACCCCAAAGAAAAACGAGAAGATTACTATCATATTCTTCCCAATGGTGAGTCTTCTCTTGACATATCATTATCTCCATTGTCTCTAATTGGGTATTATATTCCAAACAAACACCAAGATTATATAGGTAGTGCTTGTAAATATACTCGGCAAGAGTGGATGAGCACAACCATGTCTTATGATAACACGAGGTTGTATGTCATTAGACATCTTGTATGATAGTGACAAAACACCCTTCCAAGTTAAATTCACCTCACCCTCAACATCTATAGACCACCACTCTATTCCTCGCTATCCCAGCTTTCGACCGGCTACACTTTTATTACACGAAAGGAATTGTGAAACAAAAGGGTGAAACCTGACTAGCTCGATAAAGAATATTATGACTAAAGATAAATAAATTATCAATAGTCTTCATCGATAATAAATCGAGAGATTTAGAACATATGGTAGATGATAAAACTTTTCAACCATAGTTGCGTGAATGAAGCGATCCATTAGAAGAGTCGAATAGACTATAAAGTCTATTGTCTTCTCCACGTTAAAAGTCCACCAACAATATTTTATCCACCTTAACATCAATCAGCAGTTCCTTTCCACAATCATATGAATAACTTCATAATCATAATTGTGATTCTAAATTCCTCTTCTCATCCGGAATGAAGATAATTTTCATCATCTGTCTTTACCTGAAACATCAAATATCATGGTTATACCAAATCACAGTTCCTGTTCATAATCATTCTAATAAATTCATCTTTGCACCACGGGTCAAAGATATTCATCAACAGTTCATCTTTACACTACTGGGCTAAAGATATTCCATGACGAGTCATCTTTGCATTTACGAGCCAAAGATATTCATCAATAATTCATCTTTGCATCTACAATTTAAAGATATTCAACAACGGTCATCTTTTGCATTCTGAGCGAAAGATATTCATCAATAATTTATCTTTGCACTACTGAGCTAAAGATATTCATCAACAAGTCATCTTTGCATTATAAGCCAAAGATATTCATCAATAATTCATCTTTGCACTACTGAAGCAAAGATATTCAAATCAACAAGTCATCTTTGCATTACAAGCCAAAGATATTCATCAATAATTCATCTTTGCACTTAACTTTCTGAAATTGATATTCATCAACAAATCGTCTTTTTGCATTCTTGGCGAAGAGAACAAAGATATTCATCAATAATCTACCCATCTTTGCTCGAAAAAAAAGATATCATCAATAAGAATGTCATCTTTAATCATTTTTAATTTGAAAGATATTCAAATCAATAATTCATATCCATATTTATAATACCTTAATCCAAATGTTATAAATCACTTAGAAATCTCATAATCTAATATTATTAATATTATAATAATATTTTAATCATTTCTTAAACTTATAAATAATTTAATTAAATTGTTTACACTTTTGACTAATTAATGCAATATCATCATAATCGTAAATGCCAAACTCATAAAATTTCATCACCAATAACCAAAACCCTCATGAAAAATCAGCGTATACCTGAATAGTATATGATTAACTCGAAACCATAAAATCATATTTTCTTAATTTTCTTACTTCACATAACATATTTAATTCATTTGAATAGTAACTAGAACATTTTCATGAAAAATACCAAATCAGTTCCAATTTTGATAAAAAAGTTCGATCGAATATTTGACGTAATGATATTGAAGAAATAATATCATTCTGAAAAAAAATAATATCCCTTACTATCCACTTACCTCAAAAAGCGACAACACATTTGGATATCGGATATAATGATTTGAAGGAAACTTGCAGCGATGAATATCAACTCACCAAGTATCTAAATACTCACAAAATACACTCGATAATCTAGAGAGAAAAGAGAGAAAACTTATGTTTACGGTGTGATTTTCAATTCTAACTTAGCCCTCTATTTATAGGAAAATGTTAGCCCGTGAAGCGGACTTGACACCAGTAACTTTGATGGCTTTACTCGCTACTATTCCACCCACCAAAAATCAGCCATCTTCCCCAACAACCAAGAGTGGGGCCCACTCAATTCTAGAATTTTCCACCAAAACCTAATTTACGAATCGATTTACCTCTTAAAATTCATAACAAATCATCGTTCATTTTTAACGGTTCAAAATTTGTGGACATATACTCAACTTATATATGTATAACATATCCAAAAATTACAACGATCCAACGGTCGGATCAAAATTTATAACTCATTAATAAAGTGAAGAAGAACAACGATTTTTCGAACTATTAGTCCTTCCGACGAGTTTCATTCAAAATTTCACCACGAAATATCTCTACAAAAATTTTTGGGTGATTCAAATTTCTCTGATTAGCTTACTTCTAGGGCTTTCTTTTGATATATGGCTCATCTCTTAACTCATTATACACAAAGAGTTATGGATTTTACAAAATCAAGTAATAAACTAATTTTTACGAAAATCCCATATTTTGTTCTCCATTTAAACAAATCTTGATAAAACACCTCATCATTAATTCCTTCACTTATAACCACATAAATAAATCCATCATTTATATCCACATCAAATAAATATTTTCTTATCATATGAATCAATAATTAATTATTCACAAATAATATTACGAAATCACATTTATGACCAATGACGGTAGTTCAGGAAGAAGGGGGCTTTCGATAAAATTTCTCCTTCTTGGCGGCGCAATTAGGTGACCAAACCTCTCCTTGTGAGAACTTTCTAGACATTGCCAATAATGCTATCTAATAATATTATTCAAATAATATGAATTATTGATCGATAATGGAAAATCTTTGTGCGATGATAATTATTGAACAACATAATAATAAAATATCAACCTGACAATTATTGAATCAATAAAATAAAATATTGAGCGATAATTCTTTGTAACAATTATTGAGTAGTGCCTTCTCACGTAAGAATCAATAATTGAAAAAAATCTTGTCTTGATCTGGTATTAATATCTTTGTCTGACAACGCAGCGTATTACTTTACTTTACCAATAGGGTATTCAACGATGTTACTTGATAGCGATTACTGTAGTTATTTATAAAAACTCAAATTTGTCGTTTTCTCCATCCGAAGCGTTTTATTACATTATGGGGCCCACAAATATCGCTATGCCGTATTGCGAATATTCCTCGACGAAAGAATATTCCACGACCAAACGAATATTCTCCGAACAACAATGAATACTTTATACCCCCTTGCGTATTTTGAAAAAAAATTTCATATATCACCCTTAACTTTAACTTTTATCAATTTAACCATTTCTTGAATAGAAAAAAATTGAATACTTTTATTTCATAAAATTAGGGTCTTCTGATCTCCCTCCTTATGAAATTTAAGTCCCCAAAATTTACGTACACAGTATTTCAAAGAGTTGAGAATACCTTGTTTTCATTTGATTCTATCTCCACATCATCATGATTTTCTCCTTTGCTTTCATCTCACCGTATTTGGGATATCATTCTAGAATCGACTTCAAAACAAGGGTTAATTTAACAAATTAACATATCACATAATATCCGATATTATGGTGACCAACAAATAAGCTTAGGTAGGACACACTAGCGAAGGATTTACTCATTTCTCCCTCTGAGTTACATTCCCCGATCTCCGCTTGAGATCATATCCTAAGCTCGATACCAAATGTAACAACCCCAAAATAGGTCCATTCCATCCAACTCATTCACGAGTGCGCCAAATATATGAATGCGAAAAATAACTACAACTTTATTACAACAATTGTCGTGCAAAATACAACAACCACGTATCTTTGTGAGTTTGAATACCAATATATACCAAATGTAACTCTGGACACCAACTTGGATAACACGTCACCATGACACCTTTCATAAAGGTATAGTCAAAAAACTTTTTTAGAAATTAGAATCTTTGGGAAGTGCTCAAGAAACCTTCGTACATGGGAGGCCATGCTTTTAGGTTATGGTAGATATCGTATGGCCGCAAAATTATCCTTGGTTGACCCAATAGACCCCCAAAGAAAAACGAGAAGATTACTATCATATTCTTCCCAATGGTGAGTCTTCTCTTGACATATCATTATCTCCACTTTGTCTCTAATTGGGTATTATATTCCAAACAAACACCAAGATTATATAGGTAGTGCTTGTAAATATACTCGAAAGTGGATGAGCACAACCATGTCTTATGATAACACGAGGTTGTATGTCATTAGACATCTTGTATGATAGTGACAAAACACCCTTCCAAGTTAAATTCACCTCACCTCAACATCTATAGACCACCACTCTATTCCTCGCTATCCCCACAACTCGACCCGGCTACACTTTTATTACACGAAAGGAATTGTGAAACAAAAGGTGAAACCTGACTAGCTCGATAAAGAATATTATGACTAAAGATAAATAAATTATCAATAGTCTTCATCGAATAAATCGAGAGATTTAGAACATATGGTAGATGATAAAACTTTTCAACCATAGTTACGGTGAATGAAGCGATCCATTAGAAGAGTCGAATAGACTATAAAAGTCTATTGTCTTCTCCACGTTAAAAATCCACCTGACAATATTTTATCCTGTAACATCAATCAGCGGTTCCTTTCCACAATCATATGAATAACTTCATAATCATAATTGTGATTCTAAATTCCTCTTCTCATCCGGGGCGAAGATAATTTTCATCATCTGTCTTTACACGAAACATCAAATATCATGGTTATACCAAATCACGGTTCTGTTCATAATCATACTAATAAATTCATCTTTTTGCACCACGAATTGAAGATATTCATCAACAGATTCATCTTTACTGCTACGAAGCTAAAGATATTCCACAACGAGTCATCTTTGCATTACTGAGCGAAATATTCATCAATAATTCATCTTTTGCTACTGAATAAAAGATATTCAACAACAGTCGTCTTTTACATTCTGAGCGAAAGATATTCATCAATAATTTATCTTTTTGCTTCTGGCTAAAGATATTCATCAACAAGTCATCTTTGCATTATAAGCGAAAGATATTCATCAATAATTCATCTTTTGCACTCTACAAAGCTAAAGATATTCATCAACAAGTCATCTTTGCATTCTGAGCGAAGATATTCATCAATAATTCATCTTTACACTTGGCTGAAATTTAAAGATATTCATCAACAAGTCATCTTTGCATTCTGAAGCCAAAGATATTCATCATAATTCATATCCATATTTATAACACCTTAATCCAAATGTTATAAATCACTTAGAAATCTCATAATCTAATATTATTAATATTATAATAATATTTTAATCATTTCTTAAACTTATAAACAATTTAATTAAATTGTTTACACTTTACTAATTAATGCATTTAATCATCATAAAATGCCAAACTCATGATAAAATTTTCATCACCAATAACCAAAACCCTCATCAAAATCTGCGTATACCTCGTATATGATTCTCGAACCATAAAATCATATTTTCTAATTTTCTTACTTCACATAACATATTTAATTCATTTACTCATAACTAGAACATTTTCATGAAAATACCAAATCGGTTCAATTTTGATAAAAACTTCAGATCAACATTTCAAAGTATAATGATATTGAAGAAATAATATCATTACTGAAAAAAAAATAATATCCCTTCTATCCACTTACCTCGAAAAGAACACTTACATTGGATATCGGATATGATGACTTGAAGGAAACTTGCAGCGATGAATATCAACTCACCAAGTATCTAAATACTCACAAAATACACTCGATAATCTAGAGAGAAAAGAGAAAACTTATGTTTTACGGTGTGATTTTCAATTCTAACTTAGCCCTCTATTTATAGGAAAATGTTATTAGCCGTAAAGCGGACTTGACTTTTGTAACGATGGCTTTACACTACTATTCCACCCACCAAAAATCAGCCATCTTCCCCAACAACCAAGAGTGGGGCCCACTCAATTCTAGAATTTTCCACCAAAACCTAATTTACGAATCGATTACCTCTTAAAATTCATAACAAATCATACGTTCATTTTAACGGTTCAAAATTTGTGGACATATACTCAACTTATATATGT
This sequence comes from Panax quinquefolius, assembly GCA_020205615.1. NCBI lineage: Eukaryota > Viridiplantae > Streptophyta > Magnoliopsida > Apiales > Araliaceae > Panax > Panax quinquefolius. The sequence continues at coordinate 105,084,547 of CM035170.1, read as the reverse complement.
ATAACATATCCAAAAATTACAACGATCCAACGGTTGGGATCAAAATTTATAACTCACATAATAAAAATTTGAAGAACAACGATTTTTCGAACTATTAGTCCTTGGACCCGTTTCATTCAAAATTTCACCACGAAATATCTACAAAGAATTTTGGGTGATTCAAATTTCTCTGATTAGCTTACTTCTAGGGCTTTCTTTTGATATATGGCTCATCTCTTAACTCATTATACACAAAGAGTTATGGATTTTACAAAATCAAGTAATAAACTAATTTTACGAAAATCCCATATTTTGTTCTCCATTTAAAATAATCTTGATAAAACACCTCATCATTAATTCCTTCACTTATAACCACATAAATAAATCCATCATTTATATCCACATCAAATAAATATTTTCTTATCACATGAATCAATAATTAATTATTCACAAATAATATTACGAGAATCACATTTATGATGACCAGTAGTTCCGGGAAGAGGGGCTTTCGATAAAATTTCTCCTTCTTGGCGCGCAATTAGGTGACCAAACCTCTCCTTGTGAACTTTCTAGACATTGCCAATAATGCTATCTAATAATATTATTCAAATAATATGAATTATTGATCGATAATGGAAAATCTTTGTGCGGTGATAATTATTGAACAACAATAATAAAATATCAACCACGGCAATTATTGAATCAATAAAATAAAATATTGAGCGATAATTCTTGTAACAATTATTGAGTAGTGCCTTCTCACGTAAGAATCAATAATTGAAAAAATCTTTATCTTAATCTGGTAATCTTCTTGTGCTGACAACAGCGTATTACTTTACTTTACCAATAGGGTATTCCAACGATGTTAACTTGATACTTGATTACGTAGTTATTTATAAAAACTCAAATTTGTCGTTTTCTCCATCCGAGCGGTTATTACATTATGGGGCCCACAAAATGGCTACGGCAAATAAATGCGAATATTCCCAAGCGGAAAAGAATATTCCACGACCAAACGAATATTCTCAAACAACAATGAATACTTTATACCCCTTGCGTATTTTGAAAAAATTTCATATATCACCCTTAACTTTAACTTTTATCAATTTAACCATTTACTGAATAGAAAAATTGAATACTTTTATTTCATAAAATTCGGGGTCTTACACATGCACTACGGGCCAAGAATATTTGTGTATTCATTAATGGTCATGATCATGCCAACAACTGTCCATCAATGCACTACGGCCACTGAGGATTTTTACCACATCATTTGTAACATTACGGTCATGATTACACCGAATAGTCTCTGGTCATAATCATACCAAGACCATCTACGCACTACAGGCCATAGATGACTTTAAAAAAATATAAACATGAGGATGATGACAATGATATAAGAATTGATAAAACAAGTTCAAGAATTATTTTATCCGAGGGAATTATTAACGTCAAATTATCAACATAATCTTTGTTTTGTAGAGTAAAATTCAAGAATGATCGGGAAGAATATTTTCATGAAAAGATCTTTGGATGAAGCGCAAATATCGAGGATATTCCACTAATTTCATGGAGTATAGAAGTCAAAGTTTTAACCAACCGGGTATAATAAAGAATGGAATAACAAAAGAAATCACCATAAATGCGATAGCCCTTGCACGACGGAGTTATTCAGCGAGAATAATAAAGAACGGAACCGGATCGGTGAAATTCACACCGAAGCGGGATGTTCAAATGAGAATAATAAAGATGGAACCCGGATCCGGTGTAAAACACACGATAGGATATTCAGCCGAGAATAATAAAGCGGAACCGGTCCGGTGTAAAACACACAGACGGATGTTCAATGAGAATAATAAAAAGAGCGGAACGGTCCGTGTAAAACCTGAAAGACGAGGATGTTCCAACAGAATAATAATAAAAAAAGCGGAACCGAAGTCCGGTGTAAAACACACGCATGGATGTTCCAATGCGAGAATAATAGAAGAATGTCACCAAGTATAGGGTAAACCACTTATACTGAGGTTATTCCAATGAGAATAATAAGCGATGGAATAACAACGTTCTCTTCATGAATAAGAAAGAATAACACCTCTTACATTTGGTAGGAGATTGAATCTGCAGACGGTGTAGTAACAAAATACTCTTCTCCTTTCTCTTTATTCTCTATATACTTTCTCTCTCTATAGCTTGAATGAATTAAGTGAAAATAATGAAGCCCTAGGCCTCTATTTATAGAAGATTTCTAGCTTAGCACCTTTTAGTGTGGAAAGCCAAGTGGCTTGACGACTAATGATGTGAAAAGAAAAGTGGTTTGGCGCTTTAGTAATGTGAAACGACAAGTGGTTCGGCGCTTTGTAATGTGAAACGACAAGTGGTTCGATGCAGAATGTGAAAAAACGACAAGTGGTTCGACGTATGGTAAAGGTAATTACTATTAACGAAGGTAAATACTATTGACGAAGGTAAATACTATTCACAAGGGTAATTACTATTGACGAAGGTAATTACTATTGAAGAAGAGACTTTAGATAGATGGTGACATATGGGCCCCCATAAAATAATCAAACTTACCACAAATCATTTTTTCATCAACACATATTTAATCTTTCAACAATTATTAATCATTTATAACTTGTCGTCTCAATTATTGATTTAATCTTATAACATATTATACGAGATGATCTTGTGACAATAATTGAATCAATAATATAAGAGATATGATCACGTGATTCTTTGTAGTAATAATTGAGCGTAGGTGAGTGACTTCTCACGTAAGCATCAATAATCAATCTGCGTGTCTTTCTATGCAACTACGGCGTATTCTTCGTACTTTTACCACCGGGTAGTTCAACGGTTTTAACGGTAACACCTCCGTAGTTATTTTTATAAAAATGTTTTTGTCGTCTTCTCAATCCGAGCAATGATAATTACATTGTAGGGGTCCACCAATGATTGAGCCATTATGCGAATATTCCTAACAAAAGAATATTCCCACCAAACGAATATTTTATAACAACTTGCATACTTTGCAAAATTTATAAATATTACCCACAATTATAACATTATATCAAATTTATTCCATAATATTCAAAAATAATTTATAGAAAAAATTCATCTTTATTTATAAAAGTCGGGGTCTTACAAAACCTCTCCTTGAAATGTAACTTTCTAGACATTACCAATAATGTTTTCTAATAATATTATTCGGATAATATGAATTATTGCTCTGATAATGGAAAATCTTTGTGTAATGACAATTTATTGAAACAACAAGTAATATAAAATATCAATCGTGATTATTGAATCAATAAAATAAAATCTTTGAGCGATAATTATCGTAACAATTATTGAGTAGTGCCTTCTTTACATAAGAATCAATAATTTGTGCAATCTGGTGTCTTCTTGTTCAACAACGCGTATTAGTGTGTTTTAACCAGGGTATTCCAACGGTGATAATTGGTAACAACTACTGTAGTTATTTATAAACAACTTATATTTGTCGTTTTCTTCATCCAATCGCTTTTAGTTATGGGCCCACAAAAATCTAGCTACCGTCGTTTAATATTCCCCGACGATAAAGACGAATATTCCACGACCAAACGAATATTCCCCGATAATGAATATTTTATAACCATTTGCTTATTCAAATATTTGCGTATTTTACCCATAACTATCCACATTAATCAAATCAACCCTTACTATTTCAAAATAATAAATAGAGGAAAATAAATTTCATTTATTAATAATTTGGGGTCTTCTGACCATAATCATACAAAAAGTCATCCATCAATGCACTACACAGACAATGAGGACTTTTAATTTTCACATCATTTATAACATTACGGTTAAGATTATACTGCTGAATAATCCTGGTCATAATCATACCAAGTCCATCTATGCACTACTGAATACAGAGATGACTTTCAACATAATATAAACATGAGGATGATGACAATGATATAAGAATTCAATAAAACAAGTTCAAGAATTAATTTATCTAAGAACCGATAACGTCCAAATTGTCGACATGATCTCGCTTTGTAGAGTAAAATTCAAAATACTCGGAAGAATATTTTCATGAAAAGAAAGCTGGATGAAGCGCAAATATCGAGGATATTCCACTAATTTCATGGAGTATAGAAGTTAAAACTTTAACAAACCGAGTATAATAAAGAATAGAATAACAATAGAAATCACTATAAATGCGGTGCTTAAGCATAGACAAGTTATTCAATGAATAATAATAATAACGGAACGGTCGATGAAATTCACCGCAAGCGATGTTCCAATGAGAATAAAAAATGCGAAATAATAAATGATGGAACCCGGAGTTCTATAGATAAGACGAGGATATTCCAAGCGAGAATAATAAAGACGGAATAATAAAAAATGGAACCAGTCCCATTATATACATGATGATATTCGAGATAGAATAATAGAAGAATGTCACCAAGTATAGGGTAGCAGCGTATCTGAGTTATTCAAATGAAACAATAAAGAAATAGAATAATGTAAGTTCTCTTCTTGAATACAAAAGAATAATATCCCTTACGAGTACAACAAATAATATTCCCTACCTTTGAAAGAAGAGTATTCCATTTGGTAGAAGCGATGATATACTCGAAGAAAACTTGTCTTACGCTCAAAGCTTTCTTAAACTCTAAAGAAATACGCTCAAGATTATAGAAGAAGAATTCTCTATAGTTTCTCTCTAGAGTTTGATGAATTAAGTAAGAAATAATGAAAGAATGAGCTTCTATTTATAGAAGAATGGAATGAATAAGAATTGAACCCATGAAACGGTCCAGATTGATTTACTTTAATCGGACGGTCCATATTTAAAGCAAAATCTTTTAAATAAAATATAATATATTCTATTTTATATAAAAAGATTTTTACTATCTGGCACTTATCTGAACATTATGCATAATAAAATATAATATATTCTATTTATAGAATAACTTTAATAAAGTATTCATTTTATATAAAAATATTTTACTATGTAAAACACTATGCACAATAGAATATAATATATTCTATTTATAGAATAACTTTATAAAAGTATTACGGTTTATATAAAAAGATTTTAATATCTGAAACACTATGCATAATAGAATATAATATATTCTATTTATAGAATAACTTTATAAAAGTATTCTGCTTTTATATAAAAAGCTTTTCTCATTATAATTTCAACCAACTATTCAAAAATTAAGTACATCTCTTCATGGAATAATATTGTACCCAAAAATGATTTGACCGAAAATAAATATATTTTTCGAATTGAATAGTATCCCGTGAATAATACTTGAGGAATAAGTACCATGTGAATAGTACTCTCGACACAAAAAGTGTCCCAAATAACTAGAGTGAAGAATATACTAGAGTGAATAGTAATCGGTGAATAGTAACTTGTGAATAGTAAGTCATGAATAGTACTCCGATACGAAAAATACCCCAAATACCCGAGTGAACAATATTTGGGTGAATAGTAATTTAGTAAATAGTAACTCGTGAATAGTACTCTGAGACAAAAAGTGCCCCAAATACTCGAGTGAACAATACTAGAGTAAATAATGCAAGGGTATTTTATGACAACTTATCTCTACTTTGAAAAATTTTCACATATATAAGACCCACTTTTATAAATAAAGATGAATTTTCTATAAATATTATTTTTGAATATTATGGAATAAATTTGATATAATGTTATAGTTGTGGGTAATATTTATAAATTTTGCAAAGTAAGCAAGTTCATAAGACCCAAATTATTAATAAATGAAATTTATTTTCCTCTATTTATTATTTTGAAATAGTAAGGGTTGATTTGATTAATGTGGATAGTTATGGGTAAAATACGCAAAATATTTGAATAAGCAAATGGTTATAAAATATTCATTATTATTCGGGAATATTAGTTTTGGTCGTGGAATATTAAGATCTTTGTCGGAGAATATTAAATGCTGACGGTAGCGATCTTTTGTGGGCCCATAACTTGAAAGCGATTGGAAGAAAAAAGCACAAATATAAGTTGTTTATAGATAACGGCGTAGTTATTCACAGATTATCTTTGTTGGAATACACGGTGGTTAAAACACACTAATACGCTGCGTTGTTGAGCGGTAGCTGCACGGTATTGCACCAATTATTGATTCTTACGTGAAGAAGACACTTTACTTTCGATAATTATTACGATAATTCTTTTCAAAGATATTTTATTGATTTAATAATTCTTTGCGTTGATATTTTATATTCTTTGTTGTTTGATAATTGTCATTACACGTATTTTTCATTATCGAAGCAATAATTCATATTATCTGAATAATATTATTAGATAACATTATTGGCAATGTCTAGAAAGTTCTGTCTAAGGAGAGGTTTGGTCACCTAATTGCGTACAAGTAAGGAGAGATCCTTATTGGAAAGCCCCTCTTTCTGAGGACTGGCACAGTTGCGATCTTTGTGATTCTGTAATATTATTTGTGAATAATTAATTATTAATTTATATGATGAGGAAAATATTGATTTTATGTGGATATAGATGGAGAAAATTTTTAATGTGACAATTGTTGAAAATTAATATTTTATCTTTTTACGATAAAATAATTCATTTAAATATATTATTTTAATAATATATTAATTATGATATTTTATAATGAATGTGGGATATATGAGTATATGAGGAGGAAGAGTATTTTGTGGCATTAAATGATTAACACATGTTTTGTGTGTCGGTGGACCTCATTTATTGACTGAAATTTGATTATAGCCTGTAAAATTGTCCGTTTATGGATTTTGGTTAATTTCTGTTTGGAATTTGGAAAAACTTCATTCTGCAAAGTTGTAGATAATGGAATTTCCTATACATAGTCGCGAGATCCAAATTTTCTGATAAAAGGGCTATTTATTATGAATTATTTAAGTTCCGAAGCTCCGAAATAATTAATTTTTGGAAGTTTTAATTATGTTTTTAAGAAAAACATTTTTATATGTTGTAGGCATATTTAACATGTGCATAATGGCTGAATTGATTCAAGATGTGGGCGTATGAATTTTGTTTATATATAATATTATTATATTCAATTTTTACCTTTGGTGTTCTAGCGATTTCACTAAATAGGGTCTTGGGTTAGAATTGAAAATCACACCAAACTAAAGTTTTCTCTCTATATTATCGGCGTATTCTTGTGAGTATTTTGAGTATACTTTGAGTATTGCTTTATCTGGTGCTGAGTTCAAGTCATGCTTTATATCCTGTTTTTAACTTAAATCTCTTGTCTTTCGAGGTAAGGGATGTTATTTTATTCGAAAATGATATTATTATTTTTCAATATCATTATCTTTGAAAATATTGGTTGGAAATTTTTATCAAATTTGGAACTTTTTCATGATGGGGTTACTTATTCAGCGAGTTCTTATTCACGATTCTTATTCAGCGAGTTCTTATTCACGAGCTTCTTATTCACAAGTACTATTCATTCACGAAGCATTATGATGTTTTTGTGAAATTTCTATCTTTTGGTGTCGGAGATTACTATTCACGTATCGACCTTTATTCACGATATCTGACCTTATTCACGAATCAAGCCTTTATTCATAGAAAAATAAAATTTCTTTTTTCGTCCAAAATATCTATTATGGATACTAGCTTTGATTGTATCCATGTTTTGATCATTCTTGAATTTTACTTGATATGATTATTTATGAAGTATTTTTGAACTTCGGATTGTTTAAAGTGCGAATCCATAATACTTGTTCTTTTGTTTCACTTGGATTCGTTTTCTTTGAAATATTTTCATCATCCTCGGTCTAAATGATGATATTCTTGAATATCTTTGGCTTTTGTAGTACAAAGATGAATGATTTTTGATGAATATCTTTGGCCCATAATGCAAAGATGAGCAGTGTTGAGATGAACATGGCCGAAGCGGATGAATATCTTTGGCCGTAGTGCAAAGATGAGCAGTGTTGAGATGAACATAACCGATCGATGAATATCTTTGGCACATAGTGCAAAGATGAATATTTGATTCCGGATATATATTGATTGATGTTACGAGGATAAAATATCGACGATGAACTTTTAAATTCATAAATAGAAGATAGTAGTTTGCATTCTCTACTTAACTCTTCTAATAAATTGTTGTTTCTACTGCGCAGTTGTTGATTTAAAAGCGGTTGTCTATTGTATTCTATTAGATTTTTCCTGTTGAAGACTAACGATAATTTGTTGTATATTATCTTAGTCATAATATTCTTCTTTGGTGGGCTAGTTGAGCTCACCCTTTTCCTTGTTGTTCCATTTTTTCTTCTCGGGAGGCGAGAATATAGCGAAATCTTAGTGGGGCATGGAATGAAGGTTCTAGAGAGTTGTTTAGTAGTCCTCACCATTTTTGTAAAATAATGTATCAATAATTATGATGGGGATTTATTTGCGTGTGGATATTGTCTAGATGGCAATATCGTATTTAAACTCACAGATTATATGTTGTAATAATAAAGTTGTAGTTATTTACATACCATGTATTTGGCGACTCGAGAATGGGTTGGATGGAATGGACCTATTTTGGGGGCGTCACGGTTAATATCGAGCTTAGGGATATGATCTCTGGCGGAGATCGGGGAATAGAACTAGGAGGGAGAGCAGAGTTAATCCTTCCGCTAGTGTGTCCTACTAAGCTTATTTGTTGGTTGAATTCATAATATAGGGGTATTATGTGATTTGTTAATTTATTTAATTAACCCTTGTTTTATGATAGTTTTAAGAATGGGCTGCGAGAGCGTTAACAATGGAGTGAATGAGATCGTGGAGACACCTCTAATCGCCAACCGTGATAATGTGATGTCGGTGAATAAGGAATTAGAGATATCCATGTGGTGAGTGAAGAATTGATAGTTGCACCTTAGATAGTCATGAGAGGTAACGGTGAGAGTGAGGAAGAAGAGGAAGAAGAGGTACGAAGAGAGTTTATTAGAGGTATTTTATGATCAAAATGTAGAATTACAAAATCGTATTCATGAGTTAGAAGAAGCGAAATTTGAAGAATTGCGAGCGATTCGTGGAGCAAAAGGATGCAACGATTCAAGCTTATATTACCCGATATGATGCTTGAATGAAGCACTCTTTGGCGAGTATAAGATGATAAAGTGGAATCGAATAGAAAGAAGAAATAACGAACGCAGTGAGAATGAGTGATGCATGGGTAAAAGCCGCATGACGTTGATATTATGGAAAGAGATGTCCAATTTAAAAAGAAGATTTAACAATGACGGAAGACGCGTCGGCGACAACATCGGCACCAAAGAACAAATTCTGGGGAAGAGAACGATCGCCGGTTAGATCTCTACGAGATGCGGGAGATGAGGGACATATAAGGTCAAACTGTTCAAAGTCTTCCAGGTATGTTTTAGTTGTGGAAAAGATGGTCACATAGCTCGATTTTGTCTATAAGCGAAATCAAGTCCGGTTGGGACGTTGGCACGAGCGGATCTGAGAAAAGTCAAAGTCAACGATTCTTTGGAAGAAGCGTTTTCATGACTTCTCAAAAAGCGAGTAACGACGAACGAAGTTAGCACGGTTAGTTAATTATAAATTCTTGCGAAGTTTATACCTTACTAGATATCTGGGTTCTACCCATTCTTTTATCTCTCTTTTTGCGCTCACGCGTTTGAACTTGACTACGGAGAAATTAGACTTTGACCTATTTATGGAGACTCCGTTAGGAGAAACTTTCATTACATCCGTTGTTTAGAAATCTTGTTTGATCCAAGTTGGCATCATCACATTACCTGTTGACCTTATTTATTTAAAGATACTTGCTTTTGATGTGATTTTAGGGATTGATTGGTTAACTACTCATCATGACAAATTGATTGCTTTTGTAAGGTTGTTAGTTTTCATATTCCTAAGCAACCTGTTATTTGAATTCAAGCAATCAAACCATTATAGTCAAACATTTTCATATCAAGCCATGAAGTCATTCTTTTATTATGGATGTCAAGTTTTCTTAGTCCATGTTATGGATTTGAATAAAAACACGTCAGATTTGAATAATATTCCTGTTGTTATTGATTTTTCCTGATGTATTTCCTGAAGAATTTCTTGGCTTACTCCCAAAGACTGATATTAAATTTTGTATCGACTTTGAACCCGTACAAAACTCATTTCTAAAATCTCATATCGAATGGCTCTATTGAACTTGAGGAGTTAAAAATTCAACTATAAATTTGGTACACGAGCCTTTATCCGGTGACTTCCTTTGTGGAATGCACCAAGCCGGACTCTCCGTAGGGGACACCATATTCGTCGCGATAGAAAAGCGATAGGTGTCATTGTAATGTGGTATCCAAGGTTGGGATATGAGTCACATTGAGAACAACCTAAGTCGAGAATCGAAATAAGTAGCTTTTCAGGCTTAGTTGGTTATTATCGGAGATTCGTTGAAGGATATTCTCGAATCGCTATTCCATTAACGCAATCCCACTCGTAGAGATACAAAATTCGAATGGAGCAAGGAATGTGGGAAGAGCTTGAAGAACTCAAGAGGAGACTCATTTACGCATACGTGTTCGACCGTACCCATCCTGGAAAAGCGAACGTGGTAGGCGACGTGTTGAGTAGAAGATCGTATACAAATCTGAGTACGATATTGTCAAAGACTCATTTCAGTATAATTTACAAATAATAGAGATGGAGATGAAAACTCTAGGTACCCACGGATGATATACGAGTATAATCGACTTTAATCGATAAAGTTAAAGGTTGTTGCTCTGCTACACGGAGTGATGAATTTGAAGAAGGAGGTGCGAAGTTGTTTTTCAAAAGCGAGAATCGGTGAGGTGAGAAAGCTCAAACCTTCGATTTATTAATCCATTTGAAATTCTCGATCGAATAGGAGCGTGGCTATAGACTCTTTTTACCGCCAAGTATGACGGCGTGTTCATAACGTTTTTCACGTATCGATGTTACGTAAATATGTGGACGACTTCAACCACATCATTAAGTTAGAACCGGACGAGATAAATTTGAAGACTTAACATACGAGGAGGTATGTAACAACCCCAAAATAGGTCCATTCCATCCAACCCATTCTCGAGTCGCCAAATATATGTACGAAAAAAACAACTACAACTTTATTACAACAATTGTCGTGCAAAATACAACAACACCTATCTTTGTGAGTTTGGATACAAATATATACCAATCAGGCATGTCACAATGACACCTTACATAAAGGTATAGTCAAAAGCTGCTTTTAGAAATTAGAATCTTTGGGAAGTGCTCAAGGAAACCTTCGTACATGGGAGGCCATGCTTTTAGGTTATGGTAGATATCATATGGCCACAGAATTATCCTTGGTTGACCCAATAGACCCCAAAGAAAAACAAGAAGATTACTATCATATTCTTCCCAATGGCGAGTCTTCTCTTGACATATCATTATCTCCACTGTCTCTAATTTGGTATTATACTCCAAACAAACACCAAGATTATATAGGTAGTGCTTGTAAATATACTCAGCAAGTGGATGAGCACAACCATGTCTTATGATAACACGAGGTTGTATGTCATTAGACATCTTGTATGATAGTGACAAAACACCCTTCCAAGTTAAATTCACCTCACCCTCAACATCTATAGACCACCACTCTATTCCCTCGCTATCCCCGCTCGACCCAAATTTACACTTTTTTATTACACTCGAAAGGAATTGTGAAACAAAAGGGTGAGCACAACTAGCTCAATAAAGAATATTATGACTAAAGATAAATAAATTATCAATAGTCTTCATCAATAATAAATCGATTTAGAAACATATGGTAGATGATAAAACTTTTCAACCATAGTTGCGATGAATGAAGCGATCCATTAGGAGAGTCAAATAGACTATAAAGTCTATTGTCTTCTCCATGTTAAAAATCCACCAACAATGTTTTATCCTGTAACATCAATCAACAATTCCGCCCACAATCACGTGTATAACTCATAATCGTAATTGTAGTTCTAAATTCCTTTCTCATCCAAGACAAAAGATAATTTTCATCACTTGTCTTTACACGAAACATCAAAGATCATGGTTATACCAAATCACAGTTCTGCTCATAATCATACTAATAAATTCATCTTTTGCACCACGAAAGCTAAAGATATTCATCAACAGCTCATCTTTACACTACAAAGCAAAGATATTCAACAACGGTCATCTTTGCATTACAAGCCAAAGATATTCATCAATAATTCATCTTTTTGCACTACAAAGCAAAGATATTCAACAACGTCATCTTTGCATTCTGAGCGAAAGATATTCATCAATAATTCATCTTTTATACAAAGCATTAAGATATTCAACAACGGGTCATCTTTGCATTACAAGCCAAAGATATTCATCAATAATTCATCTTTGCACTACAAAGCAAAGATATTCAACAACAGTCATCTTTGCATTACGAGCAAAAGATATTCATCAATAATTCATCTTTTTTGCACTACAAAGCAAAGATATTCAACAACAGTCGTCTTTTTGCATTACGAGCAAAAGATATTCATCAATAATTCATCTTTGCACTCACCTGGCTAAAGATATTCAACAACGAGATCATGTTCATTTAAACACTGTTCATCTTTGCACTACACTGGCCAAAGATATTCTTGAAAATCATTCATCTTTGCATTGGTTTTATCCACGTCCAAAAATACCTCAAAATAATCATAGTGGTGTAAAATTCAAGAATGATCAAAACATGGATACAATCAAAGCTAGTATCCGAATAGATATTTTAGACGAAAAGAAAAATTTTCATTTTTCTATGAATAGTCTTGATGATATGAATAAGTCGTCTTGTATCGTGAATAGTTAAAATTATCGTGAATAGTAACTCAAACACCAAAAGATAGAAATTCCACAAAAAACATCTTCACGCTTCATGAATAGTACTCGTGAATAGTAACTCGTGAATAGTAACTCATGAATAGTAGAACCCTGACATGAAAAAGTTCCAAATTTGATAAAAAGTTCCAACCAATATTTCAAAGATAATGATATTGAAGAAATAATATCATCCGAGAAGAAAATAACATCCCTTACCTCGAAAGACAAGACTTCTTAGTTGAAACACAGGATATAGTCTTTGAAGGGAACTTGCACCGTCTAACAACAATACTCAAAGTATACTCAAAATACTCACAAGAATACGCTTTCGATAATATAGAGAGAAGAAAAAAACTTGTTCTGGTGTGATTTTCAATTCTAACTTAGCCCTCTATTTATAGGAAAATGTTATAGACGCCCAAAGCAGACTTGACACAGAAACTTTGATGGCTTTACTCTGCTACTATTCCACCCACCAAAAATCAGCCATCTTCCCCAACAACCAAGAGTGGGGCCCACTCAATTCTAGAATTTTCCACCAAAACCTAATTTACGAATCGATTTACCTCTTAAAATTCATAACAAATCATACGTTCATTTTTAACGGTTCAAAATTGGTGGACATATACTCAACTTATATATGTATAACATATCCAAAATTACAACGATCCAACAATGGATCAAAAATTTATAACTCATGCAATATAGTCAGGTGAAGAACAACGATTTTTTGGACTATTTGTCCTTCTGACGATTTCATTCAAAATTTCACCACGAAATATTTACAAAGAATTTTTGGTGATTCAAATTTCTCTGATTAGCTTACTTCTAGGGCTTTCTTTTTATATATGGCTCATCTCTTAACTCATTATATACAAAAGAGTTATGGATTTTACAAAATCAAGTAATAAACTAATTTTTACGAAAATCCCATATTTTGTTCTCCATTTCGACAAATCTTGATAAAACACCTCATCATTAATTCCTTCACTTATAACCACATAAATAAATCCATCATTTATATCCACATCAAATAAATATTTTCTTATCACATGAATCAATAATTAATTATTCACAAATAATATTACGTAATCACATTTATGATGACCAGTAGTTCCGGGGAAAGGGGGCTTTCCATAAGAATTTCTCCTTCTTGGCGCGATTAGGTGACCAAACCTCTCCTTGATGTAACTTTCTAGACATTGCCAATAATGCTATCTAATAATATTATTCAAATAATATGAATTATTGATCGATAAATGGGAAATATCGTGCGGTGATAATTATTGAACAATGATAATATAAAATATCAACACGACAATTATTGAATCAATAAAATAAAATATTGAATAATAATTATCGTAACAATTATTGAGTAGTGCCTTCTCACGTAAGAATCAATAATTAAAAAAATCTTTATGCAATACCTGGTGTAATTCTTCGTGTGCGCGTATTACTTTACTTTACCAACCGTATTCCAACAAGTGTTAACTAGAACGATTACGCTAGTTATTTATAAAAACTTAGTTTTGTCGTTTTCTTCATCCGAAGCCGAGTTATTACATTATGGGGCCCACAATAATTTGCGGCGTCGTCGTTTAATATTCCTCGACGAAAAGAATATTCCACGACCAAACGAATATTCCCAACAATAATAAATACTTTATACCCCTTGCGTATTTTGAAAAAAAAAAAAAATTCATATATCACCCTTAACTTTAACTTTTATCAATTTAACCATTTACTTGAATAGAAAAATTGAATACTTTTATTTCATAAAATTCGGGGTCTTACAAGGTACTTATCAAGATCTTGGATAGGAAAGAACATGTCTTATGTCTGAGGTTATACCACAAGTTAAAGTTTTGTGGAGAAACCATCTTATTGAGGAAATGACACGGGAGTTGGAAACGAAATGAAAGCGAGGTATTCTCATCTTTTCAAACACCAGTATCGTCGTCGCCAATTTCGAGGACGAAATTTCATAAGGAGGGAGGTTGTAAGACCCCAAATTATTAATAAATGAAATTTATTTTCCTCTATTTATTATTTTGAAATAGTAAGGGTTGATTTGATTAATGTGGATAGTTATGGGTAAAATACGCAAATATTTCGAATAAGCAAGTGGTTATAAAATATTCATTATTGTCGTGGAATATTCGTTTGGTCGTGGAATATTCAGATCGTCGAGGGAATATTCGTACTGACCACAAGCTCTTTATGGGCCCCATAACTGAAAGCGATGGATGAAGAAAGCGACAAATATAAGTTGTTTATAAATAATGGCGTAGTTTACTGTTATCTATTGTTGGAATACCCGATGGTTAAAATACACTAATACGCGTTGTTGAGCGGTAGCACACCAGATTGCACCAATTATTGATTCTTACGTAAAAGAAGGCGATGGCCCCAAAATAGGTCCATTCCATCCAACCCATTACGAGTCGCCAAATACATGGTATAGAAATAACTACAACTTTATTATTACAACATATAAAACCGTGAGTTTAAATACGAGATATTCTTATCTAGATAATATCCACACGTAAATAAATCCCCATCATAATTATTGATACATTATTTTACAAAATGGTGATGACTACTAAACAACTCTCTCTAGAACCTTCATTCCATACCCCGACTAATACTTTCTTTACATTCTCGCCTCCCGAGAAGAAAAATGGAACAACAAGGAAAAGGGTGAGCTCAACTAGCCCGATAAAGAATATTATGACAAAGATAATATATACAACAAATTATCGTTAGTCTTCAACAGGGAAAAAACTAATAGAATCTGATAGACAACAAATTTTAAATCAATATTCGCAATGAAATAATAATTCATTAGAAGAGTTAAGTAGAAATGCAAACTACTATCTTCTATATATGAATTTAAAAGTTCATCGTCGATATTTTATCCTGTAACATCAATCAATATACATCTGGAATCAAATATTCATCTTTTACTTTTCAAGAGCGAAAGATATTCATCGATTAATTCGTATTCATCTAAACACTGTTCATCTTTACACTACTGACCAAAGATATTCTTGAAAATCATTCATCTTTGCACTTCTGAGGCGAAGATATTCAATAATATCATCATTTAAGGCGAGGATGATGAAAAATATTTTTAAAAGCGAATCCGGTGAAACAAAATGACAAGGATTAAGGATTAAGGACTCGTACTTTGTTTTATCCATGTTCAAAATACCTCAAAAATAATCATAGTGGTGTAAAATTCAAGAATGATCAAAAACATGGATCTGATCAAAGCTAGTATCCGAATAGATATTTTGACAAAAAGAAGAAATTTTATTTTTAATGAATAGTCTTAGTATACGTGAATAGTCTTGTATCGTGAATAGTATATCGTGAATAGTAACTCAAACACCAAAAGATAGAAATTCCACAAAAAAACATCTTCACGCTTCATGAATAGTACTAAGAAATAATAACTCGTGAATAGTAACTTCATGAATAATAACTAAGTGAATAGTAACTCGTGAATAGTAACTCATGAATAGTAACCCGGACATGAAAAAAGTTCCAAATTTGATAAAAAGTTCCAACCAATATTTGAAGATAATGATATTGAAGAAATAATTTCATTTGAGAAGAAAATAACATCCACTTACCTCGAAAGACAAGTCTTACAGTTGAAACAGGATATATGCTATGTCTTGAACATGAACATGCAGCGTATAGCAATACTCAAAGTATACTCAAAATACTCACAAGAATACGCTCGATAATATAGAGAGAAAAACTTGATTTACGGTGTGATTTTCAATTCTAACCTAAGCACCTATTTATAGAAAAATCGCTAGAACACCAAAGCGAAAAATTGAATATAATATTAATATAATTATACAAATTTTCCTTAGCCCACCTTTTGGTCAAAAACACCAGCCACACATGTTAAATGAGGTTCACAACTCACCAAAAACGTTTTTCTCAAAATAATTAATTAAAACTCCCAAAAATCAATTATTTGAACTCCTAACTTCAATAATTCATAATAAATAGCTCTTTTATCAGAAAATTCGAATCTCGCGACTTTATATAGGAAATTCAATTCTCTAACTTTGCGAGAAGAAAGTTTTCCAAATTCCAAACAGAAATTGACCGAAATTCACAAGCAGACGATTTTACATTATAATCAAATTTCGATCGATAAATGGGGTCCACAGACATGTTTAACATGTTTTAAACATTTATTGCAACAAAAAAATACTCTTCCTCCTCATATACTCATATATCCCACATTCATTGTAAAAATATCACCGTTAATATATTATTAAAATAATATATTTAAATGAATTATTTTATCGAGAAAAAGATAAAATATTAATTTTCAACAATTGTCATTTTAAAATTTTCTCCATCTATATCCACATAAAATCAATATTTTCCTCATCATATGAATCAATAATTAATTATTCACAAATAATATTACGAGAATCACAATATTGTGAACCAGCGGTTCCAGGAAAGAGGGGCTTTCGAATAAGAATTTCTCCTTCTTCTTGGCGCTTGATTAGGTGACCAAACCTCTCCTTAGGTGACCAATAATGTTATCTAATAATATTATTCGGATAATATGAATTATTAGCTTCGATAATGAAAAATCTTGTGTAATGACAATTATTGAAACAACAATGATATAAAATATCAATAGCAATGAATTATTAACTCGATAAAATAAAATCTTTGAGCGATAATTCTTTGTAACCATTATTGAGTAGTGCCTTCTTACGTAAGAATCAATAATTGGTGTAATCTGCAATCTTCTTGTTTCAACAACGGCGTATTAGTGTGTTTTTTAACCACCGGGTATTCCAATGATGATACTTGGTAACAACTACTACTGCAGATTATTTAAAAACAACTTATATTTATGGTTTTCTTCATCCAATCGCTTTCCGTTATGGGGCCCACACAAATTGCTGCCGTCAGTGTGCGAAGATTCCCAGACGATCTGAATATTCCACGACCAAACGAATATTCCCAAGAATAATGAATATTTTATAACCACTTGCTTATTAAAATATTTACACATTTTACCTATAACTAACCACATTAATCAAATCAACCCTTACTATTTCAAAATAATAAATAGAGGAAATTCCATTTTATTAAAAAAAATTGGGGTCTTCTGACCTCCCTCCTTATGAAATTTAAGTCCTCGAAATTGGCGTCGTCGTCTTGGTGTTTGAAAAGATGAGAATACCTCGCTTTCATTTCCGTTTCCAACTCCCGGTCATTTCCTCGATAGCATGGTTTCTCCACAAAACTTTAACTTGTGGTATAACCTCGATACATAGGACATGTTCTTTCTATCCAAGATCTTGTGAGTACCTCCTTGTATGTTAAGTCTTGATTATATCTCGTCCGGTTACAACTTAATGGCGTGGTTCGAGTCGTCCACATAGTTACGTAACATCGATCGTGAAAAAGCGTTATGAACACGCGTCGTACTTGGCGAAAAAACGAGTCTATAGGCCCGCGGTTCCTATTCGATCGAGAATTTCAAATGGATTAATAAATCGAAGGTTTGAGCTTTCCTCACCTCACCGATTCTTGCTTTTGAAATAACAACTTCTTGCACCTCCTTCTTCAAATTCATCGACTCCGGTGTGTGTAGCTTGAATAACTTTAACTTTATCGATTAAAATCGATTATACTCGTATATCATCACGTGGGTAACTAGAGTTTTCATCTCCATCTCTATTATTTGTAAATTATCTGAAATGAGTCTTTGATGATATCGTACTTTCGTCTTTGTATCGATCTTCTACTCAACACGTCGGCTACCACGTTCGCTTTTCGAGGATAGCATGGTGAACATGTCTTTTGAAATGAGTCTCTCTTGAGTTCTTGAAGTTCTTCCCACATTCTTTGCTCCATTCGAATTTTGTATCTCTACGAGTCAATTGCGTTAATGGAATAGCGATTCGAGAATATCCTTCAACGAATCTCCGATAATAACCAACTAAGCCTGAAAAGCTACGTATTTAGATTCTGAAGCTTAGGTTGTTCTCAATCGTGACTCATATCCCAACCTTGGATATGCG
This sequence comes from Panax quinquefolius, assembly GCA_020205615.1. Taxonomy (NCBI): domain Eukaryota; kingdom Viridiplantae; phylum Streptophyta; class Magnoliopsida; order Apiales; family Araliaceae; genus Panax; species Panax quinquefolius. Next base: position 105,065,620 of record CM035170.1, on the reverse strand, counting down.
TTACAATGACACTATTAGTTTACTATCGCACGAAATATGGTGTCCCTATGGAGAATCATCGTCTTGATTGCATTCCACAAAGGAAGTCACCGGATAAAGGCTCGGTACCAAATTCTATAGTTGAATTTTTAACTCACGAAGTTCAATAGGAGCCATTCGATGTGAGATTTTAGAAATGAGTTTTGTCTGGGGTTGAAAGTCGATACAAAATTTAATATCGAGGCTTTGGGAGTAAGCGAAAAATTCTTGAGAAATACGTCGGGAAAATCATCAATAACAACGAATATTATTCAAATCGGCGTGTCTTTATTCAAATCCATAACATGGACTAAGAAAACTTGACATCCGTAATAAGCGAATGACTTCATGGCTTGATATGAAAATGTTTGACTACAATGGTTTGATTGCTTGAATTGAATAACGAGTTGCTTAGGAATATGAAAACTAACAACCTTACAAAAAAGCAATCAATTTGGCGTGATGAGTAGTTAACCTTAAAATCACATCAAAAGCAAATATCTCTATAGAAATAAGGTTAACGGTAATGTGATAGTGCCAACTGAATCAAGCAAGATTTCTAAACAATGGATGTAATGAAAGTTTCTCTAACGGAGTCTCCATAAATAGGTCAAAGTCTAATTTCTCCGTAGTCGAGTTCAAGCGTTGGCGCAAAAGAAGAGAGATAAAAGAATGGGTAGAACCAAATTATCTAGTAAGGTATAAACTTAGCAAGAATTTATAATTAACTAACCCGTGCTAACTTCGTTCGGGTTCCTCGCATTTTTGACCGGTCACGACAAATGCTCTTCCGAGAATCGTTGACTTTGACTTTTACAGATCCACTTTCTGGTGCCAACGTCCCAATGGACTTGATTTATTATAGGACAAAATCGAGCTATGTGACCATCTTTTCCACAACTAAAACATACCTTGGAAGGCTTTGAGCAGTTTGACCTTATATGTCCTCCTCTCGCATCCTGTAGCATCTAACCGGCGATCGTTCTCTTCCCTAGAATTTGTTCTTTGGTCTTTGATGTTCTTTGCCAAGCGTCTTCCGTCGTCGTTAAATCTTCTCTTTTTAGATTGGACATCTCTTTCCATAATATCCACGCGTCGTGCGGCTTTTACCCATGCATCACTCATTCTCACTCGTTCGATTATTTCTTCTTTCATTTTCGATTCGACTTTATCATCTTATACTCTGCCGAAAGAGTGCTTACATTCAAGCATCACATATCGGGTAACATAAGCTTGAATCGTTGCATCTTTTTTTCTCCACATTTTGCAAATTCTTGACTGCTCTTCTAACTCATGAATACGATTTTGCAATTCTATATTTTGATCATAAAATACCTCTAATAAACTCTCTTGGTACCTCTTCTTCCTCACTCTCAATTTGTTACCTCTGCGATTATCTAAAGTGCAACTATCAATTCTTCACTCACCACATGGATATCTCTAATTCCTTCTTCCGACATCACATTATCACGGTTGGCGATTAGAGGTGTCTCCACGATCTCATTCACTCCATTGTTAACGTTCTCGTGAGCCGTTCTTAAAAACTATCATAAAACAAGGGTTAATTAAATTAATTAACAAATCACATAATACCCTATATTATGACCACCCAACAAATAAGCTTAGGTAGGACACCTTTAGCGAAGGATTTACTCGTCTCTCCCCTCTAGTTCTATTCCCGATCTCCGCCAGGAGATCATATCCCTAAGCTACGATACCAACTGTGGCGCCCCCAAATAGGTCCATTCCATCCAACCCATTACGAGTCGCCAAATATATGATGCGAAATACCTACAACTTTATTATTACAACATATAAACTGTGAGTTTAAATACGAGATATTGCTATCTAGACAATATCCACACGTAAATAAATCCCCATCATAATTATTGATACATTATTTTATAAAAATGGTGATGACTACAAAAACAACTCTCTCTAAACCTTCATCCATACCCGATTAGTACTTTCGCTACATTCTGCGCCTCACGAGAAGAAAAAAATGGAACAACAAGGAAAAGGGTGAGCTCAACTAGCCCGATAAAGAATATTATGACTAAGATAATTTACAACAAATTATCGTTAGTCTTCAACAGGAAAAAATCTAATAGAATCTGATAGACAACAAATTTTAAATCAATATTACGCGATGAAATAATAATTCATTAGAAGAGTTAAGTAGAGAATGCAAACTACTATCTTACATATATGAATTTAAAAGTTCATCGTCGATATTTTATCCTGTAACATCAATCGATATACATCTGGAATCAAATATTCATCTTTGCACTCTGGAGACGAAGATATTCATCGATTAATTCGTATTAAATCTAAACACTGTTCATCTTTGCTTTACTACTACGAAGATATTCTTCGAAATCATTTATCTTCTTTACTTTTCTGAGGCCAAAGATATTCAATAATATCATCATTTAAGGTGAGGATGATGAAAATATTTTTTAAAAGCGAATCCGATTGAAACAAAATGACAAGGATTAAGGATTAAGGACTAAGATTTGTTTTATCCATGTTCAAAATACCTCAAAAATAATCATAGTGGTGTAAAATTCAAGAATAATCAAAACATGGATCTGATCAAAGCTAGTATCCGAGAATAGATATTTTGACGAAAAGAAAAAATTTTATTTTAGAAGAAATTTTATTTTTGCGATTGAATAGTCTTGAGTATCGTGAATAGTAACTCAGACACCAAAAGATAGAAATTCCAAAAAAACATCTTCACGCTTACATGAATAGTACTCGTGAAAATAGTAACTTCGTGAATAGTAACTTTCGTGAATAGTAACTAGTGAATAGTAACTTTCATGAATAGTAACTTCGTGAATAGTAACTTCATGAATAAGTAACCCAAACGTGAAAAAGTTCAAATTTGATAAAAGTTCCAACCAATATTTGACGTAATGATATTGAAGAAATAATATCATTTGAGAAAAAATAACATCCACTTACCTCGAAAAGCGATGATCTTTCAGTTGAAACACGGATATATCTTTATGACTTGAACTTGCATAGTATAGCAATACTCAAAGTATACTCAAAATACTCACAAGAATAAACTCGATAATATAGAGAGAAAACTTGATTTACGGTGTGATTTTCAATTCTAACCTAAGCACCTATTTATAGAAAATCTTTAGAACACAAAAGCGAAAAATTGAATATAATATTAATATAATTATACAAATTTTCCTTAGCCCACCTTTTGGTCAAAAACACCAGCCACACATGTTAAATGAGGTTCACAACTCACCAAAAACGTTTTTCTCAAAATAATTAATTAAAACTCCCAAAATTAATTATTTGAACTCGAAACTTCAATAATTCATAATAAATTGCCCTTTATCAGAAAATTTGAATCTCGTGGCTTTTTATAGGAAATTCAATTCTCTACAACTTTGCGAGAAGAAAGTTTTCCAAATTCCAAACAGAAAATTGGCCAAAAATCCACAAGCGGACGATTTTACGGTTATAATCAAATTTCGATCAATAAATGGGGTCCACAGACATGTTTAACATGTTTTAAACATTTATTGCAACAAAAATACTCTTCCTCCTCATATACTCATATATCCCACATTCATTGTAAAAAATATCACCGTTAATATATTATTAAAATAATATATTTAAATGAATTATTTTATCGAGAAAAAGATAAAATATTAATTTTCAACAATTGTCATTTTAAAATTTTTCTCCATTTATAACCACATAAAATTAATATTTTCCTCATCATATGAATCAATAATTAATTATTTAAAAATAATATTACGAGAATCACAATATTGTGAATCGAGCGGTTCCTGGAAAGAGGGGTTTTCGATAAAGAATTTCTCCTTCTTGGCGCATGATTAGGTGACCAAACCTCTCCTTGATGCGAACTTTCTAGACATTGCCAATAATGTTATCTAATAATATTATTCGGATAATATGAATTATTGCTTCGATAATGAAAAATCTTGTGTAATGACAATTATTGAAACAACGAGAATATAAAATATATCGATGCGAATTATTGAATCGATAAAATAAAATCTTGAATAGTAATTCTTTGTAACAATTATTGAGTAGTGCCTTCTTACGTAAGGATCAATAATTGGTGCAATACCGTGTCTTCTTTGTTAATAATAGCGCGTATTAGTGTGTTTTAACCACCGGGTATTCCAACAATATTAATGGTAATAACTACGTCGTTATTTATAAACAACTTATATTTGTCGTTTTCTTCATCCAATCGCTTTCCGTTATGGGGCCCACAAAAGGCTAATGGTCGTCACGAATATTCCACGACGAATATTCCCCAAACGAATATTCCCAAATAATGAATATTTTATAACCACTTGCTTATTCAAAATATTTACTCATTTTACCCATAACTAACCACATTAATCAAATCAACCCTTACTATTTCAAAATAATAAATAGAGGAAATTCCATTTTATTAAAAAAAAATCGGGGTCTTACTGAAGACACTACTCAATAATTGTTACGATAATTACTGCTCAAATTATTTTATTGATTTAATAATTGTTGCGTTGATATTTTATATTCTTTGTTGTTTCAATAATTGTCATTACACAATTATTTTTCATTATCGAAGCAATAATTCATATTATCTCGAATAATATTATTAGATAACATTATTGGCAATGTCTAGAAAGTTACATCTAAGGAGAGGTTTGGTCACCTAATTGCGCTACTAATAAGGAGAGATCCTTATTGAAAGCCCCTCTTCTCAGGAACTACCGGTTGCCAAGATCTTGTGATTCTGTAATATTATTTGTGAATAATTAATTATTGATTTATATGATGAGAAAAATATTGATTTTATGTGGATATAGATGGAGAAAATTTTTAATGTGACAATTGTTGAAAATTAATATTTTATCTTTTTCGATAAAATAATTCATTTAAATATATTATTTTAATAATATATTAACTGTGATATTTTATAATGAATGTGGGATATATGAGTATATGAGGAGGAAGAGTATTTTTGTGGCATTAAATAATTAACACATGTTTTGTGTGTGGTGGACCCCCCATTTATCGATGAAATTTGATTATACCGTGAAAATCGTCTGTTTTGGATTTTTGGTTAATTTCGCTTGGAATTTGGAAAAAACTTCATTCGCAAAGTTGTAGATAATGGAATTTCCTATACAAAGTCATGAGATCCAATTTTCCGATAAAAGGGCTATTTATTATGAATTATTTAAGTTCAAAACTCAAATAATTGATTTTGAAGTTTTAATTATGTTTTTAAGAAAAACATTTTTATATGTTGTAGGCATATTTAACATGTGCATGGTGGTGAATTGATTCAAGATGTGGGCGTATGAATTTTGTTTATATATAATATTATTATATTCAATTTTACGCTTTGGTGTTCTAAGCAATTTCTATAAATAGGGTGCTTAGGTTAGAATTGAAAATCACACTAAAATCAAGTTTTCTCTCTATATTATCGAGCGTATTCTTGTGAGTATTTTGAGTATACTTTGAGTATTGCTATACTATGCAAGTTCAAGTCATAGCCTTATATCCTGTTTCAACTAAGTAAATCGCTTTTCGAGGTAAGGGATGTTATTTTATTCAAAATGATATTATTTTTCAATATCATTATCTTAGAAATATTGGTTGGAAATTTTATCAAATTTGGAACTTTTTCATGACGGGTTACTATTCATGAAGTTACTATTCACGAGTTACTATTCATGAGTTACTATTCATTCACGAGTTACTATTCACAAGTACTATTCACGAAGCATGATGATGTTTTTGTGAAATTTCTATCTTTTGGTGTCTGAGTTACTATTCACGATATACTGAGACTATTCACTTAATACTGACTATTCACTAATACTAACTTATTCAATTTAAAATGAAATTTCTTCTTTCCGTCTAAAATATCTATTATGGATACTAGCTTTGATTGTATCCATGTTTTGATCATTCTTGAATTTTACTTGATATGATTATTTATGAAGTATTTTTGAACTTCGGATTGTTTAAAGTACGAATCCATAATACTTGTTCTTTTGTTTCATTTGGATTCGCTTTTCTTTGAAATATTTTTCATCATCCTCATCCTAAATGATGATATTACTGAATATCTTTGGCACGTAGTACAAAGATGAATGATTTTTTGATGAATATCTTTGGCCCATAGTGCAAAAGATGAGCAGTGTTGAGATGAACACTGAATGATTTGATGATGAATATCTTTGGCCGTAGTAGTAATTACTCTTGTGAATAGTAATTACCTTTGTGAATAATAATTACCTTTGTGAATAGTAATTACCTTCGTCAATAAGATTTACATTCGTCAATAGTAATTACCTTTGTGAATAGTAATTACCTTCGTCGATAGTATAGAGAGAATAAGAGAGAGAAGAAGAAGAGTATTTTGTTACTTACCGCCAACTGCGATATTCAATCTCCTACCAAATGTAAGGGTGTTTATTCTTTCTTATTCATGAAGAGAATCTGTGTTATTCCATTGCTTATTATTCTGTTGGAATAACATATATACGTGGTTTACCCTATACTTGGTGACATTCTTCTATTATTACATTGGAACATCCTCACCTGTGTGTTTTTACACGGACTGGTTCCTTCTTTATTATTATTCTGTTGGATATCACATGCATGTGTTTTACACGGGACACTGGTTCCATTTTTATTATTCCGCCTTTATTATTCTGCCGAATATCTGCTCGTCTTCTTATACTGGGACTGGTTCCATCATTTATTATTCCGCATTTATTATTCTCGTTGGAACATCCTGCAGCCGAAATGTCAATTTCACCGACTCCGTTCCGTTATTATTATTATTGTTAGAATAACTTTTTTGTCTGATGGCCTATCGCATGCGTGGTGATTTCTTTTGTTATTCCATTCTTTATTATACCCAAATGGTTAAAACTTTGACTTATACTCCATGAAATTAGTAGAATATCCTTGATATTTGCGTTTCATCCAAAGATCTTTTCATGAAAATATTCTTCCGATCATTCTTGAATTTTACTCTCTAAAAAACAAAGATCATGTTGACAATTTGGACGTTAATAATTCTGGATAAAATAATTCTTGAACTTGTTTTATTGAATTCTTATATCATTGTCATCATCTTCATGTTTATATTATGTTGAAAGTCATCGTGTATTGTGAAGTGCATAGATGGACTTGGTATGATTATGACCGAGAGACTATTCGGTGTAATCATGGCCCGTAATGTTACAAATGATGTGATAAAATTTCTCGATTAGTAGTAGTGCATTGATGGACGATTGTTGGCATAATCATGACCATTAATGAATACACAACTATTCTCGGCCGTAGTGCATGAATAATTGTGGTCGTGATACTAAAGAATATCCTTGGCCAGTAGTGCGCGGGTGATTCGATGATGTGGAATATTTATTAAAGTTTCTAGTCTCAAATATATAATGATGATGAAAAACCTTTTAAATCATAAAAGATAGTAGATTTTATTTTCTACTTAACTCTTTTTTAATGGATTCTTTGGTTCCACTGTAGTTAAACTTGATGTTCATTATATTTTATCGGTTTAACATCATTGTTGTAGGCTAATGATAATTTATTCTCGCATTATCTTAGTCATAATATTTATTCTTGAGCTAGTTGAGCTCACCCTTTCTTTCACCGTTCTCTTGAAAATGAGAATATAAATTTGGGACGACAGTCTGGAAGCGGAGTAATGGTCCAGAGGATAGCATTAGTAGTCCTCACTATTCTGTGAAATAGTGTGATAATAATTGTAATGAGGACTCCTTTTGAGTTTGTATAATATCTAGTAGACAATATTGTATTCAAACTCACAATTTATGTCGTATTGTACACGACAGTTATATTAGTAAGTTGTATTTAAATTATGTACCATGTATCTGACTACCCAAGATGGGTGATGTATACCTAATTTTGGGGGCGTCACAACATATCACCCTTAACTTTAAACTTTTATCAATTTAACTATTTACCATAATAGAAAAATTAAATACTTTTATTTCATTAAATTCGGGGTCTCACAAAAATGGACATTTAACATGGGACTACCCAAATAGTAATAAGGACTTTTATCACGGGACGGATGGAGTATAAGATTATTATTGACTTTTGAAATTCAATAATAAATATGTTCAAACACAAAATTGAAATAATTCATTAAAAATTATGGAATAATAAATTTTACAATGAGTACTTGTTGGATAATTTATTGACTAAAATTAAAGAAATATATGCTAATTTTTTTTTATCTCAAAATTGTTTTAAGTTAACTTCAACGATCTTATATTTTAAAACGGAGCAAATATAATAAACTAGCTGTGTCTTGTGCCTCCGACACTGTATGGACGGTGGAATTTATTCTAAATTTTGGACGGCTCAGATGATTTATTGAATGAGCGGAAAATTCAAAATCATTTATATTTTATTAGATAGATGTATTTTATTAGATAAATGTATGGACAATGGGATTTATTCTAAACTTTGGTCGGCCCAAACGATTTATTGAGTGAGCGAAAAATTCAAAAACATTTATATTTTATTAAATAGATTTGTAAGTAACCTATGAATGTCCGTACTTTTGAAGTTGTCAATTTTTCTTCAGATTTTTAAAGAGGAACGCCTGATCACTAAAATAACCTTAGGAATTAACTTTAACACTTTATAATTTTCTATAATTTCATTTTTAAATATCTCCTCAAAAATACAATTTCAATGCAAGTAGTATTCTGTTCGTTCCATATTATTTGATTATTATTGACTTTTTCAAGTCAATTTAAAAAAAATTTAAACTCAAAATTGACATAAATTCTTTTAATTTTAATCAATATAATGATGAATATTGCAACTTATATAAAAAGTATTACTCATTGTTTCATAAATTTTAACGAGTCATCTTAATTTTGAGTTTAAAAATATATCAAATTAATCGACTTTTAAAAGTCAATTATAATCAAATAATTTGGAACAAATGGAGTATTTAGCTAGTTTCTTTTCGTTGCTCGTGTTAAATGACCACGCAATTTTGTTTATTTTTGGCTATTTTTAAGAAATATTTATGTTCTTGAATTTTGAATTTTAATATAGGACGGGAGGAGATTTCACTTCTATTCTAGTGTTTTTATAATTTGTTTTATTTATCAGTAAAAATTATTCCCTATTCTTATTTATATATAAAAAAACTAGCTTTTGACATTTTTTCAAGTGTCAAAACTTTGAACTATAATCAAAGCAAGTGTAGTACAATCAAAGGCCTTACAAAATTGGTTCAGCTTCAGTCAGAGCCACTATCTCCTAATTTCTTACTTCTTAGGGCCATAGCCCAACTATACCAAGCCCATATAGAACAGGAACATTTCATTTTGGTACGCGGCGAGTTAATACTGGTCTATCGCCTGACGCATTCGATTACAATCCAAAGGTTAAACTTTAAGCCTCTAAGGTAATTATATCTTTATATGTAATCCGTTACACAGCGATCAAACTAAATTTTCATAAGAAAAATTCAAATTAATTTTCTCAGCGATCCCGCCATTTTCAAAAACACAGCAACAAAAAGCTGGTGTATTCAAAATGGAAGCAGTATTTCCATGTCCGCTAGAGCAAACAGTAGCTTCAGCTCTTCTCCTTCTATCCACCGCACCTCCTTCTCTCTCTCCTCCAAAGTAATTAAACAACTATAACTTCTCTTTATTTTCAATTCATTCATTCCTGCTAAAATTGGTGTATATATGTTTCTGATCGAGTTTTTGTAGCAATAAGAGCATGTGCGATGATAATTCAGAGAGCTTGTCGATCGGTACTACTTCGAAATCTTATGCTTCGACGAGTGTGATCAGCGACGAAGGTTGTTCTTCTGAAAATCTTCCAAGGCAACGGCCTCGTATGTCTCCTCTTGCTGCTCGTTGTAATGAGATGAAACTAAAGGTGATTCAATTTATCGATCTCAAATATTGATGAAGTTCTCTGATTTCTCGTGCGTTTTGAAATACTTGTGTTTTGAAGTTTTGTTGATTTAAAATTTTAGTTAGTATTAAACAATGAAGCTCTGTTATCGAATATCTCAGATTTGAGAGTGATCTTCATAACTGATGTGTTAAGCTATTGATGGAGTTAGATTGCTATTAAATTTAGCCGAAAATTTGCACAATCCGCTGATGTAGCATACTAGCATTTGATGTTTGTTTTCGGATGTTAAAAGTCCAGTTTGTTTATGAAATCGAGTTGAAGATGATGAATCTCAGTGTGATTTAATCTCTTTCTGTTTATGAATGTACTTCAGTTTTTATGTTCATAATTAATTGTTGTTGAAGTTAGGCTTTGGTAAATTCCACTGAAATTGGCATTGGAAGTCTGTTTGTTTTAGTTTTGGAATTTATTTTGTGCTCATGTAACCGAATATGATTGATATCGCTCTGGCTTTCAGTGGATTTCATTCTGTATATTGCTTAATTCGATCGATATTACCTTCTTGTTTCAGTTATGATTTTAATTTTCAATGGTATTTTGTGTACTCATGGGATCCTCTATATATATTCTAGTTTTGATATGCTCACCCATTGCAAATTTCTTATATTGTCTTTGCTCTGGTTTCGTTTCGTCTCTTTATTGACTCTGATTTCAATTTCTCCAGTTTTGGATTTCAACTTGTTGAATGATTTCAATTTCTCTGTTTTAGTCAACGGTTATATTCTTCGATTACAAATATATCATGTTTCTATTATATATTATATAGAAGTTCAAATTTCCATGGAAATTGAAGAATCCTTGATAAATGAAGCTAAAATTTTTGAATTTTAAGCAGGTTGTGAAAAAGAGTCGGTCAAAGAATTTCCGGATTTCTGACTGCCGCAAAGTTAGTTCCGGCAAGTCGGCGATGATTTCATGGGGGTCGGAGACGAGTGAGGCTTCCTCGTGTATGTCAACTAACACCAGCTCGATTTCCTGCGCGGGAAGCTGCAATGCTTCTACGACACCGGGTGGAGGTTTGAAAAAGAAACCGGTCTGCTCGGCTCACCTGCGCCGCCGAGCCGAAGCCATCAAGGGTATCTTGTCTGGCAGTTCTGCTTCTGAAGTGAGGATACGTGAGCTACTTGGTGACAGTCCTGACACCAGCAAAGCCTTGAGGATGTGAGCTTCTCTCAATCCCTCCGTACCACAGAAGAACCCTAATTTCACTTTATTTTTAATTAATTTCTAAAATTAAAATGTTCATACAAAACTAAATAAATCTAAAAATACCAAAAAAAATTATTTAAGTAGTAATATGGAGTATTATTAAGTAGTTTACATAATAACTATTGAATTAATTATTATATTAAATTAACATCAAATTTAATTTTTAAAATTCTGCAAATTGTGAAACCGACTAAGAAAAGAATTAAGTAGAACAACTTTTGTGAACAGAGAGTTTATATATGTACCTGACATATAGCTTTGTAACACAATTTTTCTTTTTTCTTTTTTTGGTGAAGGTTGCTGAAAGAAGCGGTTGTGATGAGGTTTGGAGCTGGAGGTCGAACTGACCCTTATATTTACAGGGTAACTCTGTTACTGTTGCAACTAAAATAGTCTTATGCATATAAATAGTCACTCTATTCAAAATTAGAGACACATTTTAAACTTTTAAATATGTATATAAAATTTATTTAATTTAGCACAAATAAATATAGTTATTGAATATTAGCTAAGTATTCCTAGTTATCATATTTCTTGATTTCAAAACTTATAAGAATTTATATCACTATTGAATTTTTATTTTTGCATATTTACTTAAAAAATCAAAATTCTATCTGTTTTTGGTACGTCTTTGCATTACGCATGTTTGACTGTCTTAATTTGGCGGTGGGTGGAAAAGGAAAGGAAACTTGGTTGATTTAGAGAGACACTGGGTTTCTTTACTTTGTTAGTAGCAGTATATGTATGTTACACTTACAAAGCCATAAAGCAAAGAAAAAGAACAAAAAAAAACAAAGAAAAACAGAGTAATTATAGGAAATTGATATTTTTACAAGTAAAAATATTAGTTTTATAAGATTTTCTCTCATATTGTGAGGAGAAACTTATAGAACTAATATTTTTATTTATGAAAATATAAAATTTCTAATTATATTGTTACACGATACCATTCAAGTACATCACAAGAAAGAAGTAGGACTTGATTTAAATATTTGTATAAAAAAAGTTAGAAGTTGGGTTTGATTTACAGATGTCATAAATTGTGACATTTGGGGACCTTATATGTAAATTATAGAAGATCGTTTCTTATAGTTCTAAAATATTCTTATATTGCAAACAGTGGAAGTTTTTTTTTTAATTATAAAAATACTGTATCTAATAATCTGATAACATTTTTTTGCCTCCTATTTTGCAGATAGCATAGTAGGTCATCTGCTCTGCATATATCATATGTAGAGTAATCCCACTTAACATATAGGGAAATTTTGTTTCGAGAAACAAGTTATGATAAAATGTGGTGAAACCACTCGGGTGCTGATCCCACTTTATGAGGACGTAAGGATTATATAGCTCTACTCTTTTTTTGGATAAAGAATAGCTAGCTCTACTTGGTAGTTGGTTGTCATTTGATTTCATATAAAATCTAAGTTCATATATGTGTAATGTGTAGACCAAAGGATTTGTTAAAATAGTCATATATATATATTTTTCATTTTGAATTTAATTTACAAATATTAAATATCAATTTTTATCTCGTGTTTATCCCTAAAAATATGTTAATACATTTGTAATGGTGACATAGTAATAAATTTAGAATGACAAATTTGAGAAAATTATGATATTTTATATTACATGTCAATAAGAAAAGAACTCTTTTTTAAAATTAAAAAAATTCACAAGCTGATCCTCTTTTTGCTGACCAAAGAGAGTACTGTATTATTTATTTTTATTGCAAACTATCCAAAATTGTAGTATATAGTTTCATCCTAAAACAATAGGTAGGAACTGTTACAATTTCATGTGTTTCAATTTTAGTTATTTTTTAAATATGTACAATGGTTAAGTACAAATAACAAACTCTGAGATTCTTTTCAAATCAGATAACTCTTTTCAAATTTGTGTTCATGTATATAACATACAGTTTATGACTAATATTCAGAAATAGAATCAAGTCAAAAGTAATAAGGTTTCAACTTTCAACTCAAAGATCAGATATTAGAACGCGTTCTATGGAAGGGATCGACTTTACTAAAACGTTGATCAGAGATTGACTTTGACTTTAGAAAAGGCACTTTTTACACAGTAATGAAAGAAGAAAGGGAGGAAATAGAGTCAAAGGTTCAAGGAAAGAGAGTTCTTCTCTCCTATTCCTCCTCCTCCTATACATAAGCAACACACGGGTTGTTCATCTTCTTGCAGCTTATCTCTCTCCTCTTAAATCTGAAAGATTTTCTAATTTCCCTTCTTTCTCTCTCTATACATATATATATATATATATATATATATATATCGGATCGACCGAACATGGGAAAGTATGTGGAGATATTGGATTTAGGGGTGAGAATTGTAGCAAGATTTCATTCTCACTGCCCTCAGACGGCTCGGTTGTACTACCATCCACCCTCCAACTCCCAAAACCACTCCAACCTCGACCACTACGGAGGCAGTGGTAGCCACGCGCCACCGTATGACTCAACCCAGATGACCACTTTCTTTATGAAGGCCTCCAGATACAACTGACTCTATTGTTTTTTCTTTGGCCTGAATTGCATATTCAGATACCCAACTGATCATAATTACTACATCTTTAGTTAGTAGGCAAAGAGGAATATTGTTCCATCATCATCGTGAAATATTAGTATTCATTCATTTTGGATTATTTTTTAATCCCAAAATTCAGACTCGTTTCAAACTTGTATGATTACAATTGTCTTCTTTTTTTTAAATATTAAAATACTCATTTCAAATTTTATGATCAATATTATTATAACAATAAAATTTACAATCAATAATATTTTTTAGATAATTTATATAGACATCATTTTATTGATTAAAGTTTAAAAAATATATGTCAATTTTAAGTTTATAAAGTCAAACAAATAAAGTATTATGATGAAAAATTGTTGAGCACAAAACACGAACAAAATCAAGAGCACATTTATCAAGATAAACAAAAGTTATTGATATTTATACGGAAGTCTCTTCTTCCACATTTCCGTTTGATCACTAATTATATATATTCTCTTTAGCCTAGTTGGGAAAATTGCTTCCGTAGTTTTTATCGAATCTTGCTCACTATTTTTAATTAGTGTGTGTGAAACTTGGTATTTATGCAAGTGTAAGTAAGGAGACAAAATGTAGTGCAAAAATGTAGTGTAGTGTGTGTTAATTTTGATGTTTTCAAGTGCAACCACATGGATTCAGTACCAGGGAAATACAATAAAAAGTCTCCACAATTTATCTCTAAAGTTAAAATGGGTCCTTTGAAAAGGTTCTAGAGTTTCTTTCTTTCCACATAATATTGAATTTCGTAGCAGCAAGAGAAGGCTAAAAATTATTTTTCTCAAAGATATCACAAAACAAAACGCACATTAATTTTGAATTTTAATATTTTGTAAATTAAATTTAAAAAATTAAAATATATTACTAATTTTAAAATGAATTTGAGGTACTATAATTTTAAAATATATATTCATGGACCATGCATGCTTGTTTGTTACTTAGTTTCTTCTAATTTCTCGTTTCCCATCAGACGCAATCCGTCAGCCGTCAAACCCCATAAATCAACAGGTTAAAGTCCATAACTCTTAAATATCATTACTTTGTTAAATAGTAGTATAACTATTTAAATGCCTTACTTCTAATTTCTCTCTCCTCACTCACTTGCCTGATTCACGGCGGCTCTGAGACTCAAAACTCCAAACTCTCCTCCCAAATTCAATACAATCCCACTCCACCTTACCGCCGCCTCACTTCTCCGATTCCACCGCTCCATCGTACGGCCTCTGTGACGCCCCCAAAATTAGGTATACATCACCCATCTTGGGTCGCCACTTACATGGTATGTAATTTAAATACAACTTACTAACATAATCATGCAGCATAATACGACATAAATCGTGAGTTTAAATACAAATATCGTCTACTAGATATTATACAAACTCAAAAAGGAGTCCTCATTACAATTATTATCACACTTATTTCACGAATAGTGAGGACTACTAATCTTATCTTCGGGACCATCACTGCTTTCCCACTCGTCCCCGGTATATTCTCATTTCTCAAGAGAACAAAGTGAAAGAAAGGTGAGCTCAACTAGCCCAAAGAAGAAATATTATGACTAAGATAATGCGTAATAAATTATCAATAGTCTTCAACAATGTTAAACCGATAAAATACAATAGATAACCGGTTTAATCTGCGGTGGAATATCTGATCCATTAAAAGAGTCAAGTAGAAAATAAAGTCTACTATCTTTTAGGTTTTAAAAGGTTTTTCATCATTTATTATAAATTTGAGACTCAAACTTTAATAAATATTCCACATCATCGAATCACCCCCATCACTACTGCCAAGGATATTCTTTTTAAGATCACGACCACAATTATTCAATGCACTACGGGCAAGAATATTTCAGTGTATTCATTAATAATCATGATCATGCCAACAACTCGTCCATCAATACACTACGACCAATCGAGGACTTTTACCACATCATTTGTAACATTACGGTCATGATTACACCAATAATCTCTCAGTATAATCATACCAAGTCCATCTATGCACTACAGTGCCACGAGATGACTTTAAAAAATATAAACATGAGGATGATGACAATGATATAAGAATTCAATAAAACAAGTTCAAGAATTATTTTATCCAGAATTATTAACGTCCCAAATTATCAACATAATACTGTTTTTGTAGAGTAAAATTCAAGAATGATCGGAAGAATATTTTCATGAAAAAGATCTTTGGATGAAACGCAAATATCGAGGATATTCCACTAATTTCATGGAGTATAAAGTCAAAGTTTTAACCAACCGGGTATAATAAAGAATGGAATAACAAAAGAAATCACCATGCATGCGATAGATCAAGATGCATGAGTTTATTCCAATGTAATAATAAATAACGGAACTGGTCGGGTGAAATTCACAAAGCGACAGATGTTCCAATGTAATAATAAAGATGGAACCGGATCCGGTGTAAAATACACGATAGGATATTCCAATGTATGATAAAGATTTTAACCAGGTCCTTGTAAAAACACATGCATGTGATGTTCCAACAGAATAATAAAGATTTTAACCAGTCCTGTAAAACACATGCATGTGATGTTCCAACAAAATAATAAAGACGGAAACCGTGTCCTAAAAACACATGCATGTGATATTCCAATGTAATAATAGAAGAATGTCACCAAGTATAGGGTAAACCACGTATCAAAGTTATTCCAATGTAATAATAAGCAATGGAATAACAACAGCTTCTCTTTCATGAATAAGAAAGAATAACACCCCTTACATTTGGTAGAGATTGAATACTGCAAAGAAGGTGTAGTAACAAAATACTCTTCTTCTTTCTCTCTATTCTTTCTATACTTTCTCTCTATATAGCTTGAATGAATTAAGTGAAAAATAATGAAGCCCTAGGCCTCTATTTATAGAAGATTTCTAACTTTAAGCACCGCCGTGTGAAAAGGCAAGTGTGGCTTTGGCGACTAATGATGTGAAAAGAAAAGTGGTTTGGACGCTCAGAATGTGAAATGACAAGTGGTTCGACGTCTGGTAAAGGTAATTACTATTAACGAAGGTAAATACTATTGACGAAGGTAAATACTATTCACAAGGGTAATTACTATCGATGAAGGTAAATACTATTCACAAGGGTAATTACTATTGACGAAGGTAAATACTATCGATGAAGAGACTCTTAGATGATGACATATGAGCCCCCCATAAAATAATCAAACTTACCACAAATCATAACACATATTTAATCTTTCAACAATTATTAATCATTTATAACTTGTCGCCTCAATTATTGATTTAATACTATAACATATTATACGAGATGATCTTTGTGACAATAATTGAATCAATAATATAAGAGATATGATCAAAGAATTATCATGTAGTAATAATTGAGCATACCGAGTGACTTCTCACGTAAGCATCAATAATCAATACCGTGTGCTACTACGCAACCACGCCAGACATCGCATTTTTTACCACCGGGTAGTTCAACAGCTTTAACGGTAACACCTCCGTAGTTATTTTTATAAAATATTTTTATCGCTTTCTCAATCCGACAATAATTACATTGTGGGGTCCACCAATGATTGAGTCAGTTGTATTTAATATTCCTAAAAAGAATATTCCCCACCAAACGAATATTTTATAACAACTTGCATACTTTTGCAAAATTTATAAATATTACCCACAACTATAACATTATATCAAATTTATCCCATAATATTCAAAAATAATATTTATAGAAAAATTCATCTTTATTTATAAAAGTGGGGTCTTACAACCTCCCTTCTATGAAATTTAAGCCCTCGAAATTAGGGTACGATACTGGTATGTCAAGAGGTAAGGATACCTTGATTTCATTTCGATTCTAACTCCCAAGTCATTTCCTCAACATCGTGGTTCCTCCACAAAACTTTGACTTGAGGTATAACCTTGGGCGTAGAATATGTTCCTTCTTATACAAAATTTGAACAGAACCTCTTACATACGTCAAATCTTCCGCTATTTCGTCCTGGGTTCTAACTCAATAATATGGTTCGAGTCTTTCACATATTTACGTTGTGGCGCCCCAAAATAGGTATACATCACCCATTCCGAAAGTTGTCAATACATGGTACGTAAACAACTACAACTTTATTATTACAACAAGAAAACTATGAGTTTAAATACAAATATTATCTTCTGATAATATCTATACTCAAATAAATCCTCATCACATTTATTGATACATTATTCTACAAAATGGTGAGAGACTACTAAACAACTTTCTCTAAAACCTTCATTCCATACCCCGACTGTACTTTCGCTATATTCTCGCCTCCGAGAAAAAATGAACAAAAAGGAAAAGGGGTAAGCTCTCAACTAGCCCAAGAAAAAATATTATGACTAAGATAATATACAACAAATTACCGTTAGTCTTCAACAGGAAAAATCTAATAGAATCTGAATAGACAACAAATTTTAAATCAATATTCGCAATGAAATAATAATTCATTAGAAGAGTTAAGTAGAGAATGCAAACTACTATCTTACATGTATGAATTTAAAAGTTCATCGCCTATCTTTTATCCTCAGAACATCAATCAATATACATCCGAATCAAATATTCATCTTTGCACTACAGCCAAAAGATATTCATCATTAATCATGTTTCATCTAAACACTGCTCATCTTTGCACTACTACCAAAGATATTCTTCAGAAATCATTCATCTTTGCACTACGGGCCAAAGATATTCAATAATATCACCATTTAAGACCGAGGATGATGAAAATATTTTTAAAGAAACGAATCCAAAGAAACAAAATGACAAGGATTAAGGATTAAGGATTCGTACTTTGTTTTATCCATGTTCAAAAATAATACCTCAAAAATAATCATAGTGGTGTAAAATTCAAGAATGATCAAAACATGGATACAATCAAAGCTAGTATCCGTATTAGATATTTTTGGACAAAAAGAAGAAATTTTATTTTTCTATTGAATAAAGTCAGATATCGTGAATAATGTCGATACGTGAATAAGAAACTCACACCAAAAGATAGAAATTCCACAAAAAAATCTTCACGCTTCATGAATAATAAGTACTCGTGAATAAGAACTCGTGAATAAGAACTCATGAATAAGAACTCGTGAATAAGTAACTCGTGAATAAGAACTCATGAATAAGAACTCCCGATATGAAAAAGTTCCAAATTTGATAAAAAGATTCAACCAATATTTCAAAGATAATGATATTGAAGAAATAATATCATTTGAGAAGAAAATAACATCCCTTACCTCGAAAGATCGCATTTCTAAATTTAAACACCTGATATAAAGGCTATGACTTGGACTTGCAATCAGTATAGCAATACTCAAAGTATACTCAAAATACTCACAAGAATACGCCGATAATATAGAGAGAAAACTTCAGCCACGGTGTGATTTTCAATTCTAACCCAAGACCCTATTTATAGAAATTGCTAGAAACACCAAAGCAGAAAATTTAATAAAATATTAATATTAATATTACAAATTCCTACGCCCACTTTTAAGGATCTGAATTCAGCATTTACATCACATGCAAGACCCACCTTTAATGACAAAAACGTTTTTCATAATAAAAATAATTAAAACTTCCAAAAATTAATTATTTCGGAGCTTCAGAACTTCAATAATTCATAATAAATAGTCCTTTTATCAGAAAATTCGAATCTCGCGAGTTTTTATAGGAAATTCAATTCTCTACAACTTTGCAGAAGAAAGTTTTTCCAAATTCCAATCAGAAATTGACCGAAATCCACAAACGAGCGATTTTACAAGCTATAATCAAATTTCAGTCAATAAATGGGGTCCACCGACATGTTTAACATGTTTTAAACATTTATTGCAACAAAAATACTCATCCTCCTCGTATACTCATATATCCCACATTCGTTGTAAAAATATCACCATTATTATATTATTAAAATATAATAATATATTTAAAAGAATTATTTTATCAGAAAAAGATAAAATTTCAATTTTCAACAATTGTCACATTAAAAATTTTCTCCATCTATATCCACATAAAATCAATATTTTCCTCATCATATGAATCAATAATTAATTATTCACAAATAATATTACGTAATCACAATATTGACAACCGTGCGCGCCCTGTGAAAGAGGGGCTTTCCAATAAGAATTTCTTCATCTTTGCTAGCAATTAGGTGACCAAACCTCTCCTTAGATGTAACTTTCTAGACATTGCCAATAATGTTATCTAATAATATTATTCGATAATATGAATTATTGCTTCGATAATGAAAAATATTGTGTAATGACAATTATCAAACAACAAAGAATATAAAATATCAACGCAGTGAATTATTAACTCAATAAAATACTTTCGAATAAAGAATTATCAGAACCA
The DNA here is from genome assembly GCA_020205615.1 of Panax quinquefolius. NCBI lineage: Eukaryota > Viridiplantae > Streptophyta > Magnoliopsida > Apiales > Araliaceae > Panax > Panax quinquefolius. The sequence goes on along the minus strand of CM035170.1, from coordinate 105,045,445 downwards.
TTATTGAGTAGTGCCTTTAATAATTGGTGCAATACCGTATCTTCTTCGCTCAACAACGCCAGACATCGTGTTTTTTACCACCTAAGGTATTCCAATAAGGTTAATCTGTGAATAACTACGCCAATTATTTTTAAACAACTTATATTTGTGCGTTTTCTTCATCCAATCGCTTTCCGTTATGGGGCCCACACATGGTCATTGCCGTCGTCATTTAATATTCCCCGATAGTACGAATATTCCACGACCAAATGAATATTCTCCGACAACAATGAATATTTTATAACCACTTGCTTATTTTGAAATATTTGCGTATTTTACCCCTAACTATCCACATTAATCAAATCAACCCTTACTACTTCAAAATAATAAATAGAGAAAATTAAATTTCTTTAAGAATAAGTTGGGGTCTTACATACGTAACATAGATATGTGAAAAACGTTATGAACACGAGACATATTTGGCGGTAAAGCGAGTCTATGGGCCATAGTTCCTACTCGATCGAGGATTAAAAATGGACCGATGAATCGAGGATTAAGTTTTCCTCTCTTTCCAAATCTTGTAACTCCTTTCCATGGAGCAACTTTTAACAACACATGATCTCCTATATCGAATTCCACGTCCTTTCGATGAAGATCGTAAGATAACTCTTTTGTCGATTTTGTGAGGTTTTTATACGTTGTCGGATCGTTTGAATCTTTTCCGTAGTCATACGTACTCAACTCCGGTCCCAACAACGCGTTGCTTCACCCACCTCATCCCAAAGATATCTTTGAATCGACACTTTCTTCCATACAACGCTTGAATGGAGCCATGCCAATACTTGCTTGATAATCTGTTGTTGTGAAAACTCCACCAATGGTAAGAACTTGTCCCAACTCCCTCAAATCAAGGACACGAGTCTTAATAGATCTTCAAGAGTTTGAATAGTCATCTCCATCGTCGGTCCGTCTGAGGATGATATGCCGAGCTAAACCGTAAGTCTGTGCTCCATAGCTTTTTGCAAACTAACCCAAAATCGTGAAGTGAATCTTGGGTCTCGATCGAAACTATGGATACCGCGAGATACCATGCGATCTTTACAATCTCGCTTATGTACATCTGAAGCAAGACGTTCAAGTGTATAAGTTTCTCGTGTCGGTAAGAAATGAGCGGACTTGGTCAATCTATCAACAATGACCCAAATCGCATCAATGCCTTGAGAAACCTTAGAAGACCGTGAACGAAAATCCATGGTAATGTGCTCCCACTTCCATTCTGAATTTCAAGTGGTTGCAATGGACCTTTTGGTACTTGATGCTCCGCTTTAACTCGTTGACAAGTTAGACACCTTGAGATAAACAACATATATCTCTCTCTTCATATTGCTTCCACCAAAATGTATGATTTAATATCATGATACATTTTGGTACTACTCGAGATGGATTGCAAATGGTGTGTTGTGCGCCCCATCATGATATTATACTTTAAATCGTGGTCGTTAGAACACAAAGTCCAGAGTTGACTCAAGTATTCCTTCTTCATCGATTCTTGCTTCCTAAGATAGCACCTTCTCGCACTTTCTTCTTCATACGCATCGCCTCCAGTGTCCGTAGCTTGAGCGCTTTTAACTTTATCGATTAAAGTCGGTTCTACTCAGATACTCGCTATCATCACACGCGTCTCCGAGTCTTTAACTCTATCTCCATCCTTTGCAAGTCACACAAAATGGGCCTTTACGTTGACAATATCGCACTCGTGCTTGCATATGATTTTCTACTCAATGCGTCACTACCACGCTCGCTTTTCGGGATGGTATTGGATGGTATGATCATAATCTTTCAATGTTCAAGCCAACGTCGTTGTCGCATGTTGAGTTCCTTTTGAGTAAAGAAATATTTGAGGCTTTTATGATCCGTAAAGATCTCCACTTTCTCCCCATACAAGTAATGCCTCCAAATTTTAAGTGCAAGATAATAACCGCTAACTCTAGATCATGAGTAGGATAATTCCTCTCATATTCTTTGAGTTGTCGCGATGAGGCATAAAGCTATAACTTTTCCATGTTGCATAAGAACACATCCCAACCCTTTGCCCGGAAGCATCATCAGTAGATGACAAATCCTCCGAGCCGATGGTATTGTCGAATAGGTCTTTGAAATAAGTCTCTCTTGAGTTCTTGAAAACTCTTCTCACATTCTTCGCTCCAACCGAACTTTGTATCTTTCCGAGTCACCGAGTCAATGGAGTAGCGATTCGAGAAAATCCTTCCACGAATCTCCGATAATAACCAAATTAAACCGAGAAAGCTACGACTTCGATCCATCGATTTAGGTTGTTCCCAACTTTGAATAGCTTCAATCTTTCTTTGGGTCAACAGATATTCCATGACTTGATACCACGTGCCCAAGGAATGCTACTTCTTCAAGCCAAAACTCGCATTTCTTCAACTTGGCATAAAGCTTATATTCACGGCTTTTGGAGTGTCGACCTCAAGTGTTGCTTTCATGATCTTCACGGCTTTTGGAATAAATAAGGATGTCATCAATAAAGACGACCACAAAGTGATCTAAATATTCCTTGAATACTCGGTTCATCATATCCATGAAGGCGGCGGAGCATTAGTCAATCCAAAGGACATGACTAGAAATTCATAATGCCCGTCTCGAGTTCAAAAGCCGCCTCTTTGGAATGTCGGTGGTTCTAATCTTCAATTGGTGATATCCTAACGAAGATCAATCTTTGAAAAGAATTTGGCTCCTTGCAATCGGGTCAAACAAGTCATCAATACGTGGCAATAGATACCTATTTTTGATGGTGACATGATTCAACTCCCGATAATCAATACAAAGTCGCATACTCCCATCTTTCTTCTTCACGAATAGAAATAGCAGCACCCAAGAGAGAAGTACTAGGACGAATAAAGCGATGTCTAACAATTCCTGCAGTTGGGTCTTTAACTCACGAAGTTCAATAGAGCCATTCGATATGGGGCTTTGAAATAGGTTTTGTACCGGGTTCAAGGTCGATACAAAATTCAATTTCACGCCTGGGGGTAAGCCAGAAGTTCTTCTGGAATACGTCGAAAATTTATTAACAATAGAATATCGCTTTAAAACCGACGTATTTTTATTTAAATCATGATATGAGCTAAAAGCTTAACATCCGCTTTTCAATAAACGAATAGCTTTATGGCTTGAGATGACCGTGATTGATTTTAATGGTTTGGTCGTTTGAATTAGCATAATAGGTTGATTAGGAATATGAAAGCTAACAACCTTACGAAAATAATCAATTTTTGCATGATAAGTAGTTAACCAATCAATCCCTAGAATCACGTCAAATGCAAGTATTTTAATGAAATAAGATCGACAGTAATATGAGGGTACCGATTTGAACCAAACAAGACTTATAAGCAATGGATGTAATGAAGGTTTCTCCCAACTGAGTTTCCACAGATAAGTCAAAGTCTAATTTCTCCTGAGTCAAATTTAATCGATGAGCGCAAGTAGGAGAAATAAAAGAATGGGTAGAACCCAGATCAAATAAAGTATAGACTTCATTAGAGTTTATGATAAGCTTACCCGTGATGACCTCATTCGGATTCCTTGCGCTTTGGGAGGTCACAACAAACGCTCTCCTCAGACACTAATGGCTTTTGAATTTTCTCGGGATGGCCTTTTGTGCCTCCATCCTAGCTTGAATTTGTCTTGATGGCGACAAAATCGAGCTAAGTGACCTTCTTCCACAATTATAACATGCTTTGACTCGGCATGACGCAGCTTTGACCGATGTGTCCCTCTTCTCTCGTGATTTGAAGCATATGATAGGTGGTCTTTCTCCTTCCTTAACAATGGGTCTTTGGTGCCGACGATTTCCACCACCATTGTTGAATCTCCGCTTTCTTGAAATGTCCATTCTTATTGTTTTGGCCTCGATTACCACCGGTGGTTACCATATTTAACTGCTGATTCCTCCACGCTTGTTGTCACCGCTCGATGACTACTCACCGGTATTATAATTTTTGCGGTACCGCTTCTTCTTTTTAGTTGTGTTGACTCATTATCGCGTTCCACTAATCGAGCCCTATTTACAACATCCGAATACAAACACGCTTTATGAGAAATAAGATGTTGACGATTCTCGACTTCAAACCTCTTAAAACATTCGCGCCATTCTCTCTTCATTATCCACCAAGTGGGACGAAAACCGTGATAACTCCGCAAATTTTGCCTCGTATCATGCGACACGGTCATATTGTTTTGTTCCAACTTGATAAATTCCACCTCCTTCATGTGGCGAATACTTTCGTGAAAGTATTTGTCGTTGAATGACTCCTGGAACTTCTCCCAAGATATCTTGATGACAAAGAAGTTGAGTACGCGTTTTACCGATTCCCACCAAGAATCTACCTCTTCACAGAACATAAAGGCGTGAAGGGAACCTTTTGCTCTTCGAGCATCCCAAGACATCAAATATCTTGGTAATCTGCTTTATCCATGCTTCCGCCGAAGTGGTTTTGGCTCTCCTTAAACTCCGTGGTCCCAGCTCCTTGAATTGTTTAATGCGGATGGCCGCCTGAGAGTTTTCCGTGTTTCCACCCACGTTTTGGACAGAGTCGCTTTACGCTATCTTATTGCATAAATTGCATAAAACTTCAACATTTTATCATTCATCATTTGGTCGGTGTTTGTTGTTTGCATGAGGATTGTCGCCTTCCGATGCACATTATCCTCGATTATTGATATGTGGTGAATCAACGATCGCTTGCTGCTCCATTGCTATTCTCAACATTCTCGGATGTCATTTTCGACATCGCCACAAAACAAAAGGTTAATTGACATGTAACAAATTATCCCTATCTTCCGACCAACCAATAAAATAAAGACATAAACTTAGGTAGGTCATACTAAATAAGGTATTCCCCTGCCTCTCCCTCCTAGTACTATTCTCACATCTTAGCCAGGATCATATCCTAAAGCTCGATACCAACCGTGACGCCCCAAAATTAGGTATACATCACCCATCTTGGGTCGCCACTTACATGGTACGTAATTTAAATACAACTTACTAACATAACTCGTAGTAATAATACGACATAAATCGTGAGTTTAAATACAAATATCGCTCTACTAGATATTATACAAACTCAAAAAGGAGTCCTCATTACAATTATTATCACACTATTTCACGTAATAGTGAGGGACTACTAATGCTATCTTCAGACCATCACTCGCTTCCCCGACTCGTCCCAAATTTATATATTCTAATTTCAAGAAGAGAACGGTGAAAGAAAGGGTGAGCTCAACTAGCCCAAGAAGAAATATTATGACTAAGATAATGCGTAATAAATTATCAATAGTCTTCAACAATGTTAAACCGATAAAATACAATAGACAACCAGCTTTAATCTGCAGTGGAATATCTTGATCCATTAAAAGAGTCAAGTAGAAAATAAAGTCTACTATCTTTTAGGTTTTAAAAGGTTTTTCATCATCATTATAAATGAGACTCAAATTTTAATAAATATTCCACATCATCGAATCACCCCTCGCACTACTTCGGCCAAGGATATTCTTTAAGATCACGACCACAATTATTCATGCACTTCACGGGCAAGAATATTTGTGTATTCATTAATGGTCACGATCATGCCAACAACTGTCCATCAATGCACTACTACCACCGAGGATTTTTACCACATCATTTGTACCATTACTACCATGATTACACCGAATAGTCTCTCGTCATAATCATACCAAGTCCATCTACGCACTACAGTGCCACGATGACTTTAAAAATATAAACATGAGGATGATGACAATGATATAAGAATTCAATAAAACAAGTTCAAGAATTATTTTATCCAGAATTATTAACGTCCAAATTATCAACACGATCTTGTTTTGTAGAGTAAAATTCAAGAATGATCATAAGAATATTTTCATTAAAAGATACCGGATGAAACGCAAATATCGAGGATATTCCACTAATTTCATGGAGTATATGAAGTCAAAGTTTTAACCAACCGGGTATAATAAAGAATGGAATAACAAAAGAAATCACCACGCATGCGATAGATCGCATGCAGACAGTTTATTCCAATGTAATAATAAATAACGGAACCAGTCGTGAAATTCACAAGCAGGATGTTCCAACGTAATAATAAAGATGGAACCAGATCCGGTGTAAAACACACGATAGATATTCCAACAGAATGATAAAGATTTTAACCAGTCCGTGTAAAACACACGCATGTGATGTTCCAAATGAGAATAATAAAGATTTTAACCAGTCCTGTAAAAAAACATACGCATGTGATGTTCCAACAAAAATAATAAAGATTAAACCAGTCCGGTGTAAAACACATGAACAAGATGTTCCAATGTAATAATAGAAGAATGTCACCAAGTATAGGTAAACCACGTGATACAAGTTATTCCAACAAAATAATAAGCAATGGAATAACAACAGCTTCTCTTCATGAATAAGAAAGAATAACACCCTTACATTTGGTAGGAGATTGAATACCGCAAAGAATGTAGTAACAAAATACTCTTCTTCTTTCTCTTATTCTTTCTATACTTTCTCTCTATAGCTTGAATGAATTAATTGAAAAATAATGAAGCCTCAGCCCTCTATTTATAGAAGATTTCTAAATTTAGCAGACCGCTGCAGTGAAAAGGCAAGTGGCTTGACGACTAATGATGTGAAAAGAAAAGTGGTTTGACGCCTGTAATGTGAAACGACAAGTGGTTCGACGTCTGGTAAAGGTAATTACTATTAACGAAGGTAAATACTATCGACGAAAAGTAAATACTATTCACAAGGGTAATTACTATCGATTGGGTAAATACTATTCACAAGGGTAATTACTATCGACGAAGGTAAATACTATCGACGAAGAGACTCTTAGATGATGACATATACGAGCCCCCCATAAAATAATCAAACTTACCACAAATCATAACACATATTAAATCTTTCAACAATTATTAATCATTTATAACATTGTCGTCTCAATTATTGATTTAATACTATAACATATTATACGAGATGATAATTGTGACAATAATCAATCAATAATATAAGAGATATGATCGCAAAGAATTATCGTAGAATAATCGAAAGCATAAATGAGTGACTTCTCACGTAAGCATCAATAATCAATACCGCAAGTGTCTTCTTACGCAACCACGCCAGACATTCTTTACTTTTACCAATTTGTAGTTCAACAGCTTTTAATTCGGTAACACCTTCGCCAGTTATTTTTATAAAATATTTTTGTCGCTTTCTCGATCCGGCAATAATTACATTGTAGGGTCCACCAATGATTGATTAGTAGTTATACGAATATTCCCTAAAAAGAATATTCCCCGACCAAACGAATATTTTATAACAACTTGCATACTTTTGCAAAATTTATAAATATTACCCACAACTATAACATTATATCAAATTTATCCCATAATATTCAAAAATAATATTTATAAAAAAATTCATCTTTATTTATAAAAGCTGGGGTCTTACAGCCTCAATATCATCCCCTTCACCGTACAACCTCACTTCTTCGATTCCACCACAATCTGAAACTCCCTCAGAACAAACTCTCCATCGACCCATCTTCTCTGCTAGCAAACACGGCTAGATCTTGACAATATCTCGGTAGATCCTTAACTAAATTTCACTTTCATTAAGAATTAACTAGAATTCAATTTCATTTTGTGATTCGATTTGGGAATTTTCGCATATGGGAATTAGCCCTAATTTCATAGCTACTGTGAACTACATTACTATGATGCTTGTTTGTGGATTGATTTTTTGGTTTATCTAGTTGTTTGGTCACCTTTTTTTGAGAATTAGAATTTCTGGAGTAATTGGGACTAATGGAATTTGAAGTTTAAGGTGTTTGCATGTATTGGGTTGAAGGAGGCTTTTATCTTGTTCTGAGTAAAATGATTATATTAGTAAAAAACTGTATAATTTTCATATTTGAATGTGTACTCTGTCTTGCTAGTAATTCCTTGCATAAATCTATTTATTTATTCACAGTGATTTGAGCACATTTGAGATGTGGTACTTTAAAAATCATAAAAGTTGTGAAATTGTTGTTGTTTTGATTATTAGCAGCCCAAACAGTACCCAACTGAAAATGAGCATCTATTAACAAAAACTCCTTTTACAGCACAGCTGCTTACATTTTTCCAAACTCTCGCAACTCATGAGCTACCTTCTGACAAATATCTCTCTCTCACCGGAGCCTATCTTAAGCAGACCATCTTATTTGACATACCCCTTAACGGACAGAACTATTTAAAATATTTTTATTTTTTAAATTTCGTTTCTCTCTCCTCAGATGTTTTATCCCAAAACAAAACCCAGCATATCTATTTCTCTCCAAAACTATCTCTCTCCAAAATAGTCTCCGACGTAGCGTGTATATCTGCTATTTCTCTCCAAAATAGACTCCAACGTAGCTCGAAAAATCGCAGAGCAACACGGAGAGGTCGAATTAGAGGAATAAGAGCACAAACGCCCAGATCTCAGACTTCGATTTGGTAAACCCTAAACTATTTCCCGCAATTACAACCATAATTTATGAAGATTCGCTGCAATTTTTCGATCTACTCTTTTTGGGTTTTGATCTTGGATGATTTCTAGGTTTTTTTGTCTCTTTGCATTTTTTAGATTTTGTTCATGCTGAATCGGATTTTCTGGATTCAACACCTTATGCCTTTTTTGGATTTTGTTCATAATGAATCGGATTTTTATAGCTTTTGGGTTGCTTCAGTATTCTTCTTAAAATAGTAACCATTCCCCCTCTATTCTTCTGCGTAAACTTTAAGTTTCTAACTTTAGATTATAATATGTAATGAACTGGTCTTCATTTAGTTATGTAATCTCGAATATTAATATGTTTCAAGAATCTTCAGTTTTCATACCTCTGTGATTACATATTTTCGGTTTAAATATGCTATAATAAAGGCCTTTTTTCATCCATTAGTATTACGGATGGTCTAACTCACTGTTGATTGTTTGCACCAATTAAATACCGATGGCCTTTGTGGATGATTAAAATTGTCATTAAACTGTTCTCTCTTTTTTTCCCCAGAAAAAATGGCTAGATTTTCAGAATGTGTAATTTATGGCTGATTCATTTGCTCAACCCTCACCCCAACACCACAAAAAAAAATTACATTCTCAAAGTAAGAACAAATCAACTAGATTTGCAATGCCCAGAAGTTTTGTAATTGCCTCCGGTTTGCCATTTCAGGCATCTTATTATTCTTGATGAACATAATTATTATTATGTTGGTAATTGGCAGGTATTACTTGAAAACACAAAGAAATTAGAGTATCACCAGGGGTGTATAGCATAATCAGGGTAAGGAACTCAAAGCATTTTTCTCAGCAGTTGACTATTGATGAACTTTGGATGAGAAATCATCTTTATCATGTCAATCACTGAAAATCTGCAATAAAATCTACTCACATTCCTAAAGATGGTTTGGTTTATCTTGGTGAGATGTAAAAAAGCTTAAGACTAAATATCAATACTGTTGATACTATTCTCCCTGGTTCAATTGATTGTTGCATTCATAATTTGATAACTGGTTCATCTCTTACTCTTACTCTTACTCTTACTCTCCATTAGATTATTAGTTCTCTCTCTCTATCTCTCCCACGCACAAAAGAAAGTAAAATAGAGTGCCCATATTTATAGTCTTCAAACTTGTACCATTTCCGTATATTTCTAGGAACTATATAAAAGGAATTAAAATCCAAATCAGAATCACAAATATAATTTCCGACATGTGATAGGAATATATATATATATATATATATATATATATATATATATATATATATAGTTCCTACAAGTGTGTGTGTATATATATATATTTATATATACAGTCCGTTTTTCCAGCGAACTAAGAACGAACCGGCAATAGCGACGGTTTTTTCCGTTGCTATAGCATATAAAGCCGGTTTTTTATGCAACGACGGAAAAAACCGTCATATAGTCGGTTCGCTCCTTCCAGTCATTTGGAGAGAGCCGAGCTATATATATATATATATATATATATATATATATATATATATATAAGCATTAGTTATAAATTGGTCAATTAATTATGGACCCTCCTCAATAAATACTATCCCATAAATATCTCAACCATTTAATTTTCTATTTAAAGATAATTTTGATTTGTGACCATGGTTAGGCATACATACCCTTCCACTTATTTATTTTAATCATTCAAAAGAAAGTTTTATAGGCTTTAAATGATTAAGAACCTTATTTCTTACTCATACATGGCTTTTTTTAGGGAGTTATTCAAGTTTAAGACATCCTATAAATTATAATAATTACTCTCTCGTTATAAAATATAAAATTATTTTCAAATTTCTTTAAATGAATTTTAGATACTTTTAATTTAAATTTGATATCGTTGATTTAAGTTTTTGATTTTTATATAAATTTATCCTCATTTACCAATAATATTTATACTAGGAAATTCACAATTAAGTAAGATATTATAAGTATTAACTTGTCAATATTATTATAGAGGAATGCTGGAGCACATATTGGTGTGACACGGAGCAATGATTATTAAAGATGTCAATGTCTCTACATATAGTCTTATTTATCAAATTTACAAGCTTGAAGGATGTAATGATTAAGAACATTGACATTGAAAAGTAAAAAGGGAGGTCAACATACAAATCTACTTCTCCATAAATGGGAAATAAGCAACATGGAAGAATCAAAATGTATAATCAACTAGTTGTTACATGTCCTCTTTCCACTTTAACTGATTAGTAATGTTCTTCCTCTTTCTATTTCTTTTGAATTGGTTTTGTTTCTAATTGCCTTTCAATTTACACAACACAAAGTATATATGATACCTTAGTCATCAAAAAAATATTTCAAAATTTACACTTTTGGTAGTACTCTATGTAGAAAGGTACCATTGGTTGCATACCTTAGTGTCATGAACAGAAGGAGTCTTCTCATGTGCCTTTCTATAGGAGTACTATCAAAATTGTAAATTTTGAAATATTTTTTTGATATATACTTTGGGTTGCAGTTTGGTGAATTAGTGTTGTGCAAGGTTTATAATAAGGTGGTACAAAAACCAATTCAAAGGAAAAAGAAAGAGGAAGAACATACCAATACCAATCAAGTTGTAAGTGGAGCAGAAAATGAACAAGCTGGTGTTCATCTGCATGAATATTCTGAGGACATGTAATAACTAGTTGATTATACATTTTTCTGATCATTCCAGTTTTGTATTACTTGCTTATTTCAGTTCCATTTATGGGGAAGTAGATTTGTATGCTGCCCCTCCCTTTTTACTTTTCAATTATGTCAATGTTCTTAATCACTAGATCTTTCAAGCTTGTAAATTTGATAAATAAGACTCTATATGTAAAGACATTGACATCTTTAATAATCATTGCTCCGTGTCACATCAATATGTGCTCCACCATTCCTCTATAATAATATTGACAAGTTAATACTTATAATATCTTACTTAATTGTGAATTTCCTAGTATAAATATTATTGGTAAATGAGGATAAATTTACTTAAAAATCAAAAACTTAAATGAACGACATCAATTTTAAATTAAATGTATCTAAAATTCATTTAAAGAAATTTAAAAATAATTTTATAACAAGAGAGTAATTATTATAACTTATAGGATGTCTTAAACTTGAATAACTCTTCTTAATCATTTAAAGCCTGTAAAACTTTCTTTTGAATGCTAAAATAAATAAGTGGAAGGGTATGTATGCCTATCCATGGTCACAAATCAAAATTATATCTAAATAGGAAGTGGAATGGTTGAGATATTTATGGAGTAATGAAGAGTAAGAGGATGATCCCTCAAGAAGTCATCCTATTGGAGATCCTCCCAAAGTTACCAGTCAAGTCTCTTTGTCAATTCAAGTCCGTATCCAAACTCTGGAGCTCCACCATCTCTACTGACCCATCATTCCTGAAAGCCCAATTATCTCATTCCTCCTCCACCGGTGTCACCTTCCTCATCACTTTCAATAACACCTATGACCAAAATAATAGTTTCGTATTGTCCGCCATAATCAAGCCCATTACAAGTTCACCAGGCCTATCGGCTTTTTCATGTTTCCATCACTCCAAGGTCTTTATTTAATCCACTTCGAAAACCCAGAATCTGTTGTTATAGCTAATACCGCCACTTACCAATTCATAACTCTACCCTCCCCAGGACAAGAAGAACTGCGTCATTTGGACATACACTCATTCGGGTTTGACCCGGTTCGAAGCCAACACAAGGTACTCAACACACGGGTCATTTACACTGATATTCTCAATAACGAAGACGAGATAAGGATTGAGCACATGATTGAGTTTGTCCAAGTCCCAGTTCCAATCTCATTCCTAGTGGAGGCTGCTTAATAACGTCTCGGCCCGTATACCCACACCATGTTCTAGAAGTATCTGTATTGATGGGTTTGTTTATTATACGGCTAGGCTACCGGATCCATTGTCGTCATCAGATGATCGGCAATATATTTCAGACGATCAGCAATATATTATAGTTGAATTTGATGTGATCCTCGAAAAGTTTGATTTCATTGAATTGCCTGATCCTATTGTCGATATTTACTGTTCTATTAATATGTTATGTGTTTGTTAACTACTGTAATGGACAACTGGGATTGGTCAAGTCCCAAGTGCGTGTCCGTGACGGTAATGATATGGATAATATTATGAATATGTGGATATTAGGGGAAGGGGGAAAAGGCGATGAAAGGAGGTGGAGGAGGAGTTGGGTAAACAAGAAATTCAAGATTCCTGTTGATCTTCGTAAAATGAATGGGATGAACGTCTGTGGTTTTAATGTTGCGGGGACAGTTCATAGCACGGGCGTAGTCATAATTATGAATCCGTGTGGCAATCCATATCGCCTCAATCTTTACAATCTGGAGACCAATTGTGTTAGGAAGATTGAGATTTCTGAGTTGCCAAAAGATTTGAATCCATATCATTGTACCGTCACAGGTGTATGTGATCATGTGGAAAGCTTATGGCCTCTCAATATTTGATTACAGGTGTATGTGATCATGTGGAAAGCTTATGGCCTCTCAATATTTGATTACGTACTATTATTTACTAATCCACTACCTTTGGAGGGTGGATGGATTGATTATTTACCTTACCTACATTTTGGCTTTAATTCTATAGTATCTAGTTTAGTGCTAAAAATTCAAACATGGAACGAAATCTAAATTTATATGAATATAACTACCACATTTTGTTTTCAAATTGTTATATTTAAATAAGTATATTATGTTTTTCTTTCATCCTTTGCCTTTCACTTGTCTATCACCTAATTATTAGTACAAGTTAATTTGTAATTCAGCTCTTTAGATGTGAAACATATTTGATTGCGAACTATTTAATTTGCACTATAATTAATTCCACTATATATTAATACTACCTGTAAATTATAAATATTCAACTTATTTTAAAATTATTTATATATTCTCAATAACTCTAGTTAAGACGTGCGATTAAATTTTTTTTTATCTTTGACATAAATTCATTAATTTTTTATTGCTTATAGATAGACTTTATAGATAACACTTGTTGTATTAAGAATCTACTTTTCAGTCGATTTTAAATTATATGAAATTGCCTAACAATGCAGGAGTCTAGGAAATGTTTTTATTTACAAGGTTGGAAGCTTGCTTGGACATGGGATGATATCATTTTTATGCTTGGAAAGTGCCTGCTCCTTTTTATGCTTGGAAAGTGTCTGCTTATTTTTTTATGCTTGGAAAGTGTCTGCTCATTTTTTTATGCTTGGAAAGAAAGTGCCTGCTCCAAGTCCAGTTTATGATTTGTTTCTGTCATCCGCTAGTTATACTAGCGGATTGTAATTTTTTTTCCAATTCCTTTATAGGCTTGACTAGTGAGTGGGGGCATAATCGGCCAAAATTAATTTTAAAGCAATCCGCCAGAATCAGTAGCGGATGGTGAGGAGACTTTAAATCAGTCCTTTATTTTTGTAATGGACGGTATAGATGTTATATGTCATATTTTGATTCATAGCAAGTAGATGCTATGGATTATTGCCATATATATATATATATATATATATATATATATATATATATATATATATATATATAGGAATGATTCACAACATCTATTTGCTATGGAATAAAAATGGCATATAACATCTATACCATCCGCTTAATAAATGAATGGATGTGATTAAAATGAAGAACACGCCGTCCGCTAGAAATTCTAGCGGACGTGGTTAATGAAATAATTTCCCACTTTTGCCCCCCACTTAGCCCACTACGAAAAAATTACCCAATCTGCTAGTACTTCTCTAGCGGACGCATATTAACTAAAATGAATTGGGGGGAAAAGGTAACGAAGGTAAATGCTATGGATCTGTTGAAGCTGCTGCGATTCCCAATCGAACTCAAGAACCCTAGTTTGCAAAGATCTGCAAATTATTAACAAGTTGTAGAAATTTGAGCTTGTTCGTCAGACAATAATCGGTAAGTTTTTCATTTAATATCCCAAATCCGTACTTAAACTGTTTGGTTATGCTGCGATTTTCTGTGAATGATCCACTATTTTCTGGTTGTGATTATCTGTGAATTAGGGATTCTGCTGATATGCTAGGCTAGGCTAACATGAATTTGTTGTACAAATTATGAGAACACAAATGGCTCCCCAGATCCATACAATTTTCTTGTTATATGTTGAACACATATTATTACTTACTTGAATTAAGAGAATGTGTTTGATCTTGGTATCGTTGCATAGTGCATACAATAATACTCATGTCTCTTCATATGTATTGGATAATTCCATTTCATTTACTATAATATTTTTGTATATCTTCCTTTTGAGAATTGAGATCACTAATTTCCAAGCGTAGTATAGCTGAATGCTGATATTCTGGTGATCACGTATGATCCATATAATTGCCTTCAATTATACTAAGAAATTATCTTGCTTGCTGGTTATACTGGCTTCCCGATATTTCTTCTCTTAATCTTTGTTGTTGTGCGGCTTTCAGACATTATCATATATTTTGGGCACTTTCCAGTTATTTATGTGGTTTCAGTTCGATGCACTACCCTCAATCAATATCATCTCATAATGATATGCGCTGCAGCAAGTCTACAATTTGTTGTATTAAGTTTAATTCATGCTTACCTTCCTATGCATTTTTTGCAGATTCTGGACGAGGACAAAAAGACTTTTCTTATACTCAATGAGATTATACTCACACTAAAAGATGCAAGTGATATTTCATTTGATTTAATAGTTCTGTGTTTATGGTTATTTCGATATGTACATCCTATTTCTTCTTCTAATTTCTTCTCAACCAGTGGTTTTAACTGGATCCTTGTTAATGCATCGGAAGCATGATTTATTTGTTTTAAATTGAGGTCTGAAACATGTTCCTTGTGCATTGATACCAGACTCTGTGCTTAGCTTTACTCTGATGAACAGTGAAAATTTGTCATGACTGACTTGCTATCAATTTTTGATTGATTTAACCGGTGAACATATTTGTCACCGACATAATCCTAAATCTGCTGAGTTTCTAATTCAAGAGAATAGCAATGTTGTGTATCATTCGAATGCCTAATAGCATGCCCTTCCTTGTACCTAAATTCAGTAACGAATAAAGTCAATCTAATAAATCAATATCCAGATAAACCATAAGAAATTGAAAACCATCAAAAGTCATAAATGTTGGATGCTCAAAAAAGGAAAGTACACTGAGAATAACATATTGTTTTACCTTCCACATCCAACAAAACCACATGAGACAAACTCAGGGGTTGGTTAGTCTCCCACACACTGCACAAGTTGGTTTCTCATCCTGCTGCTGACAAAGTCGACAGACCTAGTAACAGATATAATCTTATTAAGGATTTGTAACTCCATTTCACAATAACATACAAGGTACATGTTCTGCAACTGACATATGACAGCAAACAGAATGATAATACGATAGAAAAGTAGACGTAAACAATGAAAGTTGTTCTACACAGTATCACCATCCAAATTTCCCTACATGTCTAAAAACTTAGTTTCTCTGTAGAGGCTTTACTGTATTCTGCTCACTTCCATTTGGCCTTATTGACAATCTGAGCTCAATTCTATGGTCTGGTTCATTCAGTTTGTATGAGCACATAATCTTTTAGAATAGTGAGCTGCACTTCAATACCTATTGTGAATTGTCTATGTAGTCCCAAAGTCCTCTAATCATTTCAATAACCGAATTGGGATTAAGACCTATTGTGAATCTCATGAACCATTGATAATTTGAATGCAAGTTGCGCCTGAAGTCATTAGGCCGAGGGCACATCTACATACGTCTTGAAGTATCGCGTTGCCAAAATAAAGAATTGTCAAAATTTTATTTATTTAGTACATATAAATAACCAGAATCTTCATTTCATTTTCCAAAATCTGAGGCTTGCTACTGTGATGCTTTTTTTGACAGCTGTGGCTGAACAGGAACCTTAGGCCAAATAAACCAGACTTTCTGTTGTTCTGCTAATTTTATTTTATTTATTATTTTTTTCCTTTTTAAGTTATCTTCCTACTTTAATCTGCCTTGATGAATTTCAGACATCTAATTGGGTGTTCTGTGTTTTGAAAGTATATATTCTAATGTTCTGTGATGTTTCATTCCATTATGCTCTTAGACAATTAGACAAATATATATATAAACCATTTGTTCATTTTGTGACCTTTTTTGGTGGATATTTTGGAGTTCCATCTTCTATACAAATTAGAAGGGTTCTCTATCTATGAATTTTATATGAAGCTTGTGGTTGAATTTACCAATGGACTCTCCATTTCTTGAACTTGGCATTTGCTATAAACTATTTGCTGCAGTTGAACTACTTAATTATCTTATGCATTCTCCATCTTTTATATATACATATAAATCATCTTCGTACAATATATTTTCGTATTCTCTAATAGGGGCACAAAGGTTGTGTGAATGCTGTGGCTTGGAACTCAAGTGGCTCTCTTTTGGTTTCTGGATCCGATGATACAAGAGTATGATACTCAAGTGGCTCTCTATGTTGATGTTTACCTGATTGCAGATTGTGTGATAAGTAATAAAAATGAGGTTGATATTTAGACTTTAAAAATTCTCTGTTACTCTATTCTGACTTGTCAAAAAAACTCTTTTCCCTGAGATTGATATTTAGAATTGTGCCTACATTACAGGTTGGAGTTCAGACATCACAAATGGAAATGTTACCAGTAGGGGTGCTCATCGGTAAAAAACTGAACCGGTACCGAAAAAACCGAACCGGTACCGATCCGAAATAACCGAAAAAACAAGAACCGAAACCGGTACTGAATTACCGGTTTCGGTACCGGTTCGGTACAAAAGCGGTACTGATTTTTTCGGTTCGGTTTTCGGTTATACCATGCATGGTAATATTTATAATTATTAATAAATAATACTCCCTCCTATTCATATTAAGTGTCGTTTTGGAGAGATTCATTTTATTCAATATAAGTGTCGTTTTGGAATCTCTATGCAATATTGTACTATTTTTTTCTAATTTACCCCTCTATTTAATATGCTTAGTAAATGCAATTCCATGGACCATTGTGGAGAGAGAAATAATTAATTAGGGATACAAAAGACATTTTGTGTTATTTCTTAATAAGTGTGCTTAACTCTAAAAAGACACTTAATATGAATAGGAGGGAGTAATAATTAAATAAATTTTTTTAATATATTAACAAAAAAAATTTAAAACAAGAACCTTTTTATGGGTCTCTCGAGTAGCATATCTAAGCACACGAATGTGCAAGCTTTGCTACGAGTTTGGCTAATGAATCTTTTGAAAGTAGTTGGTATTTCTTCTTTGAATTTTGAATGGCACTCGTACTGTTTGTGTTTAAGATTAATTTGGTATATGGTTCATCGCCCTGTGAAATATACTGGATGGTGTTCATATTTTCTTATTATGTATGTTGCTGTGTGGCACTAGAAAATAATATGCTGTTAATATTATTAGGTCCAATGTTTAGTCTTGAGAAGAAGGGACTGAAGACCGAAGAAGAAGGGACTGAAGAAGTGAAGAGTAAAGTAAAGTCTCTGTAAAGTAACTGAGTAAATAAAGTACTTAAAGTATTAAGTAGTAATTTCGGTTTTTTTTCGGTTTTTTGGTTTTACCGAATTCAAAATTCTCATTACCGCTACCGGTACCGAAAAGTATAAAAAAACCGAAAAACCGAAACCGGTTTCAACCGGTTCGGTAAAAAAACCGAAAATCCGAATTTTTTGAGCACCCCTAGTTACCAAGCAACGTTGATACCAGTTTTTAGTATTAATTTTTGGGTATTCAGTTTGGCTGAAGCTTTAATGTTAGCAGGATATCCCTTGGCACGTATATCTAACGCAGATGTTTGCTCTCTTAATTTTAGGATTATAAAGTTCATCGAGATGAGATACATACAAAGCTTGTTCAAATTATGAGAGAAAGGGTGTTTTTTCATCTTCGTGGGTTGCCACACATTGTTGAGAGTTGAAACAAACCTGAAGATGCTGATTCACAACCTAGTGTTTTTGCTACTTCAGTTACAAAGGTAATTTCCCAACGTAATTACTATAGTTACTGTGTCTATTTGTTTTCCA
Source organism: Panax quinquefolius (assembly GCA_020205615.1). Classification (NCBI taxonomy): domain Eukaryota; kingdom Viridiplantae; phylum Streptophyta; class Magnoliopsida; order Apiales; family Araliaceae; genus Panax; species Panax quinquefolius. Next base: position 105,026,766 of record CM035170.1, on the reverse strand, counting down.
TGTATAATGTAGACGATGTTTGACAAATGCTTTTGTTGTCGGGTAGAGATACCTGTGCATGCTAATATAAGCATGCTTTGGAGGATTTCATTTTGTACTTCTATCCAAATAAAATCTTCCTTTTCTACCAAAATATAAATTTAAGCATGCCTTTTATATTTTATATTAGAAAGCACTGAGATAAAATTATGACATTGTAAATATTTTGATATGTGGACCTAATTATAACTATATTAGTTCTTGATCTTTGAACCTGTTATTACCAGCATTTCAATTAATAACTTGTGATGAAGGCAACAATAACATGTGTATACTGTTTGGGCTCTAGGTGAGCATATGCCTGAATTTGATTTGGATTTCAAATATGATTTGGATGTATTGGGGATGTGATGTTGCTTAACTGTTGATGTACTGGAACCATTCCATATATTTTTGCTTAACTGTTGCTATAATGGTTGGGCTGCTGTGTACTGGGTATTGCAGTGCAGGAATTCGTGTTGTATTGCAATTGAATATGGGCGAATTAATAGTGCAGGAATTCGTATTGTATTGCAATTGAATTTGTGTTAAAGGTATTGCAGTGCAGTATTTATAATGGGTGAATTGATTGATGCACATCATACTAGCGGATTTAATAAATTACATTTCCGCTAGCATGTCTAGCGGATTTAATGTAATACTTGGCATATGAGGAGGGAATGTAATACTTGGCATTTTTAATCACAACCATTCATTTATTAATCGGAAGGTATCAATGTTATATGTCACTTTTTATTCCATAGCAAACGGAATGTATAGATGTTATATGCCACTTTTTATTCCATAGCAAATAGATGTTATAGATCATTCCTCATATATGTTCTTGTCCATTCAACCCATCTTAAATTCGCCTCTAAGATGTTTCATAAAATTGAATAAAAAATTTGAATTTATAAGAGAATTTTAATGAGCATGAAATAAAAGCTCTGAATATTATGAGCAAATTTATTATGTAACTATAAATAAACAATGGTATCTAAAAAAAATTAAATATAAACTTATGAACAATCTTTGATGGAGTATATATTATTAGTAATATAATTTTAGAAATAAACACTAATTTTAAAACTAAATAACTGGTTCATGCACACAACATGTACACCATGAGTAGATGGAAAAAGAAGAAGATAATCGTTTTGCATTTATTTTTAAGTAATTTTAAAAACATCAAATTTGTTTTTTTTTTCATAATTTTGTCATCCTTTCATTTATCTATGTTTTAAAACTCACAAAAATATCTTGTTATTATGCATGAGACCTTTTTTTTAAAAAATTTAACTAACATTTGAGTGAATTAACCAACTCATTATGAATATAATAAAATATTCTCGAAAACGCATTAGCTTGTTTTGAGCGAATCTTCATTTCTCAAAATTTTATACTAATAAAAAAAGTATACTTTTTAGTGAGATCAACATTTGCAAATTAAGAAAATCTTTTTGTAGAACGAATGAATTATATAGTATTTATTTTCAAGTTATTGTCATTTATTTTTTATAAAAAAAATGACATGATTCATCATTTTCTTTTTATATTTCATATGCCATTTTTTAAATTAGTATTTATATATCAGATTATTACTGAAACAGTAATTAAATGGTTCTAATATTAGATTGAGGAACCAAACTAACTCTCATATTTAAAAATGCTTGTATATTGTTGAAGTTAAAAATTAATACTCCTCCTTCCCAAATTAATTGCTTTCAGCTTTTAATTTTTAAAGTCAAATTAACCATTTTTAAAACTAATCTTTTACTATTTTTGCTAAAATATAGGTGAATAGATTATAACCAAAAGAAAATATATACAATTTATTACTAACCCCAATTTTTATAATTTTAGAAATATATTTATATATACTTAATTATTAATTTTAAAAATAGTTAATTTGACTTAAAAAAGTCAAAATTGAGCAATTAATTTAGGACGGAGGGAGTATTATTTTTGGGTGAAATTAAAATTTATTGACTGTTACACTTAAAATCTATACTTTATAAAATTATATAATTCTCCAAAATCCTTTTCAAATTAATTAATCCTCGGTTGTCTTCCGAATTTATCTGCTGAGACTCCTAATTCTTCTCGCTGTGTCCTACTCCTACACTCCTAATTCTTCTCGCTGTGTCCTACTCCTAACCCGCTTAAACTCGTTCTCTTTCTTAATCCGTGTTGTCACAACTCTCTTACCCCTACTTTGTAACAATTAAATAATATTTTTATTGTAAATATAATTTATATCAGAATAATAAATAAATAGAAAAGTAAAATCAAATGTATAATCTGGAACACTATTCCCTCCTTATTCTCTCTAATAAGTAAGCAATAACGTATATAAATAATCAAGTTTCCCCTTAATTAATTTCCTCTTATCAACTTTTCTCTCTCTAAAACCTTAATTATTTCTCTCTCTAAAACCTAGCTTGCTCGCTCCGCCAATGGAGGAAGACAATCATAAACGACGGCGTTTACACACCGGCCACCATCAAGAAGTTGAAGAACTGGTTGATGCCAATTTTCCACCCGGGTACAGGTTTTTACCAACTGATGAAGAGTTGGTTGAATATTACCTTCAGAATGTAGTGTTAGGCCGACGTTTACCCCGTAACCGAATTTATGTGGTTTATCTTTACGACTACCATCCTAAGGAACTCACCGGTAATTAGTAATTCAAATTCTACCAACTTTAATTTCTTTTTCTTTTTCTTTTATATATATATATCATCATATATATACTGATCATGCAATTAATTAAGTATATAAAATGTATGCATATGATTCAGGAATGTACAGGGAGCATTGTGAGAACGTATGGTATTTCTTTACCCCAAGGAATCGAAAATATCAAAATGGGAGGCGGCCGGATCGATCAGCAGCTGAAGGATATTGGAAGGCCACTAACGTAGAAAAAGAAGTAGTCAAATATTCTCAACCTGCAGGACCCAATGAAAATGGCGTTAAAATAATATTAGGTTTCAAGAGAACACTGGATTATTATCAAGGGAATCACCCTGAGGGGAAGAGAACAGATTGGAAGATGAATGAGTACAGATTTAACAACACATCATCAACTAATCTTCCGATTACTAGTAATGGTAAAAATGCTAAGGCTCAGGTACGCAAGTACTATATTCCATTTCTTTAATTTTTTATATATGTTTTACTATTAATCATATGAATTAATTTAGGTTATAATTATATTTTCACATCCATCACGGAAGTAAATAATATATGAAATTAAGTTTTGATAGGGTTAGAATATTAAGATACACCCTAAAGTAATTAAATTACGGATTTGGGTCATATATAGTTGTAATTTTGATCATATTATTAGTATTAAGGATCCTTCTATTGACATCCTAGCTTTGCTATAGATTGATTGTAATGAATTTTTATTAAATTAATCTATGACCGTGAGACCTCCTTTGCATCAAAAGAAAAGGTAACTAATTAAATTGGGCGTAGCTTAAAATTTATATGGACAAACTATATATATTGTTAGTTTTTATTTTTTGTGATTTTTAATGATGACAATATGTTTGTGTATGTGGTTATTTAATGGACTGAATTGTTTGTGTTTGGGCTGATTTGAAGGCCTATTGAAAATAAAATAGACTTTTTGTTTCTTGATGGTCCAATTTTGATTTAAATCCATTAGAAATTGCCTATGGGATTACATAAAAGTTTTAACAGTAAGGCAATTATTAATATTATTGCTGGAAATTCTTTCTCTAATATATATTTTGTCAAATTAATTTTGAATTGGAGTTTATTAAGGAATCTGTTTAGTTCAGTAATCTGTTCTAATTTGAATTAGAATCTATTAAGGAAATAAGTTTAGCTATTCAAGTTGTTTAGAGAATAGACTCTGACAATCTTATCATGGAATATTTTGTTGCTCCTTTGCTCGTCTGATTTGAATTCATATTTTTGACTTAATGAGTTTGGGAAAATATTATAGCCGTTATTAATAACAAATTAAGGTGCTGAAATCTCTATCTCCTTCAATCAAAAAACTCAGCCTTTCATGCTAACTGTTTCATATAGCCGTTGGTATTTGTTCTATATATTCCCATACTGTTCGGCTAAAGGAGATACAACTCTCTGCAACTCATCTTATATAGTACATCTGAGAATTACTAAGTCTTATCCCCGCAATTGATTGTATTGTTCTTAAATTCTTTTGAGCTGGGATTTTGAACTCTATAAATCCTAGCATTTGTATTCAGAATACAAGCCTAGTTTGGCTTGGGTAAATTAGTGGTAGTTAGTCTATACAAAGGAACCTTCAAAAGTCTTAGTGGTGAGAAAAGTTGCAGAGATGCAAGGGGACAGTGGTGTCCAAGTCATAGCTAGCTTAGCCTTCTTTGTACATATAGTTTTTCTGTAATCATTTGAGTATTAAGTTTAATCAAAAGTGTCTCCAATATCGATTGGTATTGAACGTGGATTAGGTCACTAGATTAGAAGATATAGGTTGAACAACGTAAAAATTTTAGTGTGATTTATTATTCTGTCTTTTCTTATCCTGCATTAATTTTATATTTTTGGACATATTGCTCTGCTGCTCGCTTAATAGTAACTGAGGAAGTCTGATTTAAACATATAAGCACAAAACGTTATTATTGTTTATCACTTCTAACATTTACACATATTCATCTTCTCTATGCGCTCACATACAGAATTACATGTATTTTAACTGATTTTTAATTTAATAAGAGTACGTAGTTTAGTCTTTCATATATTTAGTACTATCCTTGCATGGATAATTCTATATAATTTTAATTATACGTGTTAGATTATTTCTAATTTATAAAATTTGAAAGGAATTTCAAAGTCAAGTTAATTAGGTTTTATTGTCAAATTAAATATTATGTTGTTGGAGTTACAAAATTGATTTCCTTCTAATTACAAAATCAATGAGATTGATTTCTATTAATTGAGTAATTGTTTTTCTAACCGCTACACCTTTAAGTTCCTAGCCATTACACTTTTAATCTTCTAGTCGTTATAAAATCTTTTTGGTTCATAATTTAACCATGCATGATATAGTTAGACTTCTATTCTTATGTAGAGAGATAGATTAGCATGCATGTTTTACACTTCATATAAAATATTGCATTACAATATTTTTACTTAAAATCATCTTCTCTAACAATAAAGAAAAAGCAATGGATTGTTCATGTCACCTTTTTTTATTTGAGTGCACATTAGAGAAGGCGGAATTGTTGAATCCTGAAGGATATCCGCTGTGACCTTTTGCACCGGTGATATAAAATATCGGAGGAGCGGAAATTATCCTTAAGGACAGTGCTATACGCACGCCTCAATTCATTTGGGTGATATCTTCTTCATTTTCATTTAATTTTCATAACAATTTTGAATTATTTTACTACAATACCAATATAACTACCACGTTTTGTTTTCATGCAGTTGAACGAAATGGTTTTATGCAAAATATATAGGAATTCAAGAGCAAAGAATGATAATGAACAAGAAGTTACGGGAGGATTAGGAGGAACAGGTCATGACCAAAGTGCACAGCCAGCTCGCAGCGATTCCTCCTCCAACCACAATAATAATTCAAATTCTACATTTAACATAACAAATGCTCTTCCAAATATTAGTAATGGTGAAAATATTGAGCAGGTACGATACGTCTCTTTTATTTTATTTTTCTTATAATTATATCGTCACATATAGGCTTGCAAACAAACCGAATTGATTTGAACTTTGTAAAACTCAAACACTGTTAGTCGAACTCGAACATGTTCGAGTAATATGATCGAAACAACACTCATGTGTGAGATCGATCGTTAGCTGTTTCGAACGATTCGCGAATAATATGATCGAGTTCGCGAACATGAACAGTACTTCGTGAACGTTCACGAACACATGCTCGTTCGCGATGGTAAACATTTTGACGAACCACGTTGGCTGATTATATTTCTAACTTCCAAGTCTGTTAATAAATTTCACATGTAAGAAATCGAACCACTTGAATTCATGTTAGAAATTGAACTACTCAAACCGATCTCGAATCGAACTCGAGCTTCTCGAACCGAACTGTTCGCGAACACAGGTGAACCGAACCACATGGTTTGTGAACATGTTTGATCGAACAATCGAACGCGAAACCATGCGTGAACTCGACTCGGCAATGTATCGAACTCAAACTCGGACCGAATTGCAGGCCTAGTCATATCTATAACAAAAGTAAAAAATAAAAAGATCATGATGATATCTACAGTGAGTGATGGTTGCACATCCGAATGTACTTATTTGCCTAAATTATTGTAAAATTTTATATGAACAAGATGTGAAATTGCCTTTTATTAAAGATGATTTAGTCGCTTTGACATTTGTGTTCCTTGCATGAAATTCTAATTAATTGTATACAAATATATGTACGTACCGCATTTTATTTTATTAATTTATATATTTTTTTCATGCAGTTGGATGATAATGAACAGGTTAATGCAGAAAGTTTAGGATCAAATCAAAGTGCAACAACAAAAGCAAGCGGGGATTCTTACTCTAACCAGAATAACTCAAATTCTAACGAGATGCACAATGATTATACGATTGAAAATGTTTATCTACACTACTTCCCCAATGAATTTACTACGTCGTTGTTTCGCTCCAATTTTATTTCGAGCTCTTCAAGCGTTGCCGGGACATCTAGCATGGAGACGGGATCGAATTCTATCCACGAACTATTCTGTTCTGAAGAAATTAAGTTCCTTCTTGATACAATTGAAAAATAATTAGAATTATATATGACTAAAAGAATGGATATTCAAACTTATTTATCTGGGAGATATTTATTTTTATAAATATTTAGATTTGTTTTTTGGACATAATTTTTGGATTTAAAGTTTTGTTGTCATTTTTTTCCCCTAGTATACAAATTAATGAATTACCCATCTAGCTATAATATATGGACAAAAACAACGTAGAAAAATGTTGTGCACAAAAATATACGACGTGAAAGTATTTTGTGGATTCTCGATTATTCCATTTCCTGATATTAGCAATGTACAGCGGGCAAATAGGATCATTTTCTTCTCGGGACCTTTTACTTTTTTTCATCATGTGGGAGTTCGAATTAATTCCGGTTTATCTACTTTTATCCATATGGGGGGGAAAGAGATGACTTTACTCGGCTACAAAATTTATTTTATACACGGCGGGAGGTTCCATTTTTCTATTAATGGGAGTTCTGGGTGTTGGTTTATATGGTTCTAATGAACCAACATTAAATTTTGAAACATCAGTTAATCACCATATCCTGTGGCCTTGGAAATAATATTCTATATTGGATTTTTTATTGCTTTTGCTTGTCAAATCGCCGATTATACCCCTACATACATGGTTACCAGATACCCACGGAGAAGCACATTACAGATGCTTGTATGCTTCTAGCCCGAATTTTACTAAAAATGGGAGCGTATGGATTGATTCGGATTAATATGGAATTATTACCCCACGCCCATTCTATATTTTCTCCGTGGTTGGTGATAGTAGGCACAATACAAATAATCTATGCAACTTCAACATCTCCCTACCAACGTAATTTAAAAAAAGAATAGCCTATTCCTCTGTATCTCATATGGGTTTCATACTTATAGGAATTGGTTCTATAACCGATCACGGACTCAATGGAGCTATTTTACAAATAATCTCTCATGGATTTATCGGTCTTTGCGCTTTTTTCTTGGCAGAACGAGTTATGATAGAATACGTCTTGTTTATCTCGACGAAATGGGCGGAATAGCTATCCCAATGCCAAAAATATTCACGATGTTCACTAGCTTTTCGATGGCTTCCTCATTCACGGGTATGAGTGGTTTTGTTCTTTGAATTGATAGTCTTTTTTGGAATAATTACCACCAAAAATATCTTTTAATGCCAAAATATTAATTACTTTTGTAATGGCAATTGGGATGATATTAACTCCTATTTATTCATTATCTATGTTACGCCAGATGTTCTATGGATACAAGCTATTTAATGCTCCAAACTCTTATGTTTTTGATTCTGGACCGAGAGAGTTATTTGTTTCGATCTCTATCTTTCTACCCGTAATAGGTATTGGTATGTGCATTCTTTTTTTGTTCTTTCACTATCAGTTGACAAGGTCGAAGTTATTCTATCTAATTTTTTTTATAGATAGTTTTTCATTATCCAAATCCTAGGATTTGGATAATGAAAAAAAGAAGACTTTTTTCTCTCTTAAGCTTAAGTTAAAAAATGAATTTTAACCCGATATGTTTGGTCTTTGTGAGAACCGTGTGAATCCCCACACTACTTGATTCACATGGCTCTCGTCGGTTCACATAAAGTTACACCGTATTGTAAGACCCCAACTTATTATTAATGAAATTTAATTTTCTCTATTTATTATTTTGAAATAGTAAGGGTTGATTTGATTAATGTGGATAGTTAGGGGTAAATCTACGAAATATTTCAAAATAAGCAAGTGGTTATAAAATATTCATTGTTATCGGAGAATATTCGTTTGGTCGTGGAATATTCAAATGCTTTGTCGGGAATATTAAATGCACTGACAGTAGCGCATGTGTGGGCCCCATAACTGGAAAGCGATTGGATGAAGAAAACGACAAATATAAGTTGGTTAAAAATAACAGGCGTAGTTATTACTGATTATCTTCGTTAAAATACTCTTGGTTAAAAACACACGAAAGCTCACCAGTATTGCACCAATTATTGATTCTTACGTAAGAAGGCACTACTCAATAATGGTTACGATAATTCTTTATTCGCTCATTTTTATTGAGTTAATAATTGTTGCGTTGATATTTTATATTCTTTGTTGTTTCATAAATTGTCATTACACAAAGATTTTTCATTATCGAAGCAATAATTCATATTATCTGAATAATATTATTAGATAACATTATTGGCAATGTCTAGAAAGTTACATCTAAGGAGAGGTTTGGTCACCTAATTGCGGCCGCCAAGAAGAAGAAATTCTTATTGGAAAGCCCTCTTTCCCTGAACCGCTGCACGTTTGTCAATATTGTGATTCTCATAATATTATTTGTGAATAATTAATTATTGATTCATATGATGAGGAAAATATTGATTTTATGTGGATATAGATGGAGAAAATTTTTAATGTGACAATTGTTAAAAATTGAAATTTTATCTTTTTACGATAAAATAATTCATTTAAATATATTATTATATTTTAATAATATAATAATGGTGATATTTTTACAACGAATGTGGGATATATGAGTATCGAGGAGGAAGAGTATTTTGTTGCAATAAATGTTTAAAACATGTTAAACATGTCGGTTGGACCCCATTTATTATTTGAAATTTGATTATAAATTGTAAAATCGCCGGTTTGTGGATTTCGGTCAATTTTATTTGGAATTTGGAAAAACTTTCTTCTGCAAAGTTGTAGAGAATTGAATTTCCTATAAAAACTCATGAGATTCGAATTTTCTAATGAAAGGGATATTTATTATGAATTATTGAAGTTACGAAGTCAAAAATAATTGATTTTGGAAGTTTAAAATATTTTAATTACAAAAACGTTTTTTGTGTTTGGTTAGCCTCATTAAACACATGCAAGTTGCTGAATTCAGATGGTTCTAGGTGCGTAGAGAATTTGTAATATATATAATATTATTATATTAAATTTTACGCTTTGGTGTTCTAGCGATTTCTATAAATAGGGTCTTGGGTTAGAATTGAAAATCACACCGTAAACTGAAGTTTTCTCTCTCTATATTATTGAGCGTATTCTTGTGAGTATTTTGAGTATACTTTGAGTATTGTTAGATCTGCAAGTTTCCTTCAAAGACTATACCCTAGATTCCAAATTTAAATCTTAATCTTTCGAGGTAAGGGGATGTTATTTTCTTCTCAAATGATATTATTTCTTCAATATCATTATCTTTGAAATATTAGTTGGAACTTTTATCAAATTTGGAACTTTTTCATGTCGGGTTACTTATTCATGAGTTAATATTCACGATTCTTATTCACGAGTACTATTACGTAAAAGCGTGAAGATGTTTTTGGAATTTCTATCTTTTGGTGTCTGAGTTACTATTCACGTGATACTGGCACTATTCACGATATCTGACACTATTCAATCTAAAAATGAAATTTCTTCTCTTTGTCCAAAATATCTATTCGGATACTAGCTTTGATTGTATCCATGTTTTGATCATTCTTGAATTTTACACCACTATAATTATTTTTGAGGTATTTTTGGACATGGATAAAACAAAGTACGAATCCTTAATCCTTAATCCTTGTCATTTTGTTTCAATTTGGATTCGTTTCTTTAAAAATATTTTTCATCATCCGCATGATCTTAAATGATGATATTATTGAATATCTTTGGCACGTAGTGCAAAGATGAATGATTTCGAAGAATATCTTTGGTAGTAGTGCAAGATGAACATGTGTTTAGATGAACATGATCAATCGATGAATATCTTTGGCAGTAGTGCAAAGATGAATATTTGATTCCGTATGTATATTGATTGATGTTACGAGGATAAAAGATGAGCGATGAACTTTTAAATTCATACATAGAAGATAGTAGTTTGCATTCTCTACTTAACTCTTCTAATGAATTATTATTTCAACTGCGATTATTGATTTAAAATTTGTTGTCTTTTGTATTCTATTAGATTTTTCCTCGTTGAAGACTAACGATAATTTGTTATATATTATCTTAGTCATAATATTCTTTCTTGGGGCTAGTTGAGCTCACCCTTTTCCTTTTTGTTCCATTTTTCTCGGGGAGGCGAGAATATAAGCGAAGATGCAGCCTGGTATGGAATGAAGGTTCTAGAGAGAGTTGTTTAGTAGTCCTCACCATTTTTATAAAATAATGTATCAATAAATGTGATGAGGATTTATTTGAGTATAGATGTTGTCAGAAGATAATATTTGTATTTAAACTCACGCTTTCTTGTTGTAATAATAAAGTTGTAGTTGTTTACATTACCATGTATCGACAACTCGAATGGGTGATGTATACCTATTTTGGGGGCGCCACGGCTTGGTATCGAGCTATAAGTAAAGAGCCCCGAGCCTCTCGCCGGTGACTTCTGTTGATGGGGATGCACCGGGCCAAACTCTCCGTAGGGGGCGCTTGATTCATGGGTGTGGCCGATAGGTATCAATGTGAGGTCTTGACACAAGTTGGTGTCCAGAGTTACAGCCAGTATCGAGCTTAGGGATATGATCTCTGGCGGAGATCGGGGAATAGAACTAGGAGGGAGAGACGAGGTAAATCCTTCGCTAGTGTGTCCTACCTAAGCTTATTTTTTAGTTGGTCGATTATATAGGGATATTATGTGATATATTGATTTCCTTAATTAACCCTTGTTTTATGATGATGTTTGAGAATGTCGATCGAGAATATTAACAATGGAAATGAGACCGTGGAGACGCTTTGTACTCACCAACGAGGAGAGCGTGCAGCAAAATGTAATGTTCCTCTTGTGAACAACACCAACGAAAGCGAGATAATGAGCGAGGGGATGTTTAGAAGCTTTTTGCAGTTCATACAAAAATCGATTTGAGGAAACTTGTGTTCAAAATACGAGAGAAATGATGATAGCAATTCACGGGTTGTCACAAATGACGATTCAAAGAGTTGGGACCACGAATTTAAGGGAAAGCGAGATCCGATCATAAGCGGAAACATGGGTCAAGCAAATTATCAAGATATTCGATGTCTTGGGATGCGGGAGGAACGAAGGTTCCATTCGCCACCTTTATGTTCAAAGTGGCGAAGCGAACTCTTTGTGGAGAGTCTGCAGAAGCGTACCCATCCAAATTACGCACTCAAAGCATGTCTTGGGAGAGCGTTTGAAACTATTTAATGACAAATACTTTCACGAAAGTGTTACGTCGTATGAAGGAAGTGGAGTTCATCGATTGGAACAAAACAACATGACGGTGTCTCGATGACGAGGCAAAGTTTGCGAGTTATCCGTGTTTGCACCTCATTTGGTGGAGAATGAGGAACGTATGACGCGGATGTTTCGAGAGGTTTGAAACCCAGCGTCGACGATATCTCATTTCTCATAAATTTTCTCTCTGACCGATGTTGTAAATGAGGGCTCAATTATTAGGCGAGATAACGAGTACGGTCAACTGTGGGACCATAACCGAGATTGTACGAGAGATAGCGATCCAATGTAATAATGATAACCAAATGGAGAAGAAAGCAGACGGACAAAAATGGTAACCACTCTCGGTGGTAATCATGGCCATGTGAAATAGAAGAAGCGAGTCGGGAGGAGATTTTAAAAGAGGAGATTTAACAACGACCATATGAAGGCGATAGTCTTGGCGACAATCGGGTTCTAAGGGAGGAGAACGACCACCGGTCATATCTATAAATGCGGAAAAGAGGATATATCGATCAAACCGCCCTACAAATAGATTCAAGGTATGCTATAATTATGGAAAGGAAGGACATATCGCTCGAGATTATCAATGGCGAAACCTAGTTCAATGAGGGACGGTGACTCAAAAGATCGTCCCCGAAAAAGTCAAAGTCAACGATTAAGGAAGAGCGTTTGTTGTGACCGGTCATAATCGAGAACCCAAACGAGGTGATCACGGGTAAGCTATTTATAAATTCTTGCGAAGTTTATACCTTACTTGATCTGGGGTCTACCCATTCATTTATCTCTCTGCATGTGCTCAACGTTTAAACTTGACTCGGGAGAAATTAGACTTTGACCTATCTCGTGGAAACTCAGTTAGGAGAAACTTTCATCACATCCACTGCTTATAAATCTTGTTTGATTCAAGTTGGCACCATCACCTTACACATTGACCTTATCTCTTTAAAGATACTTGCTTTTGATGTGATTTTAGGGATTGATTGGTTAACTACTCATCATGCCAAAATTGATTATTTTCGTAAGGTTGTTAGTTTTCATATTCCTAACCAACTTTGTTATGCGGATCAAGCAACTAAACCATTAAAATCAATCAACGTCATATCTAATCATAAAGCTATTCGTTTATTGAAAAACGGATGTCAAGCTTTCTTAGCCCATGTTATGGATTTGAATAAAGACACGTCAAATTTGAATAATATTCCTGTTGTTATTGACTTTCCCGACGTATTTCACGAAGAACTTCCGGTTTACCCCGAGCGTGAAGTTGAATTCTTTATTGATCTTGAACTCGGTACAAAGCCCATTTCTAAAACCCCATATCGAATGGCTCTATTGAACTTGAGGAGTTAAAGGTCCAACTACGAGGAATTGTTGGACATCGGTTTCATTCGTCTAGTACATCTCCTTGGGGCTCTCTGTTTTATTTGTAAAGAAGAAAGACGGGAGTATGCGACTTTGTATTGATTATCGGAATTCAACCATGTCACCATCAAGAATAGGTATCCTCTACCTCGTATTGATGACTTGTTTGACCCGATTGCAAGGGCACAATTCTTTTCAAAAATCGATCTTAGCTTACGGATATCATCATCGGTGAAGATTGGGCGAGGATATTCAAAGACGCCTTGAGAACTTCGGTATGGGCATTATGAATTCTTAGTCATGTCTTTTCGGATTGACTAATGCTCCTGACTTTCATGGATATGATGAACCGAGTATTTAAGGAATATTTGGATCGGTTTGTTGTTGTCTTTATTGATGACATCCTCATATATTCCAAAAGTCATGAAGATCATGAGCACCATTTAAGTTTGGTACTCAAAGGCTTCGTGAAAACAAACTATATGCCAAATTGAAGAAATGCGAGTTTTGGCTTGAGGAAGTAGCATTTCTTGGGCACGTGGTGTCGAAACATGGAGTATCTGTTGATCCGTGAAGATTGAAGCAATACTGAAGTTAGAACAAAAAGTCGGTGGCCATCAAGTCGTAGCTTTTTGGGCTTAAGTTGGTTATTATCGGAGATTAGTGGAAGGGTTTTCTCGAATCGCTACTCCATTAACTTCAATTAACTTTCGAAAGGATCTGAAATTCGTTTGGAGCGAAGAATGTGAGAAGAGTTTCCAAGAGCTTAAGAGGAGACTTATTTGGCTTTGTTCTAACAATACCATCTGGTTCGGATGGATTTGTTATCTACAAATGATGCTTGAGCAAAGGGTTAGGATGTGTTCTCATGCAACGTAGGAAAGTCATAGCCTATGCCTCGCGACAACTTAAAGAGTATGAGAGAGAATTATCCTACTCATGATCTAGAATTAGCGTGATCGTTTTTGTATAAAAGATATGGAGGCACTATCTATATATGGGGAGAATGTGGAGATATATTCGGACCATAAAAGCCTTAAATATTTCTTCACTCAAAAGAACTCAACATCTTGGCAAATGACGTTTGCTCGAACTATTGAAAGACTACGACCACACTATTCAATACCATCCTGGAAAAGCGAACGTGGTAGTGGCGCCGTTGAGTAGAAGATCATATCTTGAGAGAAAAGTGCGATGATGTCAAGTATCTGCATAGAGCCAACTTTAATAGAAAAGTTAAGGTTGCTTTCGAGCCACCGGCCGGAGCCGATGCGTATGAAGAAGAAAAGTACAAGAAGGAGCTATTAGGAAGCGAGAATTGATGAAGAAGGAATACTTGAGTCCACTCTGACTTTGTGTTCTAACGACTACGATTTGAAGTACAAGATTATGATGGAGGCACACAATACACTATTTGCAATCCATCCGGAAGTACTAAAATGTATCGTGATCTTCGACATACATTTTGGTGGAACAATATGAAGAGAGAGATTGCAAAGTTTATCTCAATGTGTTTAACTTGTCAACGTGTAAAGGCGAACATCTAGTACCTAAGGGTCCGTTGCAACCACTTGAGATTCGAAATGGAAGTGGGAACACATTACCATGGATTTAAATTCACGGGTCTTCCTACGGTTTCTCGAGCATCAATGCTATTTGGGTTATTGTTGATAGATTAACCAAGTCTCGCTTTCATTTCTTGCCGTCGGAGACTTATTCCTCGAACGTCTTGCTTTAGTATATGCGTGAATGAGATTGTGAGGTTGCATGGCATGCCAAGATCCATAGTTTTGATCGTGACCCAAGATTCACTTCAAGATTTTGGGTTAGCTTGCAAAAAGCTATGGGCACGCAGTTTATGATTGATTCGGCATACCATCCTCAAACAGACGGACAATCGAAAAGGACTATTCAAACTCTTGAAGATTTATTAAGACTCGTGTCCTAGACTTCAAGGGCGGTTGGGATAAGTATTTACCATTGGTGGAATTCTCCTACAACAACAGATTATCGTGCAGTATAGGTGTGGCTCCATTCAAGCATTATATGGATGAAAATGTCGCTCTCAATATGTTGGGATGAGGTGGGTGAAGCAACATTGTTGGGACCCGAGTTAAGATGCGTATGACTCACCGAAAAGATTCAAATAATTCGACAACGATACAAAGCGGCACAAGATCGACAAAAGAGTTATGCGGATCTTCATCGAAAGGGCGTGGAATTTAGTGTAGGGGATCATGTATTGTTGCGAGTTGCTCCATGGAAGGGAGTTACAAGATTTGGGAAGAGAGAAAGCTCAATCCATGATTTATTGGTCCATTTCAAATTCTTGACCGAAAGTAGGAAATGTAGCCTATAGACTTGCGTTACCTACCTCGAGTATGTCTCGTGTTCATAATGTGTTTCACATATCTCGTATTCAGTAAATATGTGAAAGACCAACCACGTTATAGAGCTAGAACCGGACGAGATAGCCAAGACTTAACGTATGAGGAGGTACTGTCAAAGATCTTGGATAGGAAGGAGCATGTCCTACGCCTGAAAGGTCATACCACAAAGTTAAAGTTTTGTGGAGGAATCATGCTTTATAGAGGAAATGACACGGGAATTGAAAGCGGAAATGAAAGCGAGGTATCCTCACCTTTTCAAACACCGGTCGTCACGTCAATTTCGAGGACGAAATTTCATAAGGAGGGAGGTTGTAAGACCCCAACTTATTATTAATGAAATTTAATTTTCTATTTATTATTTTGAAATAGTAAGGTTGATTTGATTAATGTGGATAGTTAGGGGTAAGATACATGAAATATTTTAAAATAAGCAAGTGGTTATAAAATATTCATTGTTATCGGGGAATATTCGTTTGGTCGTGGAATATTAAATGCTTGTCGGGAATATTAAATGCGGCAGGCAGCGACTATGTAAAGGCCCCATGTGAAAAGCGATTGGATGAAGAAAAACAGCAAATATAAGTTGGTTAAAAATAACTAGCGTAGTTATTCAGATTAATCTTTTAAAATACTACTTCCGGTGGTTAAAACACACGAGTTACTTGCAGGTATTGATCCAATTATTGATTCTTACGTGAAGAAGCCTTTACTCAATAATGGTTACGATAATTCTTGTTCGATATTTTATTGAGTTAATAATTGCTTGCGTTGATATTTTATATTCTTTGTTGTTTCAATAATTGTCATTACACGAAGATTTTTCATTATCGAAGCAATAATTCATATTATCTGAATAATATTATTAGATAACATTATTGGCAATGTCTAGAAAGTTACGTCTAAGGAGAGGTTTGGTCACCTAATTGCGCGCAAGATGAAGAAATTCTTATTGAAAAGCCCTCTTTCACAGGAACCGCACGGTTGTCGATATTGTGATTCTATAATATTATTTGTGAATAATTAATTATTGATTTATATGATGAGGAAAATATTGATTTTATGTGGATATAGATGGAGAAAATTTTTAAAATGACAATTGTTGAAAATTAATATTTTATCTTTTTCGATAAAATAATTCATTTAAATATATTATTTTAATAATATATTAATCAGTGATATTTTTTACAACGAATGTGGGATATATGAGTATCTGAGGAGGAAGAGTATTTTTGTTGCAATAAATGTTTAAAACATGTTAAACATGTCGGTGGACCCCATTTATTATTTGAAATTTGATTATAACTTTGTAAAATCGCCCGGTTTGTGGATTTCGGTCAATTTTTGTTTGGAATTTGGAAAAACTTTCTTCTGCAAAGTTGTAGAAATTGAATTTCCTATAAAAACTCATGAGATTCGAATTTTCTGATGAAATGGCTATTTATTATGAATTATTGAAGTTACGAAGCTCAAAATAATTGATTTTTGTAAGTTTTAATTATTTATTTTATGAAAAACGTTTTTATCATTTCTTTCTAGAAGGTTGGCATGTGGAAATGTTGGGATCTGATTTCCAAAGAGGCGTAGGAAATTTATTAATAATAATATATTTTATTAAATTTTCTACTTCTTTTTGGTGTTCTAAAGCGTTTTCCTATAAATAGGTGTCTTGGGTTAGAATTGAAAATCACACCGAAATCTGAAGTTTTCTCTCTATATTATCGCGTATTCTTGTGAGTATTTTGAGTATACTTTGAGTATTGTTAAGCGGTGCAAGTTCCTTCAAAGACTATACCTTGGTATTCCAAATTAAGTCTTAATCTTTCGAGGTAAGGAATGTTATTTTCTTCTCAAATGATATTATTTCTTCAATATCATTATCTTTGAAATATTGGTTGGAACTTTTATCAAATTTGGAACTTTTTCATGTATGGGTTACTATTCATGAGTTCTTATTCACGAAGTCTTATTCATGAGTTCTTATTCATGAAGTTACTTATTCATGAGTACTATTCATGAAGCGTGAAGATGTTTTTGTGGAATTTCTATCTTTTGGTGTCTGAGTTTCTTATTCACGTATACTGGCCTTATTCACGTATACTGACACTATTCACGATATCTGATTTATTCAATAGAAAAATAAAATTTCTTCTTTTCGTCTAAAATATCTATTCGGATACTAACTTTGATTGTATCCATGTTTTGATCATTCTTGAATTTTACACCACTATGATTATTTTTGAGGGTATTTTTTGACGTGGATAAAACCAAGTACGAATCCTTAATCCTTAATCCTTGTCATTTTGTTTCAATTGGATTAGTTTCTTTAAAAAAATATTTTTCATCATCCTCGGGTCTTAAATGATGATATTATGGAATATCTTTGGCTGTTTGTAGTGCAAGATGAATGATTTCTTAAGAATATCTTTGGCTGTAGTGCAAAAGATGAATGATTTCTGAAGAATATCTTTGGCGTAGTCTGCAGATGAGCAGTGTTTAAATGAACATGACCAATCGATGAATATCTTTGGCTGTAGTCAAAAGATGAATATTTGATTCGGAGATGTATATTGATTGATGTTACGGGGATAAAAGATGAGCGATGAACTTTTAAATTCATACATAGAAGATAGTAGTTTGCATTCTCTACTTAACTCTTCTAATGAATTATTATTTCATTGCGAATATTGATTTAAAATTTGTTGTCTATTGTATTCTATTATATTTTTCCTGTTGAAGACTAACGATAATTTGTTGTATATTATCTTAGTCATAATATTCTTTTTCTTGAGCTAGTTGAGCTCACCCTTTTCCTTTTGTTCCATTTTTCTCGGGAGGCGAGAATATAAGCGAGTGCAGTCGGGGTAATGGAATGAAGGTTTTAGAAAGGATTGTTTAGTAGTCCTCACCATTTTGTAAAATAATGTATCAATAAATGTGATGAGGATTTATTTGAGTATAGATATTGTCAGAAGATAATATTTGTATTCAAACTCACAGCTTTCTTGTTGTAATAATAAAGTTGTAGTTGTTTACGTATCCATGTATTTGTGACAACCTCGGAATAGGTGATGTATACCTATTTTGGGGGCGTCACAATGATGGTATGGATAATTTGTGGTCGTGATACTAATGAATACACAATTATCTTTTCATTGTGTAGTGCATGGATAATTTGTGGTCGTGATACTAATGAATACACAATTATCTTTGGTAGTAGTGCTTGGATAATTTGTGGTCGTGATCTTAATGAATACACAATTATCTTTGGTCAGTAGTGCATGGATAATTCATGGTCGTAATACTAATGAATATCCTTGGCACATAGTGCGGGGATGATTCGATGATATGGATTAATTATTGAAATTTGAGTCTCAAAGAATGAAATATTAATTCATGGATGTGGTAAAAGTCATCTTTAGTAGTAGTGCATTGATAGACTTGGTATGATTATGACCACGGATTATTCGGTATAATCATGGCCGTAATTGAAAACACGAATATCCTTAGCCAAGTGGTGCATGGATAATTCATGGTTGTGATACTATTGTCGAGTCTCGATATTATTGGTTTTACGATTGTATATCTTTGGCACAGTGTGCAAAGATGAATTGTTAATGAATATCTTTGGTAGGATTGCAAAAATGAATTTAATGTTTTCAACGATAAAGGTATTCAAGGTATCCTCACCTCTTTATCATATCGGTCGTACCCTAATTTCGAGGGCGAAATTCCATAAGGAGGGAGATTGTGAGACCCCGATTTTATCAATAAAGATTTAAATTTTGTTGAAATAATTTTTAATATTATGGTGTGAATTTAAGATAATATTATAGTTGTGAGTAGTATTTATAAATTTTGCAAAAGTATGCAGTGGTTATATTATATTCGATTGGTGGGGAATATTCGGTTTAGCGAGGAATATTAAATATAACTACTCAATCATTGGTGGACCTGTGCGAAATTATTATCGGATTGAGAAAACGACAAAAATATTTTATTGAAATAACGGCGGAAGTTTTACTGGGTTACTTGTTGAACTACTTTCGGTAAGTAAAAAGTACGATGTCGTGTGGTTGCGTAGTAGCAGCACCGGTATTGATTATTGATGCTTATGTGAGAAGTTACTCGGTTTGATTCCATTATTGTCGATTAATAATATGAATTATTATAGCGATAATGACGTTTTGTTTTATTCGTATTATTAACGTAATAAAAATGAAACATCTTTTATATAAAATAGAATACTTTATTAAAGTTATTACATAAATAGAATATATTATATTTTATTATGCATAGTGTTGCATAGTGTGTTTGCGTAGTGTTTTTGCATAGTATTGCATAGTGTTTGCATAGTAAAATGTTTTATTTAAATAGAATATATTATATTTTTATTTAAAAGATTTTTCTTTAAATATGGACCGTCAGATTAAAGTAAATCAATCTGACCGTTCATGGATTAATTACTATGCATTCCATTTTCCTATAAATAAAGCTCATTCCTTCATTATTTTCTTACGAATTCATTGAAACTCTGAGAGAAAGAAATAGAGAGAAGCTATAGAGAGAAAGTTATAGAAAAGAAGAGAGTATTCTCGCTACTTCACTACTTCTATATTCAATTCTTTTACTACGGTAAGGGGTGTTATTCTTTCTTCTTCGAAGAGAACTTCATTATTCCATTCATTATTATTTTGTTGAATAACTCATAAAAGTGGTATACCCTATACATAACCTCAGTATATGCGGCATATCCTATACTTGGTGAAATCCTTATGTTATTCCATTCTTATTTATTCTCATTGGAATAACTTTGTATATCGCCATACTTTACCCTATACTTGGTGACATTCTTCTATTATTACATTTGGAACATCCTCATCATGTGTTTTTACACCTAACACAGTTCCGCTTTTATTATTCTTGCTTGAACATCCTGTGCATGTGTTTTACACCTGGACTCAGTTCCGCTCTTTATCATTACATTGGAATATCCTATCGCAGTGTTTTACACCGGATCTGTTCCATCTTTATTATTCTCGTGGAACATCCCGCTTGTGTAATTTCACGACTTGGTTCCGTTATTATTATTACATTGGAAAAACTCATCCATCATAATGCACCTGCGTGCATGGTGATTTCTTTTGTTATTCCATTCTTTATTATACCCAAATGGTTAAAACTTTGACTTATATACTCCATGAAATTAGTAGAATATCCTTGATATTTGCGTTTCATCCAAAGATCTTTTCACGGAAATATTCTTACGATCATTCTTGAATTTTACTCTACTAAACAAATTATGTTGACAATTTGGGCGTTAATAATTCATGGATTAAATAATTCTTGAACTTGTTTTATTGAATTATTATGTCATTGTCATCATCCTCATGTTATATTATGTTATCTTTGGCTTACGTGCATAGATGAACTTAGTATGATTATGACGAGGATCATTCGGTATAATCATGGCTTGTTATAAATGATGTGATAAAAGTCCTCGGTGGCACAGTAATGCGTTGATGGATAGTTTTGGTATGATTATGACCGGGGTGATTCGGTATAGTCGTGACCATTGATAATTTGATGAAAATCCTTGGCCGTGATACGAGGATGATTAGATGTGGTGGTTTATTTATTAAAATCAATCTCAAATGATAAAAAATTGATGAAAACCTTTTAAAACCTAAAAGATAGTAGATTTTATTCTCTACTTGATTCTTTTAATGGATTGCATTTTCCATTCATGCATTAAACCGGTTTATCTATTGTATTTTATCGGTTTAACATTGTTGAAAACTAATGATAATTTATTCGCATTATCTTAGTCATAATATTTCTTCTTGGGCTAGTTGAGCTCACCTTTTTCTTTCACTTGTTCTCTTGAAATGAGAACATAAATTGGGACGAGTCGGGGAACGAAGTAATGGTCCGAGGATAGCATTAGTAGTCCTCACTATTACGTGAAATAGTGTGATAATAGTCAGAATGAGGACTCCTTTTGAGTTTGTATAATATCTAGTAGACAAAATTTGTATTCAAACTCACGCTTTATGTCGTATTATTGTACACGGCAGCTTATATTAGTAAGTTGTATTTGAATTTATGTACCATGTAAGTGGCGACCCAAGATGGGTGACGTATACCTAATTTTGGGGGCGTCACAATGTATACTAAGCAAATACATGGTAACCATAACAACATAAAAAAGTAACAAAAATACCAAATTAAGGTAACAAAAATGGTATCCGAATCACAATCTAACAGTAACCAAAACATAATGCAGAAGTAACCAAACAGTTATATGATAGTATCTATTTTTTATTGCTTGACGTAGCTACAACGTAAGCATTACATCAAGCCCCCAAAAATTGGTCTTGTGTCAGTATATGATGCAGAAGTAAAATGGCAAAATGAAGATGAGACAATCATGATCATTCAAAAGCAGACTATATATGTTAAGAGCCTAAACAATTTGAAAATAATTATCCACTTTAACAAATATTATGTTGTTAAATGATGTCTATCACAAATAACCCAGTCATGGAGATAAAGAAAAATTCATTCAATAAAAAAATTAACATAAACAGAATGTGGCCTGAAGTACAGACTCATAGTATGACAACATCACTTCAACCATGTACATACCAAAGCAAGAACTCCATCGTCTAAAGAAGTAGATTCAGTCCGCTAACGACGAGTGGCTTCAAGAGGAGAGAGAGAAGTAGTAAGGGCGGAGAGAGAAGTAGATTCAGTCTGCTGATGACGAGTGGCTTCAAGAGGAGAGAGAGAAGTAGTAAGGGCGGAGAGAGAGAAACCGAACGAGAGTGAAGGGCGGAGAGAGAGAGAGAGAGACCGAACGAGAAATGAATGTTTGAGGAAGATGGAAACTAATTTACCATGTCAACCCATTAATACTAATCCCTTAATTTAAGGACTCCTAATTGTATTAGTATTGTAAATAAATATGATGAAATGTCATATTTTTGTAATTATTTTATGGATGTATGATTATTGTAATTATTTTTAAAAATGTACTATAATATGTAATTAACCCTTCTTAATTTTATACATTTCATTCTATATTTTAAAACGTAATATTTTTCATCATAACATCTTCTAGCCTAAAATCCGTCGCTAAATGTGATGAAGTGTCAGATTTTGCATTTTTAGCGACGGATTTTGGGTAAAAAAAATGGTATCAGTTGATTCGTTAAAAATGTGGTATGCAAATTGTTACGTTTTGAAGTATAAGATGCAATGTACAAAATGGAATAAATTTGAAAAATACAAAATGCATTTAACTCACTTAATTAACTAGGCCATTGCTCAATGGTCACTATACTTTTTTATTTTCTTAATATCACTTATATATATATATATATATATATATATATTGTGACGCCCCCAAAATAGGTATACATCACCTATTCTGAGTTGTCAATACATGGTACAGAAACAACTACAACTTTATTATTACAACAGTAAAACTGTGAGTTTGAATACAAATATTATCTTCTAGACAATATCTATACTCAAATAAATCCTCATCACATTTATTGATACATTATTTTACAAAATGGTGAGGACTACTAAACAATCCTTTCTAAAACCTTCATTCCATACCCCCACTGTACTCGCTATATTCTCGCCTCCCGAGAAAAAATGGAACAAAAGGAAAAGGGTGAGCTCAACTAGCTCAAGAAAGAATATTAATACTAAGATAATATACAACAAATTATCGTTAGTCTTCAACAGGAAAAATATAATAGAATACAATATAGACAACAAATTTTAAATCAATATTCGCAATGAAATAATAATTCATTAGAAGAGTTAAGTAGAGAATGCAAACTACTATCTTCTATGTGTATGAATTTAAAAGTTCATCGCCTATCTTTTATCCTCGTAACATCAATCAATATACATCCGAAATCAAATATTCATCTTTTACACTACTACAGCCAAAGATATTCATCACCGGTCATGTTCATTTAAACACTTTTTCATCTTTGCACTACGGCCAAAGATATTCTTCAGAATCATTCATCTTTTTACTACAGCCAAAAGATATTCTTTAAGAAATCATTCATCTTTGCACTACAGCCAAAGATATTCCATAATATCATCATTTAAGACCGAGGATGATGAAAAATATTTTTTAAAAGAAACGAATCCAAAGGTGAAACAAAATGACAAGGATTAAGGATTAAGGATTCGTATTTGGTTTTATCCACGCCCAAAATACCTCAAAAATAATCATAGTGGTGTAAAATTCAAGAATGATCAAAACATGGATACAATCGAGTTAGTATCCGTAATAGATGTTTTGACGAAGAAGAAATTTTATTTTTCTATGAATAAGATCGTGATATCGTGAATAAGATCAGATATCGTGAATAGTCTTGAGATATCGTGAATAGTAACTCAGACACCAAAAGATAGAAATTCCACAAAAACATCTTCACGCTTATGAATAGTACTCGTGAATAAGAATCGTGAATAAGAACTCATGCTTAATAAGAATCGTGAATAAGAACTCATGAAATAAGAACCCATGAATAAGTAACCCCGATATGAAAAGTTCCAAATTTGATAAAAATTCAGATCAACATTTCAAAGATAATGATATTGAAGAAATAATATCATTTCAAAAAAAATAATATCCCTTACCTCGAAAGATCAAGATTTCTACTTGTAGAATCTAAGGTATAAGGTCAAGGAACTTGCACCGCCTCTAGCAATACTCAAAGTATACTCAAAATAATCACAAGAATACGCCGATAATATAGAGAGAGAAACTTCAGCTTACGTGTGATTTTCAATTCTAACCCAAGACCCTATTTATATAGAAATCGCTTAGAACACCAAAAGCGTAAAATTTAATAAATTAATATATATATATATATCAAATTCATACGCCAACCTTAGAATTCAGATCCTAGCATTTCCCACATGCCACCTTCTAGAAAAGTAAGAAAAAAACGTTTTTCATAAAATAAATAATTAAAACTTTCAAAATTAATTATTTCGTAACTTCGTAGCTTCAAAAATTCATAATTAATAGCCCTTTCATCAGAAAATTCGAATCTCATGAGTTTTTATAGGAAATTCAATTCTCTACAACTTTGCGTAAGAAAGTTTTTCCAAATTCCAAACAAAAATCGAATCAAAATCCACAAACCAAGCGATTTTACAAAAGCTATAATCAAATTTCACCAATAAATGGGGTCCAATTTACATGTTTAACATGTTTTAAACATTTATTGCAACAAAAATACTCTTCCTCCTCGATACTCATATATCCCACATTCATTGTAAAAAATATCACCATTAATATATTATTATTTTATCGTAAAAGATAAAATTTCAATTTTCAACAATCATCACTATAAAAAATTTTCTCCATCTATATCCACATAAAATCAATATTTTTCTCATCATATGAATCAATAATTAATTATTCATAAATAATATTACGAATCACAATATTGACAACCGTGCGCTTCTCGGAAAGAGGGGCTTTCCAATAAGAATTTCTTCTTCGCTCAAGCCGCAATTAGGTGACCAAACCTCTCCTTGATGTAACTTTCTAGACATTGCCAATAATGTTATCTAATAATATTATTCGATATATGAATTATTGCTTCGATAATGAAAAATACCGTAATGACAATTATCAAAACAACAAAGAATATAAAATATCAACACAAAGAATTATTAACTCAATAAAATATCGAATAAGAATTATCGTAACCATTATCGAGTAAAGGCCTTCACGTAAGAATCAATAATTGGTGCAATACCGCAGTAATCGCTCAACAACGCCAGATTAGTGTGTTTTAACCACCGGTATTCCAACAAGATTAATCTGTAATAACTACGCCAAGTATTTAAAAACAACTTATATTTGTCGCTTTCTTCATCCAATCGCTTTCACATGGGCCCACACAATGGTCACAAGCATCAATGCATTTAATATTCCCCGATAAGAATGAATATTTTATAACCACTTGCTTATTTTGAAATATTTATGATTTAACCCTTAACTATCCACATTAATCAAATCAACCCTTACTATTTCAAAATAATAAATAAAGGAAATTCCTTTTATTTAAAAATTTCTGGTCTTACAACCTCCCTCCTTATGAAATTTCGTCCTCGAAATTGACGTACGCACTCGTGTGTTTCAAAAGGTGAGGATACCTCGCTTTCATTTCCGCTTCCAATTCCTGTGTCATTTCTCTATAGCATTTCCTCCACAAAACTTTAACTTCAGGTATGACCTTTCAGACGTAGGGACATGCTCCTTCCTATCCAAGATCTTGACAGTACCTCCTCATACGTTAAGTCTTCTACTATCTCGTCCTGGTTCTAACTCAATAACGTGGTTCGGGTCTTTCACATATTTACGAAAGCATGATATGTGAAACACATTATGAACACGAGACATACTTTGAGGTAACGCAAGTCTATAGGCTACATTTCCTACTCGGGCCAAGAATTTGAAATGGACCAATAAATCGTGGATTGAGCTTTCCTCTCTTCCCAAATCTTGTAACTCCTTCCATGGAGCAACTCAAGCAACAATACATGATCCCCACATTAAATTCTACGTCCTTTCGATGAAGATCCGCATAACTCTTTTGTCGATCTTGTGCCGCTTTGTATACGTTGTCAATCATTTGGATCTTTTCGGTGAGTCATACGTATTTCAACTCGGGTCCCAACAATGTTGCTTCACCCACCTCATCCCAACATATTAGAGAACGACATTTTCGTCCATATAATGCTTCAATGGAGCCACACCTATACTTGCTCGATATAACTGTTGTTGTAGGAGAATTCCACCAATGGTAAATACTTATCCTAACCGCCTTGAAGTCTAGGACACGTAGTCTTAATAAATCTTCAAGAGTTTGAATAGTCCTCTCTCATTGTCCGTCTGGTTTGGGGATGGTATGCCAACTAAATCAGAATCGCGCCCATAGCTTTTTGCAAGCTAACCCAAAATCTTGAAGTGAATCTTGGGTCACGATCCAAAACTATGGATACAGTGCATGCCACGCAACCTCACAATCTCATTCACGTATATACTAGCAAAGACGCTCAAGGAATAAGTCTCCGTGATTGGCAAGAAATGAGCAGACTTTGGTTAATCTATCAACAATAACCCAAATAGCATTGATGCCTTGAGAAACCGTAGGAAGACCCGTAAGAATTAAATCCATAGTAATGTGTTCCCACTTCCATTCCGGAATCTCAAGTGGTTGCAATCTGGACCCTTAGGTACAAGATGCTCCGCTTTACACGTTGGCAAGTTAAACACATCGAGATAAACTTTGCAATCTCTCTCTTCATATTGTTCCACCAAAATGTATGTCGAAGATCACGATACATTTTAGTACTTCCAGATGGATTGCAAATGGCGTGTTGTGTGTGCCTCCATCATAATCTTGTACTTCAAATCGTAGTCGTTAGAACACAAAGTCTAGAGTGGACTCAAGTATTCCTTCTTCATCAATTCTCGCCCTAATAGCTCCTTCTTGTACTTTCTTCTTCATACGCATCAACCCGCCTGGGTGGCTTGGGCAACCTTAACTTTTTCTATTAAAGTTGGCTCTACGCGTATACTTGACATCATCGCACTTTTCCTCCCGATATGATCTTCTACTCAATGCGTCGCCTACCACGCTCGCTTTACCGTGATGGTATTGAATAGTGTGGTCGTAGTCTTCAATAGCTCGAGCCAACGTCATTGCCGCATGTTGAGTTCTTTTTGAGAAAGAAATATTTAAGGCTTTATGGTCCGAATATATCTCCATTTTCTCCCCATATAGATAGTGCCTCCATATCTTTAAATACAAACGATCGCCGCTGACTCTAGATCACGAGTAGGATAATTCCTCTCATACTCTTTTAAGTTGTCGCGAGGCATAGGCTATGACTTTCCCACGCTGCATGAGAACACATCCTAACCCTTTGCTCAAGCATCATCAGAGATAACAAATCCATCCGAACCGTATGGTATTGTTAGAAACAGTCTTCAAATAAGTCTCCTCTTAAGCTCTTGGAAACTTTTCTCGCATTCTTCGCTCCAAACGAATTTTGTATCCTTCCGAGTTAGCTGAAGTTAATGGAGTAGCGATTCGAGAAAACCTTCCACGAATCTCCGATAATAACCAAATAAGCCCAAAAAGCTACGTCTTTCACCACCGACTTTTGCTGCTTCTAACTTTGATTGCTTCAATCTTCACGGATCAACAGATACTCCATGTTTCGACACCATCGCGCCCAAGGAATGCTACTTCCTCAAGCCGTAACTCGCATTTTTCTTCAATTTGGCATATAGTTGGTTTTCACGAAGCCTTTGAGTACCAAATTAAAATGGTGCTCATGATCTTCACGGCTTTTGGAATATATGAGGATGTCATCAATAAAGACAACAACGAATTGATCCAAATATTCCTTGAATACTTTGGTTCATCATATCCATGAAAGCCGCAGGAGCATTAGTTAGTCCGAAAGACATGACTAAGAATTCATAATGCCCATACCGAGTTCTCAAGGCGCCTTTTGAATATCCTCGCCTTCTAATCTTCACCGATGATATCCGGAATCGAAGATCGATTTTTGAAAAGAATTGTGCCTCTCAGAATCGGTCAAACAAGTCATCAATACGAGGTAGAGGATACCTATTCTTGATGGTGACATGGTTCAATTCCCCGATAGTCAATACAAAGTCGCATACTCCCGCTTCTTTCTTCTTTACATATAAAAACAGAGCACCCCAAGAGATGTACTAGATTTAATGAAACCGATGTCCAACAATTCTCGTAGTTGGACCTTTAACTCCTCAAGTTCAATAGAGCCATTCGATATGGGTTTTAGAAATGGGCTTTGTACCAGTGTTCAAGATCAATAAAGAATTCAACTTCACGCTTAAAAATTAGACCGGAAGTTCTTCAGAAATACGCCGAAAGTCAATAACAACAGAATATTATTCAAATTTGACGTGTCTTTATTCAAATCCATAATATGGGCTAAGAAAGCTTGACATCCGCTTTTTAATAAACGAATAGCTTTATGATTAGATATGACATCGATCGATTTTAATGGTTTAGTTGCTTGAATTGCATAACAATGTTGGTTAGAATATGAAAACTAACAACCTTACGAAAAACAATCAATTTTGGCATGATGAGTAGTTAACCAATCAATCCCTAAAATCACATCAAAAGCAAGTATCTTTAAAGAGATAAGGTCAATAGGTAAGGTAATGGTGCCAACTCAATCAAACAAGATTTATAAACAAAGTGGATGTGATGAAAGTTTCTCCTAACGGAGTTTCCACAGATAGGTCAAAGTCTAATTTCTCCTGAGTCAAGTTTAAACGCTGAGCACAAGTTAGAGAGATAAATGAATGGGTAAAGACCGGTATCAAGTAAGGTATAAACTTCGCAAGAATTTATAAATAGCTTACCCGTGATCACCTCGTTTGGGTTCCTCGATTATGACCATCATGACAACAAACGCTTCTTCCCTAATCGTTGACTTTGACTTTTCTCGACGATCTTTTCGAGTCACCGCCCCTCATTGAACTAGGTTTCGCCATCAGTAAAATCTCGAGCGATATGTCCTTCCTTTCCACAATTATAGCATACCTTGAATCTGTTGTGGACAGCTTTGGGTGATATGTCCCTCTTTTCCGCATTTGTAGCATATAATAACGGTGGTCGCTTCTCCTCCTTAGAACCAATTTACGCAAGACCGCCATCTTCACATTATCGTTTGTTAAATCTCCTCTTTTAAAATCTCGCCCTGACTCGCTTCTTCTATTTTCACGGCTATGATTACCACCGTAGTGGTAACCATTTTGTCCGTCTGTTTCTTTCTCCGCCGGTTATCATTATTCGCTGATCGCTATCTCTCGTACGATCCTCGGTCAGTGGTCCTCAATCGACCGTATTTCGTTATCTCGCTTCTAATAATTGAGCCTTCGCTTACAACATCCTAATAAAGAGAAAATTTATGAGAAATGAGATACCGACGTACGCCGTTTCAAACCTCTAAGAAACATCCGCGTCATCGCTCCTCATTCTCCACCAAATGAGGTGCAAACCTGGATAACTCTCGCAAACTTTGCCTCGTCTTCGAGACACCGCCACGTTGTTTTGTTCTAATCTGATGAACTCCACTTCCTTCATATACCGAACACTTTCGTGAAAGTATTTGTCATTAAATAGCTTCTTCAAACGTCTCCCAAGACATGCCGAAAAGTGCGCGATGGATGGACGCTTCACGACTCCCCACCAAGAGTCCGCTTCGCCACGGAACAACATAAAGGTGGCGAATGGAACCTTCGTTCTCCGTGCATCCCAAGACATCGAATATCTTGGTAATTTGTTTGACCCATGTTTCCGCCACGATCGGATCTCGCTTTCCTTAAATTCGTGGTCCCAACTCTTTGAATCGCTTGTCAATGTGATAACCCGTGAATTGCTATCATTTCTCCTCAGATTTTGAACACGAGTCTCCTCGTCTGATTTTGCATGAACTCAAAAACTTCTAAACATCCCTCGCTCATCATCTCGCTTCAATTGCCACTTTGTTGTTGCGTTCTCCTCGTTGGTGAGTACAGGCATCTCCACTGCCTCATTTCCATTGTTAATATTCTCAATGACATTCTCAAA
Source organism: Panax quinquefolius (assembly GCA_020205615.1). NCBI lineage: Eukaryota > Viridiplantae > Streptophyta > Magnoliopsida > Apiales > Araliaceae > Panax > Panax quinquefolius. The sequence goes on along the minus strand of CM035170.1, from coordinate 104,996,373 downwards.
TCATGCCATAAAACAAGGGTTAATTAAGGAAATCAATATATCACATAATATCCCTATATATCTTGACCAACTAACAAATAAGCTTAGGTAGGACACACTAGCGAAGGATTTACCTCGTCTCTCCCTCCTAGTTCTATTCCCCGATCTCCGCCAGAGATCATATCCCTAAGCTCGATACTAACCGCGACGCCCCAAAATAGGTATACATCACCTATTCGAAATGTCAATATACGTAGTATGTAAACAACTACAACTTTATTATTACAACAAGAAATCTGTGAGTTTGAATACAAATATTATCTTCTGTATAATATCTATACTCAAATAAATCCTCATCACATTTATTGATACATTATTTTAAAAAATGGTGAGGACTACTAAACAATCCTTTCTAAAACCTTCATTCCATACCCCGACTGCATCTTTCGCTATATTCTCGCCTCCGAGAAAAATGGAACAAAAGGAAAAGGGTGAGCTCAACTAGCTCAAGAAAAGAATATTATGACTAAGATAATATACAACAAATTATCGTTAGTCTTCAACAGGAAAAATATAATAGAATACAATAGATAGACAACAAATTTTAAATCAATATTCGCAATGAAATAATAATTCATTAGAAGAGTTAAGTAGAGAATGCAAACTACTATCTTCTATGTATGAATTTAAAAGTTCATCGCTCATCTTTTATCCCCTCAGTAACATCAATCAATATACATCTAGAATCAAATATTCATCTTTGCACTACAGCCCAAAAGATATTCATCGATTAATCGTGTTCATTTAAACACTGCTCATCTGCTGACTACGCCAAAGATATTCTTTTCAGAAATCATTCATCTTTTGCACTTCACAAAGCCAAAGATATTCTTTAAGAAATCATTCATCTTGCACTTCAGCCAAAAGAGATATTCCATAATATCATCATTTAAGACCGAGGATGATGAAAAATATTTTTTTTAAAGAAACGAGAATCCAAAGTGAAACAAAATGACAAGGATTAAGGATTAAGGATTCGTACTTGGTTTTATCCACGCCCAAAAATACCTCAAAAAATAATCATAGTGGTGTAAAATTCAAGAATGATCAAAACATGGATACAATCGAGTTAGTATCCGAATAGATGTTTTGACGAAAAGAAGAAATTTTATTTTTCGAATTGAATAAGATCAGATATCGTGAATAAAGTCTTGATATCGTGAATAAGAATCTCACACCAAAAGATATAGAAATTCCACAAAAACATCTTCACGCTTCATGAATAGTACTTTCGTGAATAAGAATCGTGAATAAGAACTCATGAATAAAGAACTCGTGAATAAGAACTCATTGAATAAGAACCCATGAATAAGTAACCTCACATGAAAAAGTTCCAAATTTGATAAAAATTCAGATCAACATTTCAAAGATAATGATATTGAAGAAATAATATCATTTCGAAAAAAAAATATCTCTTACCTCGAAGATCAAGATTTAAATTTAGAATCTAGATTATAGTCTTTGAAGGAACTCTTAGACCGCCTAGCAATACTCAAAGTATACTCAAAATAATCACAAGAATACGCGATAATATAGAGAGAAAAACTTCAGCTTTAAATTGTGATTTTCAATTCTAACCTAAGACCCTATTTATAGGAAATTCTTTAGAACACCAAAGCAAAAAAATTTAATAAATTAATATATATATATATCAAATTCATACGCCAACCTTAGAATTCAGATCCTAGCATTTCCCACATGCCACCTTCTAGAAAAGTAAGAAAAAAACGTTTTTCATAAAATAAATAATTAAAACTTTCAAAAATTAATTATTTCGAACATCGAGCTTCAAAATTCATAATTAATAGCCCTTTCATCAGAAAATTCGAATCTCATGAGTTTTTATAGGAAATTCAATTCTCTACAACTTTGCGAAGAAAGTTTTTCCAAATTCCAAACAAAATCGAATCAAATCCACAACCAAGCGATTTTACAAAGCTTATAATCAAATTTCACCAATAAATGGGGTCCAATTTACATGTTTTAACATGTTTTAAACATTTATTGCAACAAAATACTCTTCCTCCTCAGATACTTATATATCCCACATTCATTGTAAAAAATATCACCGTTAATATATTATTATTTTATCGAAAAAAGATAAAATTTCAATTTTCAACAATTGTCACTATAAAAATTTTCTCCATCTATATCCACATAAAATCAATATTTTTCTCATCATATGAATCAATAATTAATTATTCATAAATAATATTACTGAATCACAATATTGACAACCGCGCAGCCCCTGCGAAAGAGAACTTTCCAATAAGAATTTTTCTTACTGGGCAGCATTGATTAGGTGACCAAACCTCTCCTGTATGTAACTTTCTACACATCGCTTGCTATAATGTTATCTAATAATATTATTCGATAATATGAATTATTATTTCGATAATGAAAAATACTTGTGTAATGACAATTATCAAACAATGAAAGAATATAAAATATCAACACAAAGAATTATTAACTCAATAAAATACTTTGAATAAGAATTATCAGTAACCATTATTGAAAGAGTACTTTTTCTACGTAAGAATCAATAATTGGTGCAATAATCTGGTGTCAATATTCTTCAACAACGCCAGACAGTATAGTGTGTTTAACCACCCAGATTCCAACAAGATAATTTGAATAACTACGCCTAGTTATTTAAAAACAACTTATATTTGTCATTTTTTCATCCAATCGCTTTTCCAGCATATGGGGCACATATATATTTGTACTTGTATTCGTAATATTCCCCGACAAGAATGAATATTTTATAACCACTGCTTTATTTTGAAATATTTGCGTATTTAACCCTTAACTATCCACATTAATCAAATCAACTCACTTATTTCAAAATAATAAATAAAAGAAAATTCTTTTTTATTTAAAAATTTCTGGTCTTACGTATATATATATATATATATATATATATATATATATATATATATATATATATATATATATATATATATATATATAAGTTATCTGACATGTTAGGTTGTTGTGGAAGAACTCTTTTTTAACATTATAATTTATTTATTTTTTGTTCTTCCAAATTTCTGATAACAAAGTTAAAAAATGGTTTCTTCCACAATAACCTATTGTCATTGCTGATTAACACATATATATATATATATATATATATATATAGAGAGAGAGAGAGAGAGAGAGAGAGAGAGAGAGAGAAAACGATTGATGCTTGAAATAGGTGAGGCAATGCATGATAGAATGGTGATGATGATGTCTAATTGTCTACTAAAGAGAGAGCCCAATCTCAATCACTATCAGTATAGATTCCACAATGAAACCACCCTCCCCAGTCCCCTCCTAATTCTTTCTTTTGGTTTGACAAATAATCACCTAAAGTGGCCTCTCACTTCCCATCACCCGTCACCCGTCACCCATGCACATGCACATGCACATGCACATGCACATGCACATGCACATGCTATGGTGGAAAGCTTGAGTGGAGTCATGTCCTTAACCACGTACTAAGTTTAATTTTTTCTCCTTTTTAAAAGCTTACATTTTGATTTGGTGACTTCTCCCTTTTATATATATATATAAATAATCGATCAGATTATAACGACGATTTTCAGAATTATATATAATAACTGTTCAAATTGTTTATATAATTAAATTATTTTTAATTTATGTGTGTGACATCTTTCTAAGTAGTCAATAAATTCAAATTTGTGATCAATTGTTCATGCATTGGTGTGTGTAAGCCAATTTTACAGCTTTTTTCCTTCTCTAATTCTCATACTTAAAATTAGGGATATATGGGCTTTAATTTATTTATAAACAAGCCATGCCATTTTCTATTCTATTGGCACAACAATTAATTATGATACTTGGGAAGAAATGGAAAAGTAAAGAAATGACACAAATCTCATGATTATGATAAAGTAATTATCATCCTGCACTATTTTCTCTTTAAATCAACATTAATACTGTATTTGTAAATTATGCGCTTACACGAAAAATTACATTTAAAGTCATACTTACTACAAGATCCAAAATATTTATATAAAAAAAAAAGATTTGGAATTTTAAATTGGGATTTTATTTGGACAATAAATAATCCAAGTTTGTGGTTACACAAGTATACCCTAATGAGTAATGATCATACAAAAAAATGAGTAAAAGGAAAAGGGTATATCTTCTACTGATGCTGTCTTTGCTCTTTTTAAATAAAGTTAACCTTGGTAGATTTTTTAGGAGAGAATGTGAATATTATTTGTACTTTTTTATTTATTTATCTTTATCTTTATCTTTTTTCATAAGATATACTCCAACTATATAATAAGATAGTGGTGGTCAGCCTACTGTCAAATAGACATGCCCTGGCCCTTCCTTGTCTGGGAGATGCCAACCTCCCCTTGCCCATTCCTACAGTTGGGCTCCACAACCTTCTCACTCCTTTTTATTTTCTTATATTTAGGGTAATTGGAAGAAGAAGGACTTGGCATGAGTTCTTCAATAATTCACAAAGTAACAAATCTACTGTTGGGAAATAATTGTCCTTTTTATATTGGGCTGGTGTTTCAAAAATTATGTTTGGGGTTGGAATATGGATGCCAATTTGCCTCATCATCAGGGTGATCCTCACGTTCTATTCTAAACTCCGACTGTAATTTTTTTAACTTTGGTCGGAGATGAGATCATTGATGGAGAATCATTGAATATTATTTATGACGACGGAGAGTTGATGATATTTGTTTCTTCACCCCACAATCCCCGATCCCGAATACTCCTTCCGTTCTTTAATATAAGTCGTTTTAGAGAAATATTTTTGTTCCTTAATATAAATCGTTTGAGAATTTCAAGAAGAAGATTAATTCTAGCTTTCCAATATTACCCCAAAGATTAAATGTAACTTTGGTTCTCTTACTATTTCTTGTCCAATAAATAACAATCTTTTCTTCTAATACAAGGGCAATATAGACAATTGATATTATAATTAATGCTATACAATCATTTCCTTAATACTTTTGCACAACTCTAAAACGACATATATTAAAGAGCGGAGAGAGTAGAATACAATAGTACTAATAAACATTAATTATACAACTATAATTAATGTTTATTAGTACTATTGTATTCTCCTCTTGTCTTTGGGTAGGAATAGGATGAATGGATGATGATAAACCTAACTTTTGCACCTAGGGGGACCTAAAACCGTATAAAATTAACTGCCTAATTGCTCCTATTAAGCATTGGGTCCGATGATTAACTGCCTAATTGCTCCTTGTTGGCCAGATCATTGACAAATAACTTTGCTTTGTGGATTTAATCATTTGCTCAAGAAATCTAGTATCCGAATTACATGTATGATACAGTTAAGGAATATTTATTTTATTCAAAAATAAAATATCAATAAAAAGTAAAAGATTGTTGATAACAAAGATATTCAGGAAAGAGTCTCTTCAAAAATAAGAAAGAAACCCTCTTCCGTTCTAAATGTGAATTTCTGATTTGAGAAAAAAGAATAAAAAATAAAATTATCTAATAACTTTTTTTAGTTCCTTGGTTTTGCCTCTTATTGTTTTTAAAAATAAAAAATAAAAAATACCCACATTAATAATTTAATATTTAAACCATTGTGTTATGACAACATTTAAATAAATAAATATTTAAATCTATTAATATATTAATAAGATAAAACTCATTTTGAATTTGGACGGAAAACACAAGGACGGTTCAGATTCATTCTAATTAATTTGGGCGGGAAAGGGTGATGAGAGAGGAAGGAGGGAAGAGAGAAAATGAAAGTGGAATTATTGAAACGGAGAAAGATGCGTGCCTTCATCCACAAACAATTACTATTAAATAAATATGTAAAATGCTACACTCTCCAATCCGAAGATATTTTTGTTATGAATGAAAAATGTCGATCCAAGTTTTGGAATGACCAGTATATATAAATTGTTGAATTTTATATATAAATAATGTTACTATCACTTAAAAAAAGATTACATAATATTTACATATATATATATATATATATTTATGGGTTCATATGTCAAGTGAGAGTCCACAATATTCATATATGTGTACGTGAGTATTATATGAGACCGTGAAACTTTGGAGCGGTGAAAATCGTGGAATTAACTGGAATTTTGAATCAACGGTACAAAATAATTTCAAATCATGTGCAAATGTAGTTTCCTTCCGGTGTAATGTAAGCAATTATTTTCTTTTTTATTTTGAAATGTCAAGATTTAAGTGATCATATAACACGTGTTTATATAAGTTAATATTCTCTTTGTTCCACAAAAATAATCTCATTTTCAATATTAATGAATAATTGAATATTAATGCTGTACGGTTTTAAGTTTATTATGATTTTGGTGGGTTTTATTGTATTTTTTAGATATATTATTTTATGGAGACAACTTATTGTTGGGTGAAATGATGAAAATAGTTTCATTCTAAAATTATATTATTTTAACGTTAATAGTGTTTTGTTTATATTTAAAATACAATTACACTTATAAATTTTAATAATAATAATAATAAAATCAAGTTAAGTTAAGTAAGACGATCTTTATAAAAAAAAAATTATTTTGAAGCTGTTAATATTTTAAATAATTCAGAGGATGATTTTAAATAGTCGACACTGTTCATTTGTAAGTTATAAACAAAATTATAATTATACTTGTGTAATAGAAATTTAAGAGGAGAGAAAAGAGTAGGAACTAAAAAAGCAGCAAAGTAATCTGATTCATTTTTTCCCAAGTAATAGAAACTGTATAGTAAAAATTAATCTTTGGCACAGACTTCATAATATGCTAAAATACAATAATAATAAAAAATCAAATTTAATATATATATATATATATATATATATATATATTGAGAGAAATTTAATTTCATAACTGGAGATCAAAGCTTTTCCATTAAAAATAAAAGGAGGAATAGAGCTAAGTATCGGACAAAATTGAAGACAAAGAATTAATCTTTGGCACAGATTAACAAAATAATCGACCATGTGAAAGAAACCAAATCTTTACATTCATTCACCACCAAACTTCGGAGAGGAAGATGAAGCCTGAATAACTTGTATTAACTTGGAAGAGTCGGATTCAACAATTAACTATGAAGTATCAAGTCTTTTAAGTCAACTTAAAGCCTCCCTAAAACTGACCGTCTAGGCCAAAAATCAAATTTAATATATAGAACAATATTAATTATTACTCCATAAAATCTTTTGTTAATTTAGAAAATATTGAAGCTGCATTCTGAGAAGCAAACAGTTTCATTGACTCATGACTGCTGATTTCTCGTGAAAAAGCTTAATGGGGGTATGTGACTAGTAGTATAGTATTTTCTTCGGAACTCCTTTTCAGAAACTAAAGCATCTCCTCTCTCCTCTCTCTCTGGGACAAAGGAAAACATCTGGTCCGTGACTGAAACCATTAACCTAGCTACACATTCTACTCCTACTATTTTATTTCACGATTTCATCTACCCAAGTAATTGTTCCTCCTCGTTAACCATGTTTTACTTCAGTGAACCCACTCTCTCTTTCGTATAAAGGGATCATCTTTTTATACCCCTCTCTTTAGACTACTACTTTTATTTGGTTCTGCTAATTGTTCCTCTGAGTTTTGACCATAAAGTCATAAACCCTTAACAATTGACAATTTTCTTCCTGAAATCAAGGGTAGGGTTGTCTTCTAATTGCTTCATTTTCAAGAATTCTGACACGGGTTGCCTTTATTTTCCTGTTGATGAAAGCACAATATATCAGAAGTGGGCTTTCATTACAAGCTGCCGGTCTTGAGGGAAGAGCTCAAAAAATTTGATCTTGCATTTTCTTGGTTTAATAATGGATTCTTGATTCCTATTCTGGAGAGAAATATAGAGTTCTACCAAGACAAAAACCCAAATGGCAATTTTGTGCTTGTTCATAGTTTTGCTATCAATGTGTCAAATTGTGATTTCTCAAGATGATCGGACCACATTGCTTGCGATTAGCAAAGAGCTTAGTCTATCTGGGTGGGGACTCAACAACTCAAATTACTGCTCTTGGCCCGGCATTGGCTGCGGATTGAACAATTCTTTGGTGGAAAAGCTTGATCTTTCTCATCTGGGACTGCAAGGTAATGTCTCTCTAATTTCTGAGCTGAAAGCATTAAAGTGGCTTGACCTTTCAAATAATAACTTTCATGGGACAGTTCCACCAGAATTTGGAAATTTATCTAAGCTTGAGTTTCTTGATTTATCTTTTAACAAGTTTGGAAGTTCAATTCCTTCAGAGTGGGCTAGGCTCAGAAATCTTAGGTCATTGAACCTGTCCAATAATTTGCTCACAGGAGCAATACCTGATGAGCTTGGCGGGCTAGAGCAATTGCATGATTTGCAAATTTTTGGCAATAGATTTACTGGGTTTATCCCAATTTGGGTTGGGAATTTGACCAATCTTAGAGTTTTTACTGCCTATGAGAATTATTTAGGTGGTCAAATTCCGGATAATTTAGGCTTGTTATCAGAACTTAAGTTGTTGAATCTTCACTCAAACCAGCTTGAAGGGTCTATACCTAAGAGCATTTTTGCTATGGGGAAGCTTGAAATTTTGGTTCTGACCCAGAACAAATTGACTGGTGATCTTCCTGAATTGATAGGGAAGTGCAAAGGCCTTTCTAGTATTAGAATTGGGAACAACCGGTTAATTGGAAGCATTCCCAGGGCAGTCGGAAACATTAGTGGCCTGACTTACTTCGAGGCAGATAACAACAATCTGTCTGGGGAGATTGTCTCGGACTTTGCTCAATGCTCTAATCTTACTCTCCTGAACTTAGCCTCAAATGGGTTTACAGGAACAATTCCTCCAGAGCTTGGTCAGCTTACCAATCTGCAGGAGTTGATTGTTTCTGGTAATAGTCTGTTTGGAAAGATTCCAACATCAATTCTTAGGTCGAAGAATCTTAACAAACTTGATTTGAGCAACAACAGATTCAATGGCACCATACCGGAAGATATCTGCAACTCATCAAGGTTGCAGTACTTGCTGTTGAGTCAGAATTCGATACGAGGGGAGATACCTCATAAGATTGGGAACTGTGTAAAGTTGCTTGAGTTGCAAATTGGTGGTAATTATCTCACTGGAAGTATCCCACCTGAGATTGGTCATATCAAGAACTTGCTGATAGCACTGAATTTGAGCTTTAATCATCTCCATGGACAATTGCCTCCTGATCTGGGGAAACTTGACAAGCTGGTTTCTTTGGATGTCTCTAATAACCAACTTTCTGGGAGTATTCCATATGCGCTTAGGGGCATGCAAAGTTTGATAGAGGTTAATTTCTCGAATAATCAGTTCAGCGGCCCAATACCTACCTTTGTGCCATTTCAAAAGAGCCCAAATTCAAGCTTTTCAGGGAATAAAGCGCTCTGCGGGGAGCCATTAAATTCTTCATGTGGAAATTCAAATGGTTCTGACCACCAGAGTTACCATCACAGAGTTTCTTACAGGATCATATTAGCAGTTATTGGTTCTGGTTTGGCAGTTTGTTTATCTGTCACGGCTGTTGTTCTGCTGTTTATGATGAGGGAGAGACAAGAAAAGGCCGCCAAAGATGCAGGAATTGCCGATGATATAACCAAGAATCAGCCACTGATATTAGCAGGACAAGTCTTTGTTGAAAATCTTGAACAAGCTATAGATTTTGATGCTGTTGTGAAAGCATCCATGAAAGATTTAAATAAGCTCAGCAGTGGGACTTTCAGCACCATTTATAAGGCAGACATGCCTTCTGGGATGACTTTATCAGTGAAGAGACTAAAATCTGTGGATAAGACAATAACTCAATACCAGAACAAAATGATTAGAGAGCTTGAAAGGCTGAGTAGACTCTGTCATGATAATTTAATGAGACCCTTGGGGTATGTAATGTATGAGGATGTTGCTCTTCTATTGCACGAGTACTTGCCTAATGGCACATTGGCACAGTTTCTTCATGATTCTTCAAAGCAGCCCGAGTATAAACTTGATTGGCCAACTCGGCTCCGAATAGCCACTGGGGTGGCTGAAGGGTTGGCATTCCTTCATCACGTGGCAATTATCCACCTCGATATCTCTTCTGGTAATGTACTTTTGGATTCAAATTTCAAGCCATTGGTTGGTGAGGTTGAAATATCAAAGCTCTTAGACCCATCAAGAGGCACTGCAAGTATAAGTGCTGTTGCAGGTTCATTTGGCTATATTCCCCCAGGTACTATATGGTTTATATATCTGATTTAAAATGCTTCACTACTATATTTTGCTTCCAAGATGCTACATCTCCACTATCTTATTTTGTCTCTTATTGTTAATTCTTTAACAGAGTATGCATATACTATGCAAGTTACAGCTCCGGGAAATGTCTATAGCTATGGGGTTATTTTACTTGAGATCCTTACAACTCGACTACCAGTTGATGAGGAATTTGGTGAAGGGATAGATTTGGTGAAGTGGGTACAAAACGCACCAACAAGAGGGGAAACCCCGGAGCAGATACTTGATGCAAGACTTAGCACCGTGTCCTTTGCTTGGAGAAAAGAAATGCTTGGAGCCCTGAAGATCGCACTACTCTGCACTGACAACACACCAGCCAAGCGGCCCAAAATGAAAAAGGTGGTCGAAATGCTTCAAGAGATCACAGAAAACTAAAGGAAAGGTTATTTCATTTGAATTTTCTCCAAAATAAACCACAAGTCGAGAATCCAGTAGTTGGGATATGGAGAGTCCACTCAAGACACAATTATATAGAATTTCCACTATTCCAGTTATACTTTGTCATCCATACAATGTCTCCGGATTATGGAAATTGGGGTTACTGTTCTCTGTTGATCTACTCCTTGTATCAAAATTTGAAGTGCAAAATGGTGTCCTGCAATATATGTTCAAGTCGAAAGAAAAGAAGAATCAGATGATGAGGGGTTGTCCGTGCAAGGTTTACTCTGTTACTGATATCTTTTAGGAGTTCAATTATATGATTGAGGTCTTTGGTTCATTATATTTATGTAGAGAAAATGCACTTCAATGTCAATTATTTTCCTCCTTGAAGTTGTATCTCTATGAAGATCACAGCAATGTCTAGTTGTCACCTTTTCTATAATTTTGCTTCAGCTTGAATAAATGCATTCTTTCGCTCCTCACTGGAGTAAGTTTTGCATTCTCCGTCCACTACCTCTAACTTATGTGGTGAATGTTCATGACTGGATTAGATTTAGATTGGTTCTGGAGACTATTGGGGAAGAAGAATACGTGATCTTTAGACTTATTGGTGCTGGAAAAGTTCTATATGGTTGGCTATAAAAGTGGATGTATGGTAATTGTTAAATCCACAACACTTTTTGTTATTTCCACAATAAAAGTGTCGCTATAGATGTATAACGACGGTGAAAACCGTCGCTATAGGATCTATAGCAACACTTTTGTTGTGGAAATAACAATTTCTGTTGTGGATTTAACAATTCTCTTCTATTATATATACTTCTAACTTGTCTTTTTTAAAACATCAGTCCATTGAATCAAAATTGTGAGCTTGTGTGCGCGGAAGCTTGTCTGCAAGAAAAAACTATCAGTTGGGAGCAGGATGGAAACATGGAACGAATATCAAGATAAAAAGTTTCAGGTGCAGATCCCTTTGTTGTTAACAATTACTTGGTTTATGCTCTTTTTTTTCTTTTTGTCAAGAATGATCATCTGATGCAAGCATGATTCGATTGGAATGGATGTCATAATTAAATTATGGCTTTACTAGATCCCTTGGGGAGACTGTGAGAGGAAGAAAATGTTATTCCAAGGGGATAAAGTAGAATCTTAAGGCCTCGGTAGTTTAGTTGTGTTGATGGCATGATAATAAAATGGCGATTTAATAATATTTTGGCATTTTACAAAGTTAAATGGAATATGATAAATAGGACTCTTTTTGTGAAAGAGAGGGAGCCACAAGAAAAGCATAATGATTTTTTCTAGCCTTTTCATTTCACTATCTCAGAACTGAAATGAATTGAGGGGAATGGTGAGAAGTTTATTCTCCTCCTCTGGCTGGGTAGGATTTGAGATCCTTCTATTTCCTTTTCTTCTTCTTCTTCTTAAAATTTTAAACTAAAATCACTTGAATGTAAAACTCGCCTGATAAACGAGCCAACCTAGTTGTCTACTGAGTACTGAATAAGCTCCAGAACATAAATCGTAGAAAATCACAAGGTAAGACACTTGGGTATAGTTCTAGCAAAATTTAACATTTTAAATGACATTTATTAACACTATATACCCCAACAATTCAATATCAAGCTTCAGTTTCTTCTCTATTGCGCCTGGTAAAAATTAAAATTAATTTTTACTGCATGTAATTTAGTTAAACATTTATCATGGTATCATCATCTAACTACGGCTGTGTACTGTGTACTGTGGTGTTTACACGTCAACAACTGCAATGTAGCCAACACCTTAGAATTGCCATTCTCATCTACCGTCCAGTTAAGGGACAACCACAAGAAAATTGAAAAACAGCCAACTGAAACCACGTCTAGCTAATTATCACATCATCATATCGACCTGCTTTGCTGCTGAATTGCACAAAATCTATACTTGGATTCAGCCAAAATTTCAAAAATGCAAGTAAATAATCAAATTATAAAATTATAATTAGTCGTGCACGATTTATGCCCCCATATCTAAAAATTAATAACTATTGTCAGTATATCAACGAGGCAAAGGAATTATTTGAGTGTCAAGAATTATAGCCAAGCTAATGAGCATGTGAAACTATTTAAAGAAGGCTATCAAGGAAGAATACACCTTGTGAACAAATTTATTACTAGGATTCAAATTGGAGTATAGCAATTGCAACACTATTTAAAAGACATAAGCAGAAACAAACACAACAGCACTCCCCAACCAGTCTATGGAGGTACACTTTGAACATTATCTCCATGCAAATCATTGTTTAATATTTAACTGGGGGGAGAGAAGTGCTATTGGAGAGTTGTAAACTCTGGAAACCTATTAAAAATTGGATGCAAGTAGGCACCGCTTCAATTGACATTGGATTTAACAATAAAATTCTGGCGGCTGATGGGGTTCATTACAACTGGAGGACCAGCAGTACGAGGCCATGCCTGGAACTTTTTGTCAGTCTCTGCTGCCCATTCTTTGTTTGTGATAGTACTAGGAGTAGTACCTGATTTTAAAAGGTATTTAGAATGGTGAAGTCAGCCAAGGTCCACAACATTAAGGAAACAAGAAATAAGGCAGGACCTCAAAAAACAGAAAAAGAAAAAAAAGAAAGAACTTGCCTCCAAATATTTTCCGCTCAGCAATATAATAGTCACATGCAAATGCAATTACAAATGAAGCTGCAAGACTACCAATGAGCTTGGCTGCCGACATGTTCAAACTGCAGCAATGAGGTAAATAACCCAATGTCAGATATGAATTATATCCATATATAGGTGAGGCATACCATTTGCAAAGAAAAATGATATTCCGGTGAGGCATACAATTTGCAATGATTTAGTAATCAAATCTACAAAATGGAGGTTGGGAGTAACACATACAAGATAATAAAACGCTTAAAAAGAAATAAAGGGTGTTATTTCATCTAGCAGAACTAGCTGCAACTCCCCAATTTAATGGAAGACCAAATAGACATGACTAATTTACAATATCAAATTGGTATCGTAAATCAACAAAACAAGAACAGAATCCAAACATTTAGTAGCCACTAGCCAGCATCTTGCTTACGAAGCCTCGAGTCTTGAGACAAGATAATAAGAGGACATAAGCCCTCCCTTCCATCCATGGGTGGATCTACCCAAGGCAGTGGGGTTAATTGACCCCACTGAATTTTTGGGAGTCGATTTTTAATTTGTTTTTAATTTTATAAAGTGTTTAGGGAAAATAAAAAATTCAAACTAAAAGACTATTAAATGTCTCAAATTTCTAATAACACCAACACTCCACTCTTTTATATTGTTTAGTAACTTACATTGAACATGATATGCAACTATTGAAATAAGGTTATCATTGCAATAGTTTCAAGCAAGTCTCGAAAAATATTATTATAAATAGTATTTTAATAATATTATTTAGTTTTGTAATTTATTTTAGAGGACACGTTGCCCGAGGTGCCTCTTATAATAAGAGTGTTTTAAAAAATTATAAAATATCATTTTATACGTAACATGGGAGGAAGTGTATTCAATTACATAAAACGATATCAATTTTATATGTTAGCTCACACAATTATTTGCAATGTCCCTCGCATTCTTTTTTGCCTTTATTTTATTCTATTTTATTTCTTTGTAAATTTTTGTTTTAAAAAAATTGACCCCACTGCACTAAGGGGCTAGATCCGCCCCTGCTTCCATTTGCTCTCTCTCATCCCTAAAAATATACATATCCAAAAAGGATAAAGCAAGTAAAGTAGGATTGACAATAGTTGTTGTAATAATAACAATACCAAATGATAGTGAAAACAAAGAGGGAAAAGAAAATTTAATTTCCATTAATCAATAGATGGTATTGTGTTTCTCTCAGTCTCTCACAAGAGGTCCTAGTTGGATCTCATCACATCAACTGCATTATAATTTTTTAAATAAATAGTCAGGCACTTGCTAGTGTATATTGGTTCAACTGGGCAGTTCAGCCAGGTTTTAGAGGTTTGGTCACCAGTTTATCCGATAGGCTAGTCAATTGGCATTTCCCATCTAATTGGAGAACTAGCATAGCTTAGGATCCGGTTTGCGGTCAAACTGGTGAGTTCAGTTCTAATAATTATGGTTATTACATCTTGCTGAAGAAGTTAATCACTACAAGGCCCCTAAGTGGATGAGTAATTTTATAGGTAGATGTAAAGCATAGCAGGGAAAAAAAAAGAAGGTAGAACATAGTTCATCCATATCCCTCTGCCCATGTCTTAAGTGTATCAAACTAATCCTATGTAACAAAAATGGTTCTACGCCACAACAGTTACCCAAAAGTGAGTCGAAAGAGAAAGCATCACTACATGAAAAGCTAACAACCATCTCCAAGAAGCCAACTGGTGTAGAGTCAATTGATATATATTCAATTTTACTTTAACATCATCGGTTAAGTAATCTAAACATGCTACATGCTTTATCATGAACACTTCACCTTAGTTTTTCACTCTACACACAAGCAACTATTTTTCAAACTCTGAATAATAAAGCCAAATTAGAGGCCAGTCCTTTTTTCCCTTAAAGTACATATCGTGGTTATGATTTATTAGTCATATAATTATCCAGCTCAAAATGGTTTCAAATTATACCATATCATGGTATATGTTCTTTGTTAAAATCTATTTGCTAAAACATACTTCCTCCAATTTGCAAAATTTATAAATATTCTAGATATATTTTTGTTCCATGGTTTCCCTTAAAAACAAATTCAGTTTAATAGCGGTGGCAAAATAATGAAATTAGAATGATAAATTTGACGACATTGGGTCAAGTTATACAACAATCATCAAAAATAGGACTTTGAGGGGATTTTTTTTGGCAAATAGGACCCTGAAAAGCAGGAGGAAAAGTTTTCTAAATTAGATTTAGATTCATAGACATAGGAATAGCAAAATAATTTTTAAAAAATGAGAGCACGAGGAAAAGTTTTCTAAATTTCTACACATCATAAATAAACCCACTCATGTATATGTGCGTTTTCATGGGGACACGAACGAACAAAATTGGCACGAAATGAAGAAATCTGACATGAAAACCCTAAATATCTAAAAATTAAAAGGCTAAGAAACATCAGCTCCAAATGGGAACTACTATGCAACAAAAAAAATCGAAGAGATTTCCTGATAAGAACAGTAAATTTAACTCAATCAAGCAAGAGAAATAAAAGATCAGGATCTACATAAGAATAAAGGCGAAATCACATAGAAATAAACCCTAAAATCGTCCTTCAAGTATACGAAACCTTTAGATATAGAGAAAGAGCTTACATGTGATTTGGAGAGGGAGCGAACGAGAATCTTCAGAGCTGGAAAATTGATCTGTGCTACTGGCCTGGACCTTTCTATCCTTCTCCCACTGATGCTAAATTACGCCTCTCTCTCAGCATTTAAAGAAAAGGTCAAAAGCTCAAAGCCCTCGGATTCAGATGGGCTTTATGGACTTTATCGGTAATAATATTTGGGCTTGTACCCATATTATTAGGGGTTCTTTACAATAATATACAACATTTAGTAAGTAATTATATTAGGGTCCTTTACATAAGTATATAACAAATAGAAAGTAATTACAAGAAAAGTCGATCAACTAAATAATTACAAAAGAGAATGTAATTATTACAAAAATAAAGACAATTCACATTAATAAGGAAACCTAAAATCAAGGATAACTAATAATTCAAATTCAAATTCAAATCTTTTCTCTAACAACAATTTCAAATCCATGTTTTAAAATTCAAATCAAAATGAGAAAATTAAAATAAAAAATTATGAAGGAGCTAATGTTCATCATCCTCCTCTCTCATACACCATGCATGGCCGCCATTATCATCATTATGCCATGGCCATGGCAGAGATTCTTATTCAATTTCTTTTGACGATTTGGTTACCCACAAAAATTGAAATGGTTACCTTTATACTTAATTTTGACTAATAATCGCATCACATTTAAAATAAAATTGGTAATCAAATAAAACTGAATTGGTTACCTTATCAAATGGTTTGGTAACCAACTATATGAAATTTGGTTACCAACTGCATCACATCCAAAATAAATTAGTAACCTAATAAACTAAATTGGTTACCTTATCGGAAGGTTTAGTAACCAACTGCATAAATTTTGGTTACCAACCAAGCATCACATTCAAAATATATTAGTAAACTAATAAAAGCTGAATTGGTTACCTTATCAAATGATTTGGTAACCAACTACATGAAGTTTGATTACCAACCATCACATCCAAAATAAATTAGTAACCTAATAAAACTAAATTGGTTACCTTATCGGAAAGATTTCGTTACAAAGTGAAAAAAGAAAGAATGGACCCACAAGGTGGGAAGCGGAGGGATCGAGGAGAGGAGGCGGGAGGAGGAGGGTGGAGGAGAAAGGGCGGGAAGAGGGGAGGAGAAAGGAGGCGTGAGGAAGGGGAGGCAGAGGGAAGGAGGTGGTGAGGCGGGGAGGAGGCGGCAGGAGGAGAAAGGCGGGAGAGGGAGAGGTGGGGAGGGGAAGGGAGGAGGAGGTGGAGCGGGAGGAGGAGAGCGGGAGGCGGGGAGGCGGGATGAGGAAGGAGGGAGGCGGAGGAGGTGGAGGCGGAGGAGGAGGAGGAGGAGGAGAGGGAGGAGGGAGGAGGGGCGGGAGGAAAGGGAGGGGATGGGGAGGGTGGCGGGGGAGGAGGAAGGAGGGGACGAGGGGGAGGCGGAGGGGGGGGAGGAGGAGGGAGGAGGGAGGCGGGGAGGGGGGAGGCGGAGGGTGAGGAGGGGTTGGACAGGGAGGAGGAGGAGGCGGAGGAGGAGAAGAAGGGAAACAAAAATGGAGTGGGAGAAAATCGTGGGAGAAATGGGGAGAAAATTGTGGGAGAGATGGGGGAGAAAATCGTGTGCATAATTAAAGGGATAAGATTACACTCTTTTTGTAATTAAGTATTGCACTAGTATTGTAAATAAATATGGAAGTGTATTAGTTGTGTAAAATTTTTATGAGGACACTATTGTTGTAATTATTTTTAAAAATGTAATAGAATATGTAATTGTCCCATTATATTATTAGTGCATCAACAAAATAATTATAAAATAATACACTTTGTCATATTTATTTACAATATTAGTGCAATTAGGATTCCTTAATTTATGAAATTAGTATAAGATTCAATTCACAATAATAAGGAAACCTAAAATAAGGATAAATAACTGCCAGAATTAATAATTCAAATTCAAATATATTGGATCTAACAACAAAAACAAATTCAAATTCAAAATAAATAATTCAAATTCAAATATTCAAATTCGCTTCTCTTCTTTGTAATCCTCTTCCTCACATTCTTCTTTGAAACCACAACATTGTCAATCTTTTTGTTCCTCAATAATTTCCCAGCAATCACTTCAGTTCTTACATCAGCAACATTATCATTTAAATCTGCAACAAGCCGTAATTCCTTATCATTCTTTTCCATCTCTTTCACTGCCCTTTTCCCTCTCTTCTGCACAACAACCGGACTGGAAATTAAAACCTTAATCGTGGATATTTGATTTTTTACAATTTCTTCATGTCCGAAAATTTCAATTCCAATTTCATATCCAAAGGAAAATAAGAACAATGCATAGAAAAGAGAGAGATAAGAGAGTGAATGTAATGTTGATAACCAAACCTTCGTACCAAGGTAACCAAACTTTTATACCAAGGTAACCAAACCTTTCTACCAAGGTAACCACTCTACCTCCACACCTGCAGTATGAATTGGTTACCTTGATCTGAAAGTTTGGCAACCAACTGCATGAAGGTTTGGTTACCAACTGCATGTTTGGTTACCAACTGCATTACATTCAAAATAAATTGGTAACTTAATAAAACAGAATTGGTTATCTTGGTATGAAGGTTTGGCAACCAACTGCATGAAGGTTTGGCTACCAACTGCATCACATTCAAAATAATTGGTAACTTAATAAAACTGAATTAGTTACCTTGGTACGAAGGTTTGAATACCCACTGCACTATAAAACAATTGAAGAGGACGTCGGAGAAGCAATTGAGGTTTCCGGTCGACCATCGGAGGGAGACGGAGGGTGGAGGAGGAGGAGGGCCGGTCCATAATCTTTGTATTATTTTGGCATGACAGCGGAAGTTGGAGGAGGGCGGAGAGAAAGTGGGAAGTGAGAGGAACGAGGAGAAATATGTATAATTTTTTGTGTCGGATAAGCGTACCGTTTGGTTGAATTAAAGGCTGACGACGACGAATCAAATTGATCAAAGGGAAGAGAAGACGATGAGAAAGATAACAGATGGCTTAAGGTGGGAAGATTCTGGTTTTTGCAAAGATAATTGGGGTTGGAGAGAGAAAGGGAGATTATAATGTAAAGAACGAAGTTTTATTTTTTTGATATTCCCAACCAACACTACTTTAATTAATAATCAAAAATAAGTAGCCAAATTCGTGTGATATACGTACAAATATTTTGATTTCCGTTATTATGAATCCCTAAATTAACGAATTCTAATTTCATTCTAATTCCCTAAATTAAGGAATCATAATTGTGCTAATATTGTAAATAAATATGGAAGGTGTATTAATTATATAAATATTTTATGAGTGCACTATTGTTGTAATAATTTTAAAATGTAATAGAATATATAATTTATCCTATTATTAGCAGGGTCATTTTTTTTTATATATTTTGTCTATTATTAGCAGGGTCACCTTAAATTTTTTATCTTCATCTCAAAATTAGAGATATAATTTGACTTTGAACTTAAATTTCAGATTGTTGTGAATTTATTTAATTTTAATTGATACAATTATTATAATTGCATAGTATATAACAAAAAAAATATTAATCACAAAATTTATTTAATTCTAAACTTTTATTAATCATACCAATTTTAAAGTTTAATATGTCATCGTTTGACTTCAAAAGTCAAATTATATTTCTAATTTTGAGATGAAGATACAAAAATTTAAGGTGAAAAAATTATATAAAATTCCTTTGATTGATATGAATTAACAATTATATATAGGGAATTGTTAAATCCACAACAAAAAATATTATTTCCACAACAAAAGTGTCACTATAGATCCTATAGCGACGGTTTTCACCGTCGCTATATATCTACAGCGATATTTTTATTGTGAAAATAACAAAAAATATTGTGAATTTAATAATTCCCATATGTGTGTGTGTGTGTGTGTGTGTGTGTGTGTGTGTGTGTGTGAAGATGCGCGGAAAGAGAAACAATCTAGCAAACTCTTTCCCCTTGATTCCATGGACAAGCCTAATATTATATGGAAGATGCCCTAATTAACTATATAATGATGCTTCCTCATTTGTTAAGAAAAATGAAAATAATTTATTTTTTTATGATTTAAAATGACACAATATCCTTATTTCACTATTTTCCCATCATTACTAAACTAAATACTCGATACATTTAGAGGTAACCATAAAATAAAATAAGAAAATATTTAAATTTGTACAATTTTGGGTATGTCCTTTTGTGGAACAAAATGAGTAATGTTTATACATCATCAGTTCTACAGCAGGAGGCAATACTCTCATACATTGCCAAAACTTCATATCCACAGGTAGAAATTTCAACATATGCCTTCTGCATGGCCATGATCTATAAAATGAATAGAATCAACAAAAGAAAACTGATGAATTTGATTTGAAGATGCAACTTAATCTATCAATCCTAATAGTAACACTCAACCTTTTGGCCAAATGCTATATATATCATATCTGCAGATAGCCAGATAATGAAAGCTTGAGGCATGCAAAGCTATTGAGCGCAGAAGGGTGTATTTAGTTTGAGAGGACCATGGGATTCTGTGAGTTTGCATGCATATATACTTCTTCCATATCAACATCCGGCAGCTTTTAAAAAGTTATCATATGGACTTGAAGTTGGTAGCCTGAAGGACTGAGGATCATTATGCTCGGCTGAACAGAGAATAGGAATACTACGCGAATATGGTTCGTGAGAATTGATAGATACATTTTGATCAACAAACGGGTGACCAACCTGCGTTTTAGGGAATCAAGGGCACATAATCAGTGACACAAAATGGGAATTAATATTAGCATTCAGAAGATTAACGTATGAGCTGACATATTAGGAAAATGTAGTAAACTTTATAAGTAACCTTAACATAAAAACTATATAAGCAATGTAAGGTTTCAAAGGTAAATTTCTTTGGCAGCTATTGACATGACAGAACAAAAGTTTCAATTATAAAAATCTTGAATTTACATGATTGGACAGCCTCATTTGATAATTATTATTTTTTCACATAATTAAGGTGCAGAATCAAAAAATAGCATGAGTTTTGCAAAGGCTATATACAGAGCACACCGATCCATTTTCACGCATGCTCACGTACTAGGAAATATCAAGGTTAAGCCTCATGCACCTTATATTTTTTGATATGACATGAATGCCACTAAATCAGAATCCACAGAAGCATGCACATAAGTTTCGGATTATAGGTAGGCAATTGTTGCACATCATTATAAATACCAAGTTGTATATGGATATGCAGCTGAAATCATAATGAAGAGGTATACGAAATGTATGTTTAAATAGATGTCAGGGCACGTGCTAGTGAAAGGTATACTAAATAGAGAAGGCGATACCACTTGAAAGCCCACGTCACTTTGGACATAAGAACCCATCTGCTTGTCCTCTTCACCGCAATTTTGTGAAATTGTGCTCGACACACTTTCCCCTCTCCGTTGAGTGCTCATCAAATGGGAGATTTTCTCCTGCTTTCCCATTAGAAGTCTCTCACAGTGATGGGCCATTTCTCCGAAAGATACATCAGGTGCAGTGCTCACAGATAATCTCCCAACTTCGTGTGCTGTCTCTAAAACCTAGCAGATTCGGCACAAGAAGTTTTAGTTCAAGCAAGCACTTATACAATACAGTTGATCAATTACCAACTCAATGAGCTTAGATACATAAGATTGTGAAAAAGATCATTGCATGGGTCAAGTGCAACTTAACTTGATGCCGGAGAAACTTGTGTAATAGAAAGTTTCAAGTTCATAAAAGAGAGAAATCAGCATGATAAGAATTTGTAATAATGAAACGAGCAAATGTCACATGCGAAAAAATAAAGAAGAAAATGAATCTTATGTGACAGTACATATGATCCAAGGATGAATGCACAGAGCAACATAAACTAATTATCAGTCAAGAAGCTAGGAATTATATGCCACAGGAAAATCTGGGTTTTGGTTCAGACTACAACCATATGAAAAGGCAATTTTTCTAAGTTTTTTCAGCTCGTCTTCATGATGAGACAATATTGTCCTTTATGCTAAACTGCACAATCAGCTTTCAGTATGATAAAGAAATAGTCAAAAAAAAGAGTAAACAATCACATGAATACAGAGTGTTCTAAAATTGGCGGACCTTGGCAGAGGGGGCGCCTAACGCGGCAGCATTTTCCTAGACAGTTTTATTTTTATTTTTAAAATATTTGCATATACTATATAGAAAACATATTATATGTAAAGATTCTAAATGTACATGAAAAATTACCAAGAAAACAATCTTAAAAGTTTCAACAATTTAATTTCAAGCACTTTAGAGCTTCAAGTGGTTCTCGTGGAGTCCAAGGGACTAGGGTTTTTGGTAACTTGTTTGGCTTGGCATATGGGTGACTTCCTTTCAATCCTTCCTTTAAACATCAGGAAAAAAATCTTAGGTACCTAAACCGTCTAGGCACCTAGGATGAGGGCCAAATCAAGGAGGTGGAGGGCCGATTCCGCCTAGGGGTAGTCTGATTTCTAGAACACTGAATACAGAGAGCAATCTTCATTATCGGTGAAGCAAATGTCTATTGGGCTCAAAAGCATATCACAGGGTCAATGATTACATATTCATGTCAGCATGTTGCTCCTGACAGAAGCAAAAATGTTTTGAGATATTTCAGTAATGCTTCTATTGGTTTCAGTTGCATTATTTTGTCATTTCTGAAAAGAAAAAATGTTGATCATTTTTCAAATCAATGTCAATATGGGCTATATTGAGAGAGTTCATATCTAAGAATTAATAGGCAACTTTAATAGGTACCATACTACAGTAGTTTCTAATTAACTAGATTTAGTACAGAAGGATACCAATTGCACAATATTCCCTAGTGTGTAATTTATCAACTAATAAAGTTTCTTGGTGGAAGATTTCCCTTTTCCTACTCTGTGACTATAAGTAGTGACGGATAACTAGCAGGGCATGCAAGAACGTACAGATTCTAGGAGTTGATTGGCGCTCAACAGGTCGGGGATTTCAATGGCCATTTGTATAGTATTTTTAGCATGATTTTCAAAGGAATCCGAAAGAGAATCATCTACTGCAAAAATTGGAGCAGCCTGCACAATACACACAGGCAATATAAGGAATCTAGAAACAGTTTATTATGGAAACTTATTAAAATTCAAAATAAGTACCTCCTCCAGAGATGCGTGGTCATTATACTGATATATTTTTTGTTGGGTATCTATGAAGGCTCCCTGAGGACACATATCATCAGGTACAAATTTATCTACCAACTGCTCCTTTAAGGTGGATACTTCAGACTGCAAAAAGAGGGGGGGGGATAAAATAAAAAGGACTCCAAACAGAATCTATTCCATAATTGTTTTTTTTTTCAATATCAAAAGCACTCGTAAATTTTAATACTAATATGAGGTTTACATCTGACAAATTTTCCAAACTCTTCACTATCACAGATGCCAAGGATTCCTTAGTCTGGGCCTCGGTGAATTCTATTTTGGAAAGATATTTCAAAGCAGTATTATCATCTTCCTTGGATCCATAAATAATCTTGCAATGGCCAGATTCAGTGTCAACAGTCCGTAATTTGCAATCTCCAACCAAACATAGAAATGGATCTACCTGACACAACCATTAAACAAAGAATAAGATATGGTAGCATAGATTTGACTCAAGGAAGGTACAAAATGATGCCGATGTATGCCAAAAGATTTATTTTCATAGATATATTCCATAAAGAATTCATTCTCACATGGAATGAGAGGAGAAACAAAAGATTTATTTTCATAGATATATTCCATAAAAATCGAATTCATTCTCACATGCATAAGAATGAGAGGTAATTGGTAGAACTTATTTCCTTATATGAAATACAGTAAGAAAATTAGTACATAGCAGTTCCCCAATCAACAACAATCTAGTGAAAGATATAAAGGGAACCAGAAACTAGTCCCAACCAATTTATCTGTAATCAGTAGCCTTTACTTCTTGGGAACAAGAGCAGGACTATTACTATTGGTAGTAACTTATTTCCTTATATGTATTTTTCTTTCTTCCGACAAAAGATAATCATGGAAGAAGGAAAAGAAACTGTCCACCAATAAAAGCCTTGAGGGATCAAGAGCAAGGATATTGTATGACAAAAAGATAATCATGATGGTGGCATGGTGGCCCTGGCCCTGCAGAAACAGTGGGAATGGGACATTGAGCAGAGTAATTGATGCCCTACTAATGTCAAGACAACTTTAAATGCTCCACTATGCATCAATATCAAATATAATTTTAGAAGCAGAAGCAAGTTTTAAGTAACAAGTCCATGTACTACTTTAGAATCTGTATTTTTATGTCTCTATATGAATCACATAGAAGCATACTAAAGCATCTTGACCTCCCATCGGCATTCATACATCAGAGTCCAAACTAGAGTAAAATATACTGAATTTCATTATTTTCAATGCAATGTCATATGGATCATCTACTTCGATAGTTTCAGGAAAGTAAACTAATTTGGTAAATACCCATATTATGATTTCCGTCATTTTAGATTGTAACCAACTATGTTAAGCCTACTTACTGATCTAGTACTGCAGATGCAGATCATATAGTATGGGATGAAACCATATTGAGCTATGCAAATTCAAATAGATCTGGCACTACCGTGTAACAAGCCCCTTATTAGTTGTTTGTGTGATGCATGTGTCAGTGCTTATAATGTAAAGGAGGTTGATAAAGTTCAAAATGCGTACCATTTATAGTTCATGTGGCGGAAGCATGCTTAGTCAGCAAACAAACTAATCAAATTTCTACCATACCAGTTCAAACTTTCTTGTCAGATCTAAGATCAAGACCTTGAGAGCAATGAGAAGCATCAGACTTCTCCATACTAAGTCGATCAGTATTTAATTTTATGGAATGGTTTAGAAAATCACACAAGCTTAAAGGAATCTCCATGAAACCTATCCGCATTAAAGTTTGAGAGAAAAAATATTCAAATCAGCTTGTGAGATAGACATTTCTAGAAAATTGACACCACATAAATTGACATCAGACATGAGATTATTCAATTGAAGTATATTAAATTTGATTCTTTCTAAGTTAAGTTATCACAGAACCAACTCCCCACTGCTTTTCCTCCTCATCCTCCAGTAGAAAAGGTTGAATATTCTATTCCACTCCAAAACTAGAAGTATACACTACTAGTAAGTTTGCAAGCTTACCTTCTTCAGTAAGAGAAATGTTTCGTAAAGAAAATGCTAGCTGAAAACTACGGACTAGAACCTCACGGCTGGAGTTCTGCAACAGATTACAATATATATTAAGAATAATTGCTGAACAAGAAACATGGAAAAATAAATTTGGTGTTCCTACATTAATACAACCAACTGATAAACATCTGACAGAATTCATGAAAACATGTAGCACAGTTAGCAGTACACAAGTATTGGAAAAAGTAAACCAATGTTATTGCTCTGAAGAAGAAGAAAAACTATGTGGAAAGCCAAATATCTGCAAAGCTAATATATCTCTGTTCTTGATCAAATAAAAGTATAACAATGTGTAGGAAGAGTATTTTATGTAGATTTGGGAGATAAAAATAAAACTAAAGAACCTTCAAATTGTTAGAGTGAATATGTTTGTTTAGCTCAGAAAACTTGTTTTTTTGCCATATGAATCTGGAAAATTGAATTAGATGCAAACAGAAATTAATAAGAATAGGTTCTCTTTTTTCTAACAAAATAGTGAAGAGTAGAAACAAAAAGTCACTTTTATGGGAGATTCACAAGCCTTAACATGAGAGAAGAAATAGGATCTCAAGAAGTTGTTGTAATCTGGGGCAGAATCATACTCATATTTAGCAAAAAAAACAAGAAAAAAGAATCATACTCATATTCTTCTTACAACAGTTCTTTAGAAGAATCAATCACGACATGCACTAGCAAAGTTGTTTGCTTATAAAACATAGGCTGGCTTTAAGCAAATTTTCCTCCTTTCCCAGCCCTCATCAGGACAAGGACAGTACTACAGTGAATATACAGCAGTCTGGTTCTGAATCATGTTTTTAGTCACCGTGAGAG
Organism: Panax quinquefolius; assembly: GCA_020205615.1. NCBI lineage: Eukaryota > Viridiplantae > Streptophyta > Magnoliopsida > Apiales > Araliaceae > Panax > Panax quinquefolius. The sequence continues at coordinate 104,970,307 of CM035170.1, read as the reverse complement.
GAACACAGAGTTCACAAACGTGGCTACATGAATTTGTAAACTTGAAGTAGATGCTAAGAAAAATTTGATAGAAGGTAATAAGAACCAGATCCATTTCTTGAAGATAGAGTAGAGGTCAAAAACAACCAATAACTTATTTGGGAGAAGACATGCTGTCACGTGAGAACAGAAATAAGATCTCAAGAAGCTGTTGAAATCCTGCAGTATTATACTTGTATTGTTCTTAATAGAGCTTCTTAAGGAAAAACAATCATGATAATAGATATCTCAAGAAGTTGTTTAAATCCTGGGGCAGTATCACACTCATGCGTCTAAAATTTCTTTAGGAAGGCAATATTTGTATTATCAAACATGGTCTTTCAGAAATCTTTCCATCCTTTCTCCGCCCTCATCAAGAGAGGAAAGTACCATAACTTATAAATGAAACAAAGATTTTTCCTTGATACTGCTGCTAAATGTACAAACGGCACTCAGACTAGAGGTATATGTTCTAAGACTTCTATATCAAGCATTTTTTTTGTGGCAAAGGAAAAGGCACTCAGAATATCTAAATCAATAGCATGTTAAGGATTTTATATGACTTGAGTACAAATGTAACAACCCGAGTCAAATCCCAAGTCTGAATCAAATCAAATTCATCCAAATAAGGTCTTAAACCATTGACACGATATCATCTTCTTGGGTCATCTTAGTCCACTACAGGCTCACCCAAAAGGTCATGATTTAAGGTACTATTGGTAGTAAATTAATTCCTTATACATAGACAAACTTTTTCTATATCTTTCGATGTGGGACTGGGGTGTTACAACAAATATGGAAATATGTATAAATGGAACACAATAACAAAAAGTTGCAACAAACTAAGGACAGCACAAGCTATGATGACCAGGAAATGCTTTGGTCATGTACGAGATTACAAAAAACAACAAGTTGAGAAGTTACATGGTGCAATTTTCAGATCTAAATAAAGGTTCAGACAGAACAAAAGGAAGGACAACAAATCAAGACTTCAGTTCAACCTAACTAAGCATATAGAAAGCATCTGAAACATAATACATCATAAGAAATGGAAGAAGCAGAGTAAAATGAACCAAATTTGTGAAGGAGTCAGACCATGAACATAGATGATGCTATTATGTAGTGAGCAATATTTTACAATATTTCCAAAGAAAAATGACAAGACAGTAACTGCCACAGAAGTAAGATTATTCTTCTTCTCTCTTTTCTTTAATTTTTTGGGTGCAAATAAGATTATCATTCTTATATTTAAAAGAAATTTGTTATTAACAATTACAAAAATCTGCAACTACCTTGGCAAGAGAGAATAGCAAAACCAAGCTATATGTGTGAGCAATTGCTTCATAGTTTTTGGGTTCATTCACAAGGGAAATGGACTGAGCCCAAATTGATGAAAGGAGGAGGATAATTTGGTGGCTGCTCAGCCTTAGAGAGATGCCCTCCTGAGATTAACGAAAAAGAGTTAAAAAAAAATTACACAACTTGATGAACTTTAAGGAACTGGTTTGTATGTAGATAAGGGGCATCATTTGTTGTGAAGACTTGAACCTCATATCTCAACTAAAACTTAAGGTATGATTCACCTAGTAAAAGGAGAAGAATATATTACTAGTGATCATAACTAGGACAGGGATGGAAGAATACACTCAATGATTTGCTCCACCTGGATAATAAGCAGGCTAAACACAAAGTATGGTCTGGTCTTCGTGGTGTATAGTGAGCCCAGTTTAAATTGGTGCGTCTAACTAGCAGGTCTACAGGATCACTCCCCAAAGAATATAAGGACTTCTAAGATGGCAGATACAGTTCAAGAACCTACCACTTCCTTATATGAATTATCAGTAGAATTTCCAGCTGCTGTTGGAGGAACATGTAGATTTCTTGAGCTATAAGCTCGACTATAAGTTGACCTAATTCTGTTTAGCATCCCACTGTTGTTGTTTCTCTTTTCCTCCTCACTGAAATTTTTTTCTTTGCTTTCCAGATTAACATTTTCCCTTGAAGATGACTTTTCCCTTCTCAACTTCTCAAAAAGGGCAGCTGAAGAAGAAAAGACAGAAACTGTTCTTGAGAGTGTTCTAGAAAAGCTTGTGGGCTTTTCTGACTCGATCATTGTTGAGTGTGGATGAGGGCAAACTGAAGATGGCACAAGGACAACTGAAAAAATGCAATGAGCTCCGACTCGTGCTTCATAATCTGGATGGACCATAGCTGGGAGTAACTGATAGAATAAGGCCTCAGGGAATGCCTGAAGGAAAATGAAGTTCATCTGTGAGATTTAATTTTGGGAAAGGCAGAAAAAATTGCAGCAACAATAAATTGAGCTATTGCCTTGTTTTGATATGACATATTCGGCAGAGAGGCTACAATTTGAGCAGTGCGATAAACAGCAGAAATAGTGGCTCTTGCTACAATTGCAATATTCGATATGTTCTCCAACATCCCAGCCATAATATCAAAAATTGGGCCAGCATCTCCAACCTGTTGATGAATGGAAACTCAATATCGTAATTGGAAAAGGAAACTGAAAAGGAAATAAACAACAATGATGACCAAATTCAGTTAAACATCCCAAGAACTTAAATTACTTCATATTTAATGACAATTCGAACAAAAGTCCAGCTTCACAAGCATTTCTGGCTCAAACTTTTAGTAACAGTGTTTTTTGTTGGTGTGATGTTGACTCAGAAAAAGAAGAAGATGAATGCAACCTTAGATGATAACTCCACAAGGCATGCATCCACTGCCTCTCCAAATCTTCTGTTCCATTTGATTTCTTCGGCTCCTAGATTTGTGTCATCTAGTGAAATGTGTAAGCTTTTTCGCAGTTGCCTCGCTATATCACCTAAAGCACCAACTATAGCCACAGAAGGCTGGACCTTTGTAATTTGAGCAAGGGAAGTGGTAACCTCAACAATATCAAGCTGCATATTAGGTTGTTGAAGGACATTTTTGTGATCAAGATGCTTGACTAATATTGAAAGCAGAAAGTGTGTGTTTTGGCCTGTAAAATAATATGAGAAAGAAGCATCGCGAGTCCATCATCAGAGTGCAATTGAAAAATCAATGACGGAGAATATTAATTACCATTATTCATAATCAGAACAAGAGATTAGGCTTCCAAAATGGTACAAGATTGAAAAGTATAATTAATACCGGAATCATCCATTAATAACTGCATGTCTTTCAGGACTGGTAAAGCAAACCCATGAGTATCAGGCCATAAATTTTCATTATCAAAATAGCGGAATAAAGATTCTAGAATGCGACGCATGGTTGTAGCTTCCGTGGCTAGCTTGGCCATGTTATCGAGGCAGACCCTGGACCAAAAGCAGGGGTTCTTGGCATCTTCCCTGTGGGAGAAAATAAAATTACAATTAATGGTTCATGCCAGAACTACATGAAAACATAAATGAATTTTCTGTTGCTTGGTAATGATTAAAGGAAAATGAAATTATCAGAAACTTTGTGTCCGAACATTACTCTGTCACATTAACTTCCCCGTTGTCATTCACAATCATTCTCCAAGAAGGTGCCTTCATCAGGATCTCTGGTGAAGGAGAAGTATGACCCTCAATTTTATGCGCTTCTTGCACCCACCTGTTCTGGTTTGGGTTGTGGGACTCTTTACTTGGGCTTCCATAATTTTCCAAGACTACTGAGACAATCTGATAATGAAATATTAAAACTGAAAGAGCTTTTATTGAAGTTGGTCTTAAATAGCAATAACATCAATCAGCTACTCAGCTTCATCAGTACAACTTTACAAACTATGTTACTACATAATAAAAGGAATTTAGGTTATTAATTTTACAACAAATACCCCAACTAGATTGGGACTAAGGTTTACTTGAGTTGAGTTTATTTTACATCAAAGATTCAGCAGAATGGAAAAGCTGTAGATATTATTAGGAAAAGCTATGTAGGCATGATGGATTATTCACAGCACGTACTTATTGGTAGAAATTATACGAGTTAAATCTTCTATACAAAGTAAATTTTTCATAGTTGAATCTACTTTACAAAATAAATTCTATTTTCATCTTAAGGCCAGTCAACTCAATAGAATTGTGGAATCTTTAAGAATAGTCATGTTAAAAATAAAATAAATAAATGAAAGGGGGAAAGAAAATTAGAAACCATGGAGCTATGTAGGAGTCTCAGACCTAAAGAGGATGCCAATATAGTTTTTAACTACATTCTCATTTTAGCCAGAGCTCAGCTCAGCATCTTATTTATTTATTTGGGTAATAGCAAATATCTTCGTTAGTAAAGCAAGGGTGGTGACATGCTCAAGATGTATTCTGGGTAAAGTGGATTTCATATTAAAACTACCAAAGTGAGGCAAACACATTGACTAGGCTTTTCTACAATTGTTTCCATCTATAAGCTTAGAATTATTAGGTTATATCCCACAGGAAACTCCTATTTTAGTAGCAGGCAATGCAAGGAAGCCCTAGAGTTTAGAATAATTTGAGTGGGACAATACGAGACATATAGAATAACGGGATGAATTTAACTTTTTGAGTACCATCATATTATAAAGAGCACATAATGCTTATTTCCTTTCTCAACCAAACTCAAAAATACAAAGTAAATGGTCAAGGGACGGTTAGTTGACAAGTTATAATTTTTGTGATGATCTAGCAAACTGAAAGAGAAAAAAATGGCATGAACTACTTCAAACATTATATAAATTGCAGTTGGCTTACATTATCAAACTCCACAGGCAAATGGGAATATTTACCCATGAGACAAACCTACACATGAATGAAACATAAGTTAACATGGTGCTAAAATATTTACGTCTGCATGCTACGGAGAAATTAATAATTGCAATCAAAACTGACAAATTCTCATGGTGCTAACTTCTAAATTCTAATGCTAGAAAGTAAGAGAAACTCAAACTTAAGCATCAAGAAAGTAAAATCTTCACTGAAAACAAAAAGAATATCTTGGGGTAGTAAACTTAAGAAACTGGACTTTCTGATTTACATGTGGTCCTTTCATCAGTACATCCGGATCTTCTGTAAAGAAAAATTAAATCTTCCTTGCCTCCTTGGCTAGTTCGCTAACAATAGGCGGTCTGAAAATAACAAAAAAAGTAAACATTATAGATGTATCTAATCTACTGCAAGTGATGACTTTTTTATAAGTACTCTCGCCAAACACAGTCCAATTGGCTTTCTTAAAGTCCTAACTTTTGTGACCATGAATGTTAATAGTTTTTACAAGAAAAACCAATAAACATAAATGCGATGAGAATTCCTTCTCTCTCATACAGATGATGACCACCCTCAACCTTCAAAACATGATTGCACTGTCATTCAACTCCTGTCACTCACCATATCATTTTCTTATGACACCTCCAACTGAATATTGTTAATGTCATCCACTGCAGAATCTAAACCCATCTTTGCCTAAAGCAAAAGTAATACCTCATTACAAGTAATAGCCAACGTATGACTTTCACAGGGCTCATTTTCTTCAAATTAAATTCCATTGTAGTACCTTGGATCCTTTTCCGTGTTCAAGAATCCCCTCCCCTTTTCCACTCCATCCCGAAGAGTAACTAGGACCAATTTTGTCACGTTTTCATGTTCCAATTGAACACTTTTCATTTTTTATTATTCTCAAACTCAAAGGAAAATATTATTCTCTTTACCAAACATATGTGTATCCAATCACGAGGTTATAATAAGAACAAGAGATCTTTCTTGATCAATCCCTTTCTGAAATAAAAATTTGAATAAGAAATTAAATAAGTTCACCACCGAGGAAAATTGATGTAAAGTGATAGTAATAGTTGAAGAAGGGAGACCAAACTTAACTTCCATATATAATGAAGAAAGACATGATAGCTTGTGGTTCAAATGAAGCACTCCTGGGGAGAGCAGAATGGTGAAGTTAAAATCAGAAAGTCGGTCCTAACTAGTTGGGACAAAGCTTTTTGGAGTTTCAGGTATCAGTGTGATAAGAAAGTTTTAGAAACTGTTTCTAGACAAAGTTTTAATCAAGACAACAGGAAGATTTATATATCAAATGTATCTATTTCTTCTTTCTTTGGATGATTGAAGAACCAGACAAGGAGGCTCATAAACAATTTACCATTGAAGAGAGAGCTTGCAGTGCAGCTGCACGAAGATGGTTTGATTTCCCATCATCCCCAATTTCTTGAGATAGCTGACAGAGTTTTGGAATAAATACTTCTAGGTTAAACATATAAGTTCCATCTGAAAGTATTATGCATACAAGCCAATCATGTTTGATGATAAAGCATATACTTTGTAACAATCTTATTCATTTATTAATAAAAAGTATTAATTTATTAAAGGCTTTTAATTATCTACATGATGTCGTTTTATAATATGTGATAAACCCATAGTTTTAAGCAATGCTTTTAGAATAATGATGATGATCATTCTAATGAGATCTAAATTCTTAGAAAGCTTAAAACTAAAATAGTTCCCAATCATTGGATTACTAAATTGGGGATTAGTGAATCCGATAGATCGGGTACATACGCTTGCTTGCTCATGGATGAGGATGATTGATCTCATGATCATTTGTGTGGAGACACTAAAGCAAGTAGTAGGTGCTTATTAGAGAATAAGTTCATCGAACGTGGCTCGCTAAGGAATACCTAATGGAGTTTTATTTGCTCGTCAATAGGAATTCTCAGTAGTGATAGTAAAGACAAGTGATCCTCGACTCGAGATCATCATAAGATCTCGTGTATGATGAGTTATACTTTGACTTATTCCTTAAGACCCTTAGGGTATATCAAAGGGTATGCTTGGGTATAATAAGTCAGTATACATGGAGATAATGTACGATCAATAAAGAATCTACCACTTAATAAAAGAAGAGAAATGTCCTATGTGATTCGATAAATGACAACCCAAAGAGTCCTCGGCGAAGGCGTAATGAAATTAGAAAGGAGTTTCTAATTTGCATTATTCTGAGTCAGGCATTTAAGGATCGAAATACATATAATTAAATAAAATAAGACTTGACAAAGAATTCCACGCCTTATATTTAATCGGGACATCAGATGGTGGAAGGATTGAATCAGACGCAAGAACTATTTACTCAAAGGTTCTTTAATGATTAATGTTGAAATCTATATTATCCGGAAAGTCGCTGATCATAGGAGAGGCTTATCCCTATCAGAATAAATATTATTTATTTAAATAAATTAATTGATTAATTTATTTATTTAAATAAGATTAGAATTGTTCTAATTGATTTATTCACAACCTAGCTTAATATGGAGAACCTAAAGGGTCACACCATAAAAGGGAAGAATAATTATTTAAGAAGTTAATGGCGTAATCGTAATAATATAAGTTAAGTATATTTAATTTAATCTATGGTGATAGAATAAATTAAATAGCTTAATATTTATTATTTAATATTTTAGAAATATTAAATATAAATTAATAAGAGGAGTCTTATTAATATTATTACAATTATTATTATTTTAATTTCTAAAAGAGTTTAGGAATTAATTTAATATAACTACTCTCATTTATTCCTAATCGATTAGAAGGAAAATTAGTTAAAAGAGTTTAATTAATTATCCCTAATAAGATTAGGGAGCTTAATTAATTAAAAGAATTAATTAAATAAAACTCAATTCCTTAATTGTTAAGGTGGGTCATTTCTACATCTATTAATAAGAGGAGTCTTATTATGGGTGTATGGGTTGTTGACTTTTCAACACAAGAGATAATTCCAATTGTTGGGAGAGTACACCTTTTCTATGTAGATAGAAAACTAGGTTCGAGCCAACCACCCTTCTTCTTGAATTCCTATTCTTCCTCAGTGGATCACCTCTGTGAGGCCAAACACACGGGTGGCTAACGCCGATCAGAAAGGAAGGAACCAAACCCTGCTGGATTCAAGATCAACGCGAAAGGATTTGAGGTGAACTCAGACCGAGGAAGCCTCGATCTTCAAGGGTATGATTTATTCTTTATCTTTTCGCTTAATTAATAATTGTGCATAAAGGGTGATCCGGTATATGGTTTGTAAAATTTTTAAACTCGATTTTCCACGCTTCGCACTTTTTATGCAATTTGATCAAGCGTTATGAATATTACAAACCTAATAAATGGCATCGAGCCAAACCTTTATGCGAATTATTAATTGTTTTGATATGTATATTGATATGTGTTTAGAACAATTTAATTGGGCATAATTTGATTGTATAAAATTTATTAAAAAAAAAAAAAAAAAAACAGTTTTCGCAAAAAAAGGTGGCAGTGCACGTTCGTCAAGTGGCCAGGATCATTTTACTTCATAAATCTTTTGCGCTACCTGTATTGATTTTTTTTTTGGGGCCGATTATATATATATATATATATAATAAGCTCCTAACAGTATATATATACATGTACTAACCGGGCAAGTAGCAGGAGAATGATCAAGGTGCACGGTTTTTGAGAATGAAAGGAACGGAAATTATATATATAATATATATTATGAATATATATATATATATATATATATATATATATATATATATATTCTTAATTATTATATAATTAAATAAAAGTTTATTTTAATTTTAAAATAAAAGGTTTATTTTAATATTAAAATATAAAGTTTTATTTTAATTTTAAATAATTTTATAATTAAAATAAAAAGGTTTATTTTAATCCTAAAATAAAAGGTTTATTTTAATACTAAAATAAAAGGTTTATTTTAATTTTAAAATTAGAATTTCATGCTAACTAATTAGAGTTGGAATTGGATTCCATGATAACTAATTGGAGTTGAAATTGATCTTTTCTTAAATAAAGGAGTTTATTTAGATATGAAATAGATTTCATATTATTCAAAATAAAAGAGTTTATTTGTGAATAGAAAGAGAATCCTAATTTCCTTAAATAAAGGAGTTTATTTAGATATGAAATAAGATTTCATATTATTCAAAATAAAGGAGTTTATTTGTGAATAGAAAGAAAATCCGTGTTTCCTTTAATAAATTTTTTTTTACATGGAATCGATTCCATAATTAATTAAAATAAAAGAGTTTATTTTAATTAAAGATTTTTTTACGTGAATCGATTCCATAATTAATTAAAATAAAGGAGTTTATTTTGATTAAAGATTTTGATTAAAATAAAATAGTTTATTTTATTCAAAATTGATAAATTAAAATAAAATAGTTTTATTTTGATTTAAATTTGGATTAAAATAAAGGAGTTTATTTTGATTCAAAATTAGATTTTATACTAACTAAATTTGCCCATTAAATGATATCAATTTATATATTAAATATTTATTATTCATGAGATTTAATGTTATTTATCGATGATATATGGTGACGTGTATGATAATAAATGGGATCGATCACGACTATCGACCAATGTGATCGATTTTATTTTAGTCGATGTACGATTCGTATGGGTTTTATTAAATGGGGTCTCAAGGAGCAGATTTTCGCCTTCTCTAATTTTTCTTAATGTAAATTCTAACTCCTCCTATGCATTCCCCTCGATCACGATCAAGGTTTCTATTTATTTTAAATAAAGATTGTAATAGAATAATATAGAATTAATTTTAGAAAATTAGAGATCAAAGGAGCAAGGAGCTGCAAAGAATTTGGAATATCGCTTGTTATGGAGCCCTAAGTTTAAATGTAATAGTTATATTTAAATATTATTTCTTACACCCTTGGGGAGCCTCGAATTTTCGTTCACTCTGTGGCTCTAGTGAACCAAACTAGAATAAAAGTCCATAATCAATCCGTGTAGAATATAAGATTCTATATGCGCATGCTTATACTATATATATATTATATATTATGCAAACACGCTTCGCAGATGTTCATTAATACGACGCTGTATTTTATATATATACGCAACGCCACTTAAACAAGATGAGACAAATTAATAACAAACCCTCAATTTTTATATTAAGTCTAAGCGCTCAAAGATATTTGGAATATCGAACGTCGCTTTCTAGCATTTATAAAATTAATAGAGTATTAAATATTTAATACGAGTTTGTCAGGTCACCACAAGGCAAGTATTAAGTATTTAAGATGTTAATTTATCACATTTGATGCTTATAAAGAAAATCGAATAATATTGTTTTGTCAGGTCACCACAAGGATGATATTTTCTTTTTACAATATACGAAGTGCTAGTCGGACTTAACTCGATAATTTTGAAACCACTCGATCAAAATAATCAAGAGGCAAAATACAAGGAGTCAGATAATGATGTAATCGATAAAAGTTGTCTACCTATTTATTTATATATAGAATATTCTCACTAGCAAATCTTTAATTAGATTTTTGCCGAACTATATAAGTGAGGTAATATAGTTTGAAGAAAATAAGGGAGATACCAATTTAAAACAAGACCTAATTTATTTTGGTAATTAATAAAAGAATGTATGTTAAAATGTTGTTAAAAAATTACTATCATCACTGCTGTTCATAGTGAAAAGCTATCTTATGTCCTTAATCGCGCCTATCCTCGCAAATGGTTGCGCATAATGCCTCTGAGGAAGAGATCGCTACTTTTAGAAAGCAAGCAAGATGATGCGCCGCTCAACGATCATCATGCCGCATCCACGAAAGTAACGAGCTTCAAATACAGATTTAAACTACGGATGTTTTTATTATACTCCCGCACATCAAGTAGTTTGATGGTGAGAAAAGGACCGATAGATATCGATATCTAAGGAGCTCTTCCGATCTAGAACGGCCAACGGCACTATAGTCAGATAAAAAAGGTTCTTAACATAATCAATTTGATTGATCAATTAGACAACCGATGGAGAGTCGAGCCAAGATTTGATCTTGCCTCACTCCCTACTTCTTTCATTGATTGTTGTGAATTTTTCATATGAATAAGCTAAAACATATCAAAAAATATCGAGAGTCACTTTCCAACCAAGAAAGATCAAGTCTTACTAAGAGGGCCAAAGGATCTTCCAAAAAGAAGAACGATTCAAAGAAGGTATATAAAAGGCAAAAACAAAGGATAATAAGAACAAAATCGATACGGATAAAGAAAGGAGTTTGCTTCCACCGCAATAAGCCAGATAAAAGAAATCATGAGAAGTATCTTGCAGAGGCTAACCAAAGAAGCTTAGTGAAGTTTCTACATAATACGCTTTTTGTTCATGATTGAAATAAATTTTCTTTAAGTCAAGGGACCAAATGTAAGGTAAAGCTAAACAAATATAAGTAATCCCACGTATGGAAATGTAGCAAAGGTTGCCATATTAGCCATGTAAACTTATAGTTTAGTTAATGCCAGATTCCAACAATGAAATTTTTTTGGTATTATAATTTAGAACAATTGTTGTTCTATTTATAATAATAATATTTTGTATAGAATCGAATATTACTTAATGGATTTTGTATACTGACTTACATAAAAATTATTTTGTAAATCGAACAAACTAGTATAAGAAAAGGAGATGAACATTCAAAGAGTCGAATGTATGTATTTGTTGAATACAAGTGTGAATTATTCTTCAAAGAATTCGTATGAAACAAATTGATAAAGTATTAAGATTCTTCGATTGATCAAGGAATAAATACTTGTCGGCAATAAGTTTCTAGATCATCTCAAATGGTTTTCTCATAATGGACACATCCCCGATACGCAATAATCGATCGATGTATTTGAATGAAAAATCGACGTCACTTGCTGGGATATGGTACCGGTCCATAATGATTTTACCGACATTCCAAAGATCTCTCAGATCATGTCCTAGAAATGGTCAGACATCTACAAAATGGTAACCTCAAAATCCTACCCCAAGACTCCATAAAAGTTATGGATGGGAGGATTCCATCCTAAAGTAAGTTTAGGTATATGTCTATAATCCTACTTAGCAAAAGGTGTTTGTACGTCGCTTTCTAAGATAAATGTGTTTATCATCGAAAGGGCTAGTGGAGGATAATAGATCTCAAGAGTTCAAGAACCACAAAATACTATAAGTCAAATAAGAGGAACTCAGAAAGACAGGTACGGATTCATGATGGATGATGATGATGAGGTACGCATCATGTTACATACGATGAGGTAAGAGTTCTAAGGTGTACAAAAGGGACAAATGGAGCGTCGTGACACCCTAGTATTATATGTTGATATACTACTTGATAAGGAATGATATACCAATGCTACAATCAAGAAAGATAAAGTTGTCTAAACATTCCTCCATGAATGATTCGAAGAGTATCTTAATCAGGGGATAAAATCTATATCATTTGATGCTAAAGTCGCTAGTTAGCATGGCAAACAAGAGATGTCTCACGTCGATGAGTTATGGAGTGATCTCTTAATAGTCCCCAAAACTCCAAAGAAGAGAGATCGCATGAGCGACAATCACGTATGCAATGAAATATACAGATGTGAGCAAACATGGTGGGTCTAAATTAAAACTAGAGGGCTTAATGACTCAAGTTTTCGCATGATCAAGACGACAGAAAATCCACTTTAAGGTAAAAGGTTACCTCAATTAAATCGAAAGGTTCCAAATAGCAAAAGGTCACGGTTTAGTGATAAAGACAAAGTATATAGCTATAAATGAAGCTACAAGTTGAGTAGTTCCCAAGTCTCATCTTCGATCTAAACACGTCATCAAAGACGGGAAATCACTATAGAGATAGTGGACTCTCATTAACAACATTACATATCCATTAACTAAAAGCTAGTAATGGGACAGAAGCTTTTGGAGTTTCAGGTATCAGTGATGATAAATAAAAGTTTTAGAAACTGTTTCTGACAAAGTTTTAATAATCTAATGACAAATTCAGGAAAATATATATATATCAAATGTATCTATTTCTTATTTCTTTGGATGATTGAAACAAGAACCAGACAAGGAGGCTCATAAATAAACAATTTACCATTGAAGAGAGCTTGCAGTGCAGCTGCACAAGATGGTTGGTTTGCTTTTCCATCATCCCCAACTTCTTGAGCTAGCTGACAGAGTTTTGGAATAAATACTTCTAGGTTAAACATATAAGTTCCATCCTTCTGCAAATTTACTCAAAGGTTTTTTTCTAATGATTAATGTTTAAGAAATCTATATTATCCGGAAATCGCTATTTAATCGCTAGGGAGGCTTATCCCTATCAGAAATAAATATTATTTATTTAAATAAATTAATCGAAATCATTTATTCAAATAAGATCAAACTTGATCATTAATGCCAAAAAAATTAATCTGTTAGGAAGCTTAATTATCCCTAATAAGATTAGGGAGCTTAATTAATTAAAAGAATTAATTAAATAAAACTCAATTTTTGTGAGGAGTTAAATCAGGGGTTCGAGCCAACCCAATTCCTATTCTTCCTCGGTGGATAACAACGCAACCTGATTATTTTTACTTTTCGCTTAAAGTCAAAGATCCGAGTCTGATTTTTCCACGCATCCTATAATTAGCATTCATCAAATAAGATCAAACTGTCGCCAAAAAAAATGACTGATCCCCAAATAACAGATTATTTACAAAGTGAGAGTCTGCATCCTATAATTACTTTCATCCTGCAATCCAGCTATTTGAAAATAAAGGCCTGTAATCAATTGAAAGGTTATAATTTAAATATGAATATCAATTCACAAGAGACCAGCATGCCTATCCGCCACTAGTAAACTCATTGTTAGAATTTGTAATTGCAGAGTTTGCTGTCAGAATATCACTTTTCCGGTCACCTTTACGCTAAAAATATTTAATTTAGCTCAGCTAACAAATAAAACCCGTGTTAGATTATATAACCCAATGCAAAAAAAGAAGTCCATGATATAACTGAGACTCCCCACAGTTAAAATGAAAAAGTAGAGACATAAATAGATTGCATCAGCTTTCAAAGGCAAATTTCTTCATCTGAAAACAAAAAGCACTAATTAACCAAAGGCAGGGTGTCTGTGGTTAGGCTAGTTAATGCCCTAAAGTAATTCATAAACAACATTGGGCACAAAATTTAAATGAATAAATAAATAATTGACGTTGAATCATAAAGAATGAACTTACATTTGCTCCTTGCAAGAAATTAACAACTTCTTGTATATACACATGACAACTTTTGCAGATTGCAAATTTTCAGTTCTCAATTCCTTGTAGCAGCGTTCCTCAAGTAAGTTTGAGATCTGGAAGTCAGATTAGAAACTTTGGTTTGATTAAAAAATAAATCTGATGAGATCACTTCTGGTTTATAGAATCTGGTTATTGTCAAGGAGATCCATCACACAAAAATAGAAAAACTCTTTGAAGTTATCTGGTAAACCATCTATTTTCTCGGTAAATACTTTCAAATTGATGCAAGACATTTCTTGTTTAATAAGGAAAAAATAAGAATAATACAAACTATTCATTCATCTAGGTTAGACCGTTTGAATTCAGTAATTAATTAATTAATTACCCAAGAGAACAAGGTATAATTAGTTTAAATTATCCAAGATAATGTCTATCTAGTTATTAAAAAAATACCCCTTGAAGTAAAATAAATAAAATTTTCTTGATTTGAGTAACAACAATATGCATCTCATTAACAATCAGTGCTACCTGAATTATTCTGTTGATAGGACAAGTAGACATTTTTCAATATAATATCAGGGACTCTCAAGAATGTCATTTTCATCCATGAGCATTCTTACTAGATTGGAAGTGAAGATTTGAGCCATAGTACAAGAAACAAAATTTTCAAATAAAATGAACTATGGTCCTGTTATGAAACAATAACATTTGAATCTCTTTTTGTTTGACATGAAATTAATATATAAGGATTTCCTATTGATTGGCGACCTAAGTAATCCACCACAAAGCAGTGAAAATATTCTGCCAACAAATCAGAATTTCCCTCTCAGCTGAAAATAGAGCTGAAAGACACAATTCTAGTCATATCTATGCAGATCATCAATCAATCCATTTTTGACAACTGAGTAGATTGCACCTCCTCTTATAGGTTATAACAATAGTGCCCAAGGGTGATAAAGAAAAGAAACCTCGACGAGCACATGACTATTTGGTTATTACACACAGAAGGTTCAAATACAGAGTACAGATTTCAACAAAACTGGATAGATTCAAAGAAATAATTCAGGAAAGTCAGATTCAAATAATAGATTAATAATAAATTTGAATTAGATAAATGAACACCAATGTCTACTACAGCAGTTCTGATTAGTTTGCATGATTAAAACAATCCCATTATCTATCTGCACAAAAGAATACTACCTTCGGGATGCGCAAAGGGTTTTTTAAAGCATATTCACAAAGTTTCCCAATCATCCGCGCATTTGGCTCTTCATGCTATATATCATTAAGAAAAAATCAGTTAATAACGACAATTTATGTAGGGCAAAACAAGGTATTTTTGACTGTTGAAGGAGTAATAACATAGATATACCTAATCTTTTCATAAACAGCAAATAAATTTTGATTGAAATACATCAAGCTCACTTCATGAAAAATTATTTGAGAATCATCAAAAATTGTTTCTCAATGTGCAGATACAGAAGTAACAGAATGTATAATCTAAAATGATATGTTAATTCAGATATAATTAAGACCAAAGAACATTCTTATTCGACGATGACTTCTTTTGAAGGGATCATGCTACTTTATGAAAAGAAAAAAATAGAGGATTATTAGAAACATATACCAAAATAATAAGTTGGGTAGAATTCGAAAAATATAGAAGTTCGTTTAACACCACTTGAAATTTTTGTTAGTATAGATCATCTTGAAACCAAACTTCAATCAAAAGATGAATTGAACAGGGTAATATTCATTATTCCCTAAAAGCACATATGAAATACTAAACTTTTAATTATTACTAATAAACTAAACCTATATCAAATCCCAAGAAAAATGACAAAGAAGTGGTAAGCTACATGGTCAGACTGTTCTCCAAGCTAAACTAAGAGATGATAAAATATAAAAAGCATGACCAGGTTAAGTCACAAATATGAACTGGCAAAACAGATGATGCATCCTTTGTTCTATTGAGGCTGACAGCCATCAAGTTAAATCTTTTGCAATATCACAACCATTATTGAGAAACAAGCCTCTTGGTAACTGCTCATTATTTAAACAAATATGTGTAGCTAATCATGGATGTCATAAAGAAAATTTCATTCCTAAAGATTTCCATGAGAAAGTAATTATACTTGGCTAACAACACCAAATAAGTAAAGAACTTCTGACATCTCTTACAAATAAGAATATAGCCCTTTTTAGTTGACAGAACTGACTGAGGGCAAAAGCCAAACCATTCATAACGAAATTGAAAACACTATTGTTATTCAATATATCTAAGTAGTACAGTAGTACATCTACTAAGGACCATAAAATGAATCTGAAACTTCTCTTTATGAACTGTTTTGTTCCAGATATGGAAATGGATATAAAGATCTACACAGCTAAACTCATTCTATAATTGTTCAGTTGGCTTGTTATGAATATAAGCAATTGATAAGAAAAACTTTCATGAAGACCAATTTTTGGCTGCATCGCATGAAAAAGAAAATACAAACTTAATTTTTTGCCAAAACACTGAATTTCTTCTGTTAAACTCATACTAAGTGTACAGAAACAAAACAGCCACGGTCAGTATGATGTCCACCAAGGAAAGTTCTAAAGGACATCAACATTAAGCTCAATAATACTTATTACTTACTCCATTAGTAATCAGTCCCTGGATTTATGACTCTCGGGACAGTAAAATAAATGCAACTATAGGAACTATAAAAACAAAATATTGACTTTCGGTGGTAGGAAATGATTGAATTGTAGATATTCTGTAAAACTAGATTTAACATGCAAAATACTTGAGAGACTTCCACGTTACTGCCAGATATACAAATTGGGAGTACAAATATTCGTAACTTGATAGTTTGAATCATAGAGGTAAGAATTGGATATTACATTAAATTAAGCTAATACAAAGTATTTCATATTTACTGTACTTCAAATGTTGGAAAGAATTCTTGCAAAATTTTTAGTTTACTTCAAATACTTTCTAGCAATCATAGATATCCAAACCTCTTAGAGCATTCGACTAATCGCATAAGTACACTTCACCCCACAAGAGTCGTGCACCAGGCAAATCTAAGCATTAGCTTGTGTGGTTACCGATTAGCTTTGGCAAGGTTTGATCCCTCTTCCTTCTTATGGTAAAGCACATGCCATTGAGCCAGTCAGCCAACCCAACCCCTAGAGATTGTCTACTTCAAATATGCTACTAGCTCCTTAAGTTCCAAAATTAAAGATACCTTTTTTTAGTCTGCTCCAGAATGAGAGATTTCTATTTATAGACTATAAAGTGATATGAAATTCGTAATACGTCACTACTTTTATTCTTAGTTTATTGAATATTATCATGCCACTACCACTATTACATTTCTAATCAATGTTGGTATAAGTTTGGAAAACAATAATATCCTCAAAAGTCATTGTTTCACGAATGTATCTCTAATTTTGGAACTGAGGGAATAATTAACTTTGCTTATTATAAGTGAAAAGATTGAATTTAATAAGTTTTATTCATCAGTAAATGTACTACAATGTAACCACACAACAAAGTAAGTGACCTTGTAAACAAAATGGGAAATCTCTGAAGTAACTCAAATACAATTAAGCTAACCTGGGACTGAGGAAAAATATCCGAAATCAGTTTCTTGTACCTCTTCACAGGCTGCCTAGACCTTGCCCGCATTGACGGGCAGAAGAAACAAAGGCTGCCACATACCGGCAAAACTTGCCTCGAAACTACCCCTGATACGAAGCTCATTTCTATATACTTCTTTTATACAAGTAACAAAAAAGAAAAATTCCTAATCCCTTTAGACAAAATACCTATGCCTCCTCGCCCTTTTTGATCTATAAAACATGCATTTTTTCCAAACCCCAGAATGGGAATGGGAATGGGAATGGAAATAAAAGCTCTGAAAATCAAATGGGTACTTTTCAGATTCCAGCACCAGCCTGCAAATCAAGAATTTAAGCTCTCTCAAACTCAAAATTTCAATAAACCATACAAAATCAGCAATTTTAGGGAAATGGGTCAGTGCAATATCAAACTTATTGGATTTAAAAAATAAAAATTAACTATTTACACATTTTTATGTGAATATATCTTTAATAAAAATGAATGTTTATGTAATGTTAAAAATACCTTCAGATCAAAAGCAGACCGGAAGGCTGGTAGCACTAGCCTCTGCCTGTCAAAAATCTCCAACAATGTACAGAATCTCCAGCATGCCTCCCACTCCGTAACTTATGACTCTATCGTTCTATCTCTCTCTACCCTTCACTTTCTCTCTCTAAAATATATATATAGTATATATCACTCGGCCGGTCGTTCTTACAGCATGTCCATATGTGCACAACCTACACTACAACAACAAAACGGTATTTTGGTTGTGCGCGTTTCGTTTAATGACCGACATAGATCTGAAAAAGGATAAATATTACGGATGTACCATTTGTAAGGACAGGGTGTTAGCCCGTTAATTAAAACTTTAGATAATGAAGCTCATTCTGTTACAAATTCTGATTTAATTTTATAAAAAAAATCAGCATGGGGTACAGAGCACTGGAAACTTCTTCAAAAGAGTGTTTTGCTGCATTGCAATAATTGTCATGAAATTAAAACTTAAAACACACATAAATGAGAAGAATATCTAGGTGTGATTTCATAAAAGGTTATGAAGTGAGGACATCTAAATCACAAAATAATTAAGAATGTGGCATCACAAATTCCAGTAAGAACTAAATTACTTAAGTTGGATGTGAGCCAGAAATCATTATTCTTCCTCATTTTATCCAACAAATTTCTCGTAAAATCTATTTTATAGACCGACATTTTGATTGAATGTCAAAAGTAATATAATTGGAAAAGGCCTTCAAACAATGGAATCAATGATAAATAAAAGTACAAAAACATTTTTCTGGAGATGAATTTCCTATCTCAAAGAATCACGCATTCTAAGCGTTTGAATAGCCTGCATGTTCTCTCTCAACGTGCTCCACAAGGGCCACTGGATCACGAAAACCTCTACTACACTTGGGGCAGACATCAACAGTCACCTTCATTACGCTAGGACGGGTGCCATTCTTTTCATGGACTTTCTGCACATGATCCACCAAACTTGTGACTGAGGAGAACTTTACATGGCATAGTGGGCACTGTTCTACTTGCTCGTTGCTTGCCGTTAAACCGCTGCTACTACTGCTACTACTTACTTTGGCCGGTCTGGAATGCTTGGCTGAATTCATTACTCAATTTTGCAATCCCAGCTTCAGCTGAGGCTCGAACAGATGAAGCAGCCTTGATCAAGGTTGAAGTCCATTTGGGTGAAGATGTGTGGCAGGGGCTTTGTTAGGTTTTGACACTTCATTTTTACTCTTATTAAAGAAGCTCGTGAACTGGAAGGCTGTTTCTGGTTTCTTAGGTCCAGGGCAACTGTGATCAGGTCCAAACCGGTGCTTCAAACAATGCTCTACAGTACAGTCCCGGCACCTGAGAGTATTTGAGAATGTCAGAATCTCCCTGCAGCCAGAGACGGGACATTTCCTTTTCTTTGTGGCTTTCTCATAGTTTGATGGGTCACAATCAATATTAACATGCGACTCCCAAGTAATATTCGGGTCTTCATCAGGATTTAACTGAACTCCTTTCGCACAGAGGGGACAGACGACAACAGTGACGTCGTGTTTGTTTCCTTTTGGACATTGGTGCTTAACATAGCTCCGATGCTCTAGACAGAACACCTATCAGAAATTTCACAGACACTATCAACACATAATCAAGCAGAAATAAAACATGAAAATGAATAGAAAGGAAAACGCAATATGTTTGTATCATATGAATAGAGATCATATGCTATGTTTGTAAACATAATCAATATATAATAATAATGGAGAATGAAGTGAATATGAGATGGAGAACTGCTAGACAGTGTATTGATTAATAAACTGTGAGTAAATAGGAAGTATTATATAATAACAATTACTAGCATTAGATACAAATAAACCAGACAACCCAATATACCCTTACTCATTCCTAACAACAGCTAGGCCACCTAGCCAGCCAACTGCTCAGCTAAGTAACACAAAACAGGCCCCCAGCCAATCGATCAGTCACTCTCCGACTTCCCTCAGACAACTCTTCAAAATACTCCTTGACACTTCTTAAACTCGTGAGCTTAACATTCTCTACCACATAAATACTTCGAACAAAGACTGCCTAAATATCTAACCTTATAAAAGATGGCTATCATAACCACCATCACTACATCCAACACCCAAGTCAAAAACAAAAATCTCCTCAAACATAAAACGACTAGAAATTTATATCGAAATAAACAGTAAATAAAAAGGCGCCAACCCTACACGACGTCCTCACTAACCTAACAAAATAAGACTCATTTGAACACTCCATATACCTAGGATGGTTATGGATTTAACCTCTGTACCTTATTCCATTTAATACTAATACTCTTCCTATTAAACTTATATAAATATATATATATATATATAACTAAAAATAAGAAGGAAAAAAAATTAAATCTTTAATCTTCAGCTATCATCTTCATTATATTCTCTTACAAAGATATCATAACAGAAATCTAGAAAATGATCATATCTCAGTGAATTAGGGAGCTCTTAGTGAAGTCGGACTTCTACAACCAAGAGACGGTATACATGTGTATCGCTGAAGACATTTCATGTATCTAAAAAAGTCTTATAAGGAGTATCACTTAAATAAAGTTTTGCAAAACCATACAGAAAAATACAAATTCCAACCTAACATGAATGATTTAGTAAAAATACCAAGAAATTTCCGTCAACTCATAAATTCCAGTATATAAACAATAACTTCCATTATCAAACAAGATCAACGGCAGATCCGAAGATTACCGAAATGTTAAATTTCAATACATATCAAAATTAAAAATTAAAAAAAATATTTAGAAAGCACGTTAAATAGAGAACAGAGATGGACCTGTTGGCAGCAATCGCAAGTAAAGGGCAAGAAATCGATCTGCATGCAAATCTCAACTGAGCAATGCTTTCCAAGGTTAGGGAATGCGGGAGTGCCCATATTTCTCCAATAAACTACTTTTGAATCTTAATTTCAAATTAATTCCCTTATATCTAACCTAGATCTGGATTTAGATGTCTGAAGGTTTGGATTTCCGCGTTGAAAATGTCTGGATTTTCGCGGAGCGAATTGTTCAGATTGAACTGAAATTGTTGTTCAAAGTCCTCCCGAGTCATTTCTTCCTGTTCGGCACGGCAGTGACTTATAACTTAGTCAAACCAAACTAATAACTTATTTAAACCAAACTTATAAGTCATTTGTCATTATTTTTTGTTTGACAATAACTTATTTTTTTACTTATAAATTAATTTTTTAATCAAAAAATAAGTCAAAAATTATAATTTATTTTAAAATAACTTATAAGTCATTTTAAAATAAGTTAATTTGATCAAATATAATATCTATTTTATATCTCTCTCTATTTTACTCCTTTTTATTAATATCATTTTTAATAATTTTACATTTGATTTTAACTTATAAATTATTATGAATTGAACACTTTCGTAACTTGTTTTAATTTAATTTTGACTTATAATTAAGTCAAATTAATATCAAACGTTTTTACTTATAAGTCAACTTATATTTTAATTTTAAGAGTTTGTTCGAGAAATGACTTATAAATTGGTCAAATCAACTTATAAATCATTTGTTACTATTCATATGTTCGAAAATAACTTATTTTTTGTACTTATAAGTTGATTTTAAATCAAAAAAAAAAACAAGTAAGTATTTATAACTTATTTTAAAATTACTTATAAGTTATTTTAAAATAAGTTAGTTTCTATAAATATTATTTTTGAATATTATGGAGTAAATTTGATATAATGTTATAGTTGTGGATAATATTTATAAATTTTGCAAAAGTAAGCAAGTTATTATAAAATATTCGTTTGGTCGGGAAATATTATTTTTGTCGGAGAATATTAAATGCGGCCAAGACAATCATTAAGTGGACCCACATTGGAATTATTATCGGATTGAGAAAACGACAAAAATACTTTTTATGAAAATAACGGCGGAGGTGTTACCATTAAAGCTGTTAAACTACCCTAGTAGTAAAAAATACGATGTCTGGCGTGGTTGCGTAGTAGCGCGCGGTATTGATTATTGATCTTTACGTGAGAAGTCACTCCACCATACTCGATTATTCTTCTACCGTAATTGTTGCATCATATCTCTTATATTATTGATTCAATTATTGTCACAAAGATCATCATCATATAATATGTTATATTATTAAATCAATAATTGAGACAACAAGTTATAAATGATTAATAATTGTTGAAAGATTAAATATGTGTTGATTAAAAATAAAATGATTTGTGGTAATATTTATTCAATCCTTGATGTATATAAAGAGTCTATTATGAGACGTTTGTGGTAAGTTTGGTTATATTATGGGGGCCCCACATGTCATCATCTAAGAGTCTCTTCGTTAATAGTAATTACCTTCGTCAATAGTAATTACCTTCAACAATAGTAATTACATTCGTCAATAGTAATTACCTTTACTAGACGTCAAACCACTTGATGTTTCATATTACAGGCGTCGAACCACTTGTCGTTTCACATTACAGTCGTCAAACCACTTTTCTTTTCACATCACCAGTCGTCAAGCCACTTGCCTTTTCACATTTCAAGTGCTAAGCTAGAAATCTTCTATAAATAGAGGCCTAGTGCTTCATTATTTTTCTCGAATTCATTCAAGCTATAGAGAGAAAGTAGTAGAGAGAATAAGAGAGAAGAAGAAGAGTATACATTCTTACTACTCTTCGCGATATTCAATCTACTAATAATGTAAGGGTGTTATTCTTTCTTATTCATAAAGAGAATCTGTTGTTATTCCATTGCTTATTATTCTCATTGGAATAACTTTGTATCTGTGATTTACCACTATACTTGGTGACATTCTTCTATTATTCAAATGGAACATCTTGTCATGTGTTTTTAATACAGGACACGGTTAAAATCTTTATTATTATTACATTGGAACATCCATACATGTGTTTTACACGGACTGGTTTAAATCTTTATTATTATTTTGTTGGAATATCCTATCTGCATGCGTTTCTGTGGGACTGGTTCCGTTATTTATTATTCTATTGGAATAATCACTTTTGTCTGATGCTATCGCGTGCGTGGTGATTTCTTTTGTTATTTCATTCTTTATTATACTCAGTTGGTTAAAATTTTAACTTCATACTCCATGAAATTAGTGGAATATCTTTGATATTTAAGCTTCATCTAAGTATCTTTTCATGGAAATATTCTTCTCGAGCATTCTTGAATTTTACTCTACAAAGCGATGATATTGACAATTTGGGCGTTATTAGTTCTAGATAAATTAATTCTTGAACTTGTTTTATTGAATTCTTATATCATTGTCACCATCCTCGTGTTTATATTATGTTGAAAGTCATCCATGGCTTTGTAGTGCATAGATGGACTTGGTATGATTATGACCGAGGGATTATTCGATTGTAATCATGGCCGTAATGTTACAAAATGATGTGGTAAAAGTTATCATTGGCCCGTAGTGCATTGATGGACGATTGTTGGCATGATCATGACCATTAATGATTACACGAATGTCCTTGGTCAGTAGTTAGAAGACCCCAAAATTTTTAAATAAAAAAGGAATTTCCTTTATTTATTATTTTGAAATAGTAAGGGTTGATTTGATTAATGTGGATAGTTATGGGTAAAATACGCAAATATTTCGAATAAGAAAGTGGTTATAAAATATTCATTATTGTTAGGGGAATATTAGTTTGGTGGTGGAATATTAAATCTTTGTCGGGAATATTAAATGCGACACGTAATCTTTTGTGGGCCCCCATAACGGAAAGCGATTGGATGAAGAAAACGACAAATATAAGTTGTTTATAAATAGCTACAGCGTAGTTATTCTGCAGATTATCTTGTTGGAATACCGGTTGGTTAAAACACACTAATCGCGTTGTTGAACGAAGCACTCGGTATTGCACCAATTATTGATTCTTACGTAAAGAAGCCACTACTCGATAATGGTTACTGACAATTCTTTATTCGATATTTTATTTTATTGATTCAATAATTCTTTGCATTGATATTTTATATTATCGTTGTTTGAATAAATTGTCATTACACAAGATTTTCCATTATCGAAGCAATAATTCATATTATCTGAATAATATTATTAGATAACATTATTGGCAATGTCTAGAAAGTTACATACTAAGGAGAGGTTTGGTCACCTAATTGCGGCATGCCAATAAGGAGAAATTCTTATTGGAAAGCCCCTCTTTCTGAGGAGCTACACAGTTGCAATCTCTTGTGATTCTGTAATATTATTTGTGAATAATTAATTATTGATTTATATAATGAGGAAAATATTGATTTTATGTGGATATAGATGGAGAAAAAAATTAAAATGACAATTGTTGAAAATTAATATTTTATCTTTTTCTGATAAAATAATTCATTTAAATATATTATTTTAATAATATATTAACGGTGATATTTTTATAATGAATGTGGGATATATGAGTATATGAGGAGGAAGAGTATTTTTGTGGCATTAAATGATTAACACATGTTTTGTGTGTTGGTGGACACAATTATTGACCGAAATTTGATTATAGCCTGTAAAATCACCCGTTTGTGGATTTCGGTCAATTTCTGTTTGGAATTTGGAAAAACTTCCTTCTGCAAAGTTGTAGATAATGGAATTTCCTATGGAAAATCGCGAGTTTTGAATTTTTCTGATAAAAGAGCTATTTATTGTGAATTATTGAAGTTTCGGTATATCGGGTGTGAATTGATTTTTGGAGTTTAAATTATTTATGTTGGAAAAAATGTTTTTTGTATTTTTTTGGACATCATTAACATGTGTGGCTGGTGTTTTTGACCAAAAGGTGGGCTAAGAAAAATTTGTATAATTATAATATATTATATTAAATTTTCTGCTTTGGTGTTCTAAGCATTTTCCTATAAATAGGGTGCTTAGGTTAGAATTGAAAATCACACCAGAAACTGAAGTTTTCTCTCTATTTCTCTCTCGATATATTGAGCGTATTCTTGTGAGTATACTTTGAGTGTTGATATCGGTGCAAGTTCAAGTCATAGCCTATATCCTGTTTTTATTAGAAATCTTGTCTTTCGAGGTAAGGGATGTTATTTTCTTCTCAAATGATATTATTTCTTGAATATCATTATCTTTGAAATATTGGTTGGAACTTTTATCAAATTTGGAACTTTTTCATGTCGGGAGTTACTATTCACGAGTTCTTATTCATGAGTTCTTATTCACGAGTTCTTATTCAGCGAAATTCTTATTCACGAGTTACTTATTCACTTAGTCTATTCATGAAGCGTGAAGATGTTTTTTTTGAAATTTCTATCTTTTGGTGTCGAGTTACTATTCACGTTATCTGGCACTATTCACGTATCTGACACTATTCACGAATACGGCCTTATTCACCTAGAAAAATGAAATTTCTTCTTTTAGTCTAAAATATCTATTATGGATACTAGCTTTGATTGTATCCATGTTTTGATCATTCTTGAATTTTACTTGATATATGATTATTTATGAAGTATTTTTGAACTAGGATTGTTTAAAGTATGAATCCATAATACTTGTTCTTTTGTTTCACCGGATTCGATTTTTTTCTTTGAAATATTTTTCATCATCCTCGGTCCTAAATGATGATATTCTTGAATATCTTTGGCACGTAGTGCAAAGATGAATGATTTCTTGATGAATATCTTTGGCCGTAGTCTGCAAAGATGAGCAGTGTTTAGATGAACATGACTAATGATGAATATCTTTGGCTGTAGTGCAAAGATGAATATTTGATTCCGATATATATTGATTGATGTTACTGAGGGATAAAATATCGACGATGAACTTTTAAATTCATATATAGAAGATAGTAGTTTGCATTCTCTACTTAACTCTTCTAATGAATTATTATTTCAAATTGCGAAGATTGATTTAAAAGCGGTTATTTATTGTATTCTATTAGATTTTTCCTGTTTGAAGACTAACGATAATTTGTTGTATATTATCTTAGTCATAATATTCTTCTTGGGCTAGTTGAGCTCACCCTTTTCCTTGTTGTTCCATTTTTCTTCTCGGGAGGCGAGAATGTAGCGAAATCTTAGTCGGGGTATGGAATGAAGGTTCTACAGAGAGTTGTTTAGTAGTCCTCACCATTTTTGTAAAATAATGTATCAATAATTATAATGAGGATTTATTTGGGTATGTATATTGTCTGAAAGACAATAATTGTATTTAAACTCACAAGATATATATGTTGTCGTATTTTACACGACAAATGTATTAATAAAGTTTTAGTTATTTACATACCATGTATTTGGCGACTTCGAAATGGGTTGGATGGAATGGACCTATTTTGGGGTCGTCACGGTTGGTATCGTAGCTTAGGGATATGATCTCCATGCGGAGATCGGGGAATAGAACTAGGAGGGAGACGCAGTAAATCCTTCGCTAGTGTGTCCTACCTAAGCTTATTTGTTTGTTGGTCAGTATATAGGGATATTATGTGATATATTGATTTCCTTAATTAACCCTTGTTTTATGACAGTATTTGAGAATGTCGACTGAGAATATTAATAGTGGATTAAATGAGATCGTGGAGACACCTCTAATCGCCAACCAGGATAATGTGATGTCAGACGAAGAAGGAATTAGAGATATCCATGTGGTGAGTGAAGAATTGATAGTTGCACCCGAGATAATCGCAGAGGTAACAAATTTGAGTGAGGAAGAAAAGGAAGAAGAGGTACACGAAGAGAGTTTATTAGAGGTATTTTATGATCAAAATATAGAATTGCAAAATCGTATTCATGAGTTAGAAGAAGCGAAATTTGAAGAATTGCGAGCGATGTGGTGGAAAGCCGAAAGGATCAATGATTCAAGCTTGTGTTACCCGATATGTGATGCTTGAATGAAGCACTCTTTGGCGAGTATAAGATGATAAAGTTTGGAATCGAAATGAAAGAAAAAATAAGCGAACGAGTGAGAATGAGTGATGCGTGGGTAAAAGCCATGCATGACGCGTTGATATTATGGAAAGAGATGTCCAATCTAAAAGAGAAGATTTAACGATGACGGAAGACGTTTAAGCGTGATGCATCGACACAACAACAAATTCTAGGGCGAAGAACGATCGCCAGATTAGATCTTACTGATCACGGAGAGGAGGGACGTATAAGGATTAACTGCTCAAAGCCTTCCAAGGTATGTTTTAGTTGTGGAAAAGATGGTCACATAGCTCAATTTTGTCCTATAAGCGAAATCAAGTCCAGTTGGGACGTTGGCACCAGAAAGCGGATCTGAAAAAGTCAAAGTCAACGATTCCGGAAGAAGCGTTTGTCGTGATGGCCGTCAAAATCTGAGGAACCCGAACGAAGTTAGCATCGGGTTAGTTAATTATAAATTCTTGCGAAGTTTATACCTTACTAGAATCTGGGTTCTACCCATTCTTTTATCTCTCTTGCTTTACGCTCAACGTTTGAACTTGACTACGGAGAAATTAGACTTTGACTTTATTTATGGAGACTCAGATTAGGAAAAACTTTTATTACATCCGTTGTTTAGAAATCTTGCTTGATTCGAGGTTGGCACTATCACATTACCTATTAACCTTATTTCTATAGAGATATTTGCTTTTGATGTGATTTTAAGGTTAAATTACTCATCATGCCGAAATTGATTACTTTACGTAAGGTTGTTAGTTTTCATATTCCTAAGCAACTCATTATTCGAATTCAAAGAATCAAACCATTGTAGTCAAACATTTTCATATCAAGCCATGAAGTCATTCGTTTATTACGGATGTCAAGTTTTCTTAGTTCATGTTATGGATTTGAATAAAGACACGCCGATTTGAATAATATTCTGTTGTTATTGATTTTTCCCGACGTATTTCTGAAGAATTTCTTGGTTTACTCCCAAAACACGATATTAAATATTGTATCGACTTTGAACCCGTGACAAAAACTCATTTCTAAAATCTCATATCGAATGGCTCTATTGAACTTCGTGAGTTAAAAATTCAACTATAAATTTGGTACTGAGCCTTTATCTGGTGACTTCCTTTGTGGAATGCACCGGCGGATTCTCCGTAGGGGACACCATATTCGTGCGATAGTAAAGCGATAGGTGTCATTGTAACGTGTTATCCAAGGTTGGGATATGAGTCACGAGTTGAGAACAACCTAAGTCGGTGTCGAAATCGTAGCTTTAGGCTTAGTTGGTTATTATCGGAGATTCGTTGAAGGATATTCTCGAATTGCTATTCCATTAACGCAATGACTCGTAGAGATACAAAATTCGAATGGAGCAAGGAATGTGGAAAGAGCTTGAAGAACTCAAGAGAGACTCATTTCAAAGACATGTTACGACCATGCCATCTTGGAAAAGCGAACGTGGTAGGTGGCGTGTTGAGTAGAAGATCGATTATCTGAAATCTGAGTACGATATTGTCAAAGACTAATTTCATTATAATTTATAAATAATAGAGATGGAGATGAAAACTCTAGTTACCCACGTGATGATATACGAGTATAATCGACTTTAATCGATAAAAGCTAAAGTCGCTCAAGCTACACACCGGGATGATGAATTTGAAGAAGGAGGTGCAAGAAGTTGTTATTTCAAAAGCGAGAATTGGTGAGGTGAGAAAGCTCAAACCTTCGATTTATTAATCCATTTGAAATTCTCGATCGAATAGGAACCGCGTGGCTATATAGACTTCGTTTACCGCCAAGTATGACGCGTGTTCATAACGCTTTTTCATGTATCGATGTTACGTAAATATGTGACGACGACCAATGCGTCGTTGAGTTAGAACCGGACGAGATAACCAAGACTTAACGTCGAGGAGGTACTGTCAAGATCTTGGATAGGAAAGAACATGTCCTATGTCTGAGGTTTATACCACAAGTTAAGGTTTTGTGGAGAAACCATGCTATTGAGGAAATGACACGGGAGTTGGAAACGAAAAATGAAAGCGAGGTATTCTCATCTTTTGAAACACCAGTATCGTCACGTCAATTTCGAGGGCGAAATTTCATAACGAGGGGAGGTTGTAAGACCCCGAAATATTTTAAATAAAAAGGAATTTCCTTTATTTATTATTTTGAAATAGTAAGGGTTGATTTGATTAATGTGGATAGTTATGGGTAAAATACGCAAATATTTCGAATAAGAAAGTGGTTATAAAATATTCATTGTTGTCGGGGAATATTCGTTTGGTCGTGGAATATTAAATCTGTCGGGGAATATTAAATGCAATTAGCCATGATCTTTTGTGGGCCCCATAACGGAAAAGCGATTGGATGAAGAAAAAGACAAATATAAGTTGTTTATAAATAACTTGGCGTAGTTATTCTGAATTATCTTGTTGGAATACTTTGGTGGTTAAAACACACTAATACTGCCGTTGTTGAACAATGCAGACACCTCAGATTGCACCAATTATTGATTCTTACGTAAAGAAGGCACTACTCAATAATGGTTACAACGAATTCTTTATTCAATATTTTATTTTATTGATTCAATAATTCTGCGTTGATATTTTATATTATCGTTGTTTCAATAAATTGTCATTACACAAAGATTTTCCATTATCGAAGCAATAATTCATATTATCTGAATAATATTATTAGATAATATTATTGGCAATGTCTAGAAAGTTACATCTAAGGAGAGGTTTGGTCACCTAATTGCGGCGCCATGAGGAGAAATTCTTATTGAAAGCCCTCTTTCCTGAGGAACTACACAGTTTGCCCGATCTTTGTGATTCTGTAATATTATTTGTGAATAATTAATTATTGATTTATATGATGAGAAAAATATTGATTTTATGTGGATATAGTGGAGAAAATTTTAAAATGACAATTGTTGAAAATTAATATTTTATCTTTTTCTGATAAAATAATTCATTTAAATATATTATTTTAATAATATATTAACAGTAATATTTTATAATGAATGTGGGATATATGAGTATATGAGGAGGAAGAGTATTTTGTGGCATTAAATGATTAACACATGTTTTGTGTGTTGGTGGACCTGAATTATTAAATCAGAAATTTGATTATAGCTTGTAAAATCACCCGTTTGTGGATTTCGGTCAATTTCTGTTTGGAATTAGGAAAAACTTCCTTCTGAAAAGTTGTAGATAATGGAATTTCCCATGGAAAGTTGCGAGTTTTGAATTTTTCTGATAAAAGAGCTATTTATTGTGAATTATTGAAGTTTCGGTATATCGGGTGTGAATTGATTTTTGGAGTTTAAATTATTTTTGTTGGAAAAAACGTTTTTTGTATTTTTTTGGACATCATTAACATGTGTGGCTGGTGTTTTTGACCAAAAGGTGGGCTAAGGAAAATTTGTATAATTATAATATATTATATTAAATTTTACGCTTTTGTGTCTTCTAAGCATTTTCCTATAAATAGGGTCTTAGGTTAGAATTGAAAATCACACCGTAAACTCAAGTTTTCTCTATTTTCTCTCTCGATATATTGAGCGTATTCTTGTGAGTATACTTTGAGTGTTGATATACGGTCTGCAAGTTCAACTCATAGCCTATATCCTGTTTTTTACTAGAAATCTTTCTCTTCGAGGTAAGGATGTTATTTTCTTCTCAAATGATATTATTTCTTCAATATCATTATCTTTGAAATATTGGTTGGAACTTTTTATCAAATTTGGAACTTTTTCATGCTCTGGGGTTACTTATTCACGATTCTTATTATTCATGAGTTCTTATTCACGAGTTACTATTCAGCGAGTTCTTATTCACGAGTTACTATTCACGAGTACTATTCATGAAGCGTGAAGATGTTTTTTTTGTGAAATTTCTATCTTTTGGTGTCTGAGTTACTATTCACGATATCAACCTTATTCACGTATCTGACCTTATTCACGAATCACGGCCTTATTCAATTTAAAAATGAAATTTCTTCTTTTCGTCTAAAATATCTATTATGGATACTAGCTTTGATTGTATCCATGTTTTGATCATTCTTGAATTTTACTTGATGATGATTATTTATGAAGTATTTTTGAACTAGGATTGTTTAAAATGCGAATCCATAATACTTGTTCTTTTGTTTCACTTGGATTCGTTTTCTTTGAAATATTTTTCATCATCCTCGGTCTACAAATGATGATATTATTGAATATCTTTGGCTGTATAGTGCAAAGATGAATGATTTCTTGATGAATATCTTTGGCCGTAGTGCAAAATGATGAACAGTGTTTAGATGAACATGACCCGTGATGAATATATCTTTGGCACTGTAGTGCAAATGAATATTTGATTCCGATATATATATGATTGATGTTACGAGGATAAAATATCGATGATGAACTTTTAAATTCATATATAGAAGATAGTAGTTTGCATTCTCTTTAACTCTTCTAATGAATTATAATTTCGGCTACGAAGATTGATTTAAAACCGGTTGTCTATCAGTATTCTATTAGATTTTTCCTGTTGAAGACTAACGATAATTTGTTGTATATTATCTTAGTCATAATATTCTTCTTGGGCTAGTTGAGCTCACCCTTTTCCTTGTTGTTCCATTTTTCTTCTCAGGAGGCGAGAATGTAGCGAGTACTAGTCGGGGTATGGAATGAAGGTTCTAGAGAGAGTTGTTTAGTAGTCCTCACCATTTTTGTAAAATAATGTATCAATAATTATAATGAGGATTTATTTGGGTATTTATATTGTCTAGAAGACAATAATTGTATTTAAACTCACAGTATATATGTTGTCGTATTTTGCACGACAAATGTATTAATAAAGTTTTAGTTATTTCTGTACCATGTATTTGGCGACTCAGAATGGGTTGGATGGAATGGACCTATTTTGGGGCGTCACAGTAGTGCATGGATAATTGTGGTCGTGATACTCTGTAATATCATTGGTAGTAGTGCGTGGGGTGATTCGATGATGTGGATTATTTATTAAGCTGAGTCCCAGCGATAAAAGTCATGAAAAACCTTTTAAATCATAGAAGATAGTAGATTTTATTCTCTACTTGATTCTTTAAATGGATTGCTTGTACCGCTACTGTTAAACTTGTTGTTGTTATATTTTATCAGTTTAACACTGTTGAAGGCTAACGATAATTTATTTTGCATTATCTTAGTCATAATATTTCTTACTGGGCTAGTTTAGCTCACCCTTTCTTTCACTGTTCTCTTCAGGAAATGAGAACATAGCATGGACTAGTCAGGGAACGGAGTGACGGTCCAGAGGATAGCATTAGTAGTCCTCACTATTATGTGAAATAGTGTGTTAATAATTGTAATGAGGACTCCTTTTGAGTTTGTATAATCTCTAGTAGACAATAATTGTATTCAAACTCATGATTATGTTTTGTAATATTGCATACCTACGACAGTTGTATTAAGTAAGTTGTATTTGAATTTTGTACCATGTATCCGACGACCCAAGATGGGTGATGTATACCTAATTTTGGGGGCGTCACGATTAATATCAAAGCTTAGGGATATGATCCCCGGCTAAGATGTGAGAATAGTACTTGGAGGGAGAGACGGGAATTCCTTCGCTAGTATGACCTGCTTTAAGTTTATGTGGTATTTAATTGGTCATTTGTAATTTAGGGATAATATATTACATGTCAATTAACCTTTGTTTTGTGGCGATATATCTAAAAATGACATCCGAGAATGTTGAGAATAGCAATGGAGCACAAAGCGACCGTTGATTCACCACATATCAATAATCGTGATAATGTGTATCGTGAAGGCGACAATCCTCATGCAAACAACAACACTGACCAAATGATGAATGATCAAATGTTCAGGGGCTTTATGCAATTCATGCAACAGCAGGCGAGAGCGGCTCCTGTCCAAAATGCAGGTGAAAACACTGGAAACTCTCGGGCGGTCACCGCTAAACAGTTCAAGGAGTTGGGACCACCGGAGTTTAAGGGAGAGCCAAAACCACTTATGGCGGAAGCATGGATAAAGCAGATCACCAAGATATTTGATGTCTTTGAATGCTCCGAGGAGCAAAAGTTTTTAAGAGGTTTGAAATTGGAGATACGTCAATATCTTATTTCTCATAAACTGTGTTTGTACTCAGATGTTGTAAATAGGGCTCAGTTATTGGAATGCGATAACGAGTCAACGCAACCAAAAAGAAAGCGGTAAACAGACATAAAAAAATACCATGGTATTAGTCATCGAAACGGTGACAACAAGCGTGGAGGAATCAATATGCGGAAATGGTAACCACTTGATTGGTAATCATGGCAAGACAAAGTAAAATGGACATTTCAAGAAAAGGAGATTCAACAATGATGGAAAGGCGACGCCACACCAAAGAATCGTGGTTAAGGAAGGAGAACGACCACCTATCATATGCTTCAAATGCGGAGGGGGACATATCGGTCTAAAGCATGCGATGCCATCCAAAGCGTGTTATAATTGTGGAAGAGAGGTCACCTAGCCCAATTTTGTCGTTCACCGAGACAAGTTCGGCTAGGATGGAGGCACCAAAGGTCGTCCCGAAAAAGTCAAAGCCGTTGGTGCGAGGAGAGCATTTGTTGTGACCTCCTAAAAAGTAAGGAACCCGAACGAGGTCATCACGGGTAAGCTTATCATAAACTCTAGCGAAGTCTATACTTTATTTGATACCGGTTCTACCCATTCTTTTATTTCTCCTACTTGCGCTCAACGATTAAATTTGACTCCGGAGAAATTAAACTTTGAATTATCTGTTGAAACTCCATTGGGAGAAACCTTCTTTACATCCACTGTTTATAAGTCTTGTTTAGTTCAAATCGGCACCTGCACGTTACTTGTCGATCTTATTTATTTGAAAATACTTGCATTTAATGTGATTTTAGGGATTGATTGGTTAACTACACATCATGCAAAAATTGATTATTTTCGTAAGGTTGTTAGCTTTCATATGATCATACCATCCAATACCATCCTGGAAAAGCGAACGTGGTAGCTGACGCATTGAGTAGAAGATCATATGCGGGTACGTGTGCAATATTGTCAACGCAAAGGCCCATTTTGTATGACTTGCAAAGGATGGAGATAGAGATAAAGATTCCAGGGACCAACGTGATGATGGTGAATATACGAGTAGAACCGACTTTATTTGATAAAGTTAAAGCTGCTCAAGCTACAGACCTGGAGCTAATGCGTATGAGGAAGAAAGTGCAAGAAGGTGCTATGCCGGAAGCAAGAATCAATGAAGAAGGAATACTTCGAGTCAACTCAGGACTTTGTGTTCTAACGACCCTGATTTAAAGTATAAAATCATGATGGAGGCGCATAACACACCGTTTGCAATCCATCCTGGGAGTACCAAAATGTATCATAATATTCGTCATACATTTTGGTGGAGCAATATGAAGAGAAAGATAGCGTTGTTTATCTCAAGGTGTCTAACGTGTCAACGAGTCAAGGCGGAACATCAAGTACCAAAAGGTCCATTGCAACCACTTGAAATTCCAGAATAGAAATGGGAGCACATTACCATGGATTTCGTTACCGGTCTTCCCAAAGTTTCTCAAGGCATAGATGCGATTTGGGTCATTGTTGATAGATTGACCAAGTCTATTCATTTCTTACCGATACGAGAAACTTATACACTTGAACGTCTTGCTCGTATGTACATAAACGAGGTTGTAAGATTGCATGGTATGTCAGTATCCATAGTTTCTGATCGAGACCCAAGATTCACTTCAAGATTTTGGGTTAGTTTGCAAAAAGTTATGGGCACGGATTTATGATTTAGCTCGGCATATAATCCTCAGACGGACGGGCAGTCGGAGAGGACGATTCAAACTCTTGAAGATCTATTAAGACTCTGTGTCCTTGACTTCAAGGGAAGTTGGGACAAGTTCTTACCATTGGTGGAGTTTTCCTACAATAACAGTTATCAAGTAAGTATTGGCATGGCTCCATTCGAAGCGTTGTATGGAAGAAAGTGCCGTTCTCCAGTATGCTGGGATGAGGTGGGTGAAGCAACGTTGTTGGGACTGGAGTTGGTACGTATGACTACGGAAAAGATTCAAACGATCCGACAACGTATAAAACCTCACAAGATCGACAAAAGAGTTATGTTGATCTTCATCGAAAGGACGTGAAATTCGATATATGAGATCATGGGTTGTTACGTGTTGTTCCATGGAAAGGAGTTACGAGATTTAGAAAGAGAGGAAAGCTCAATCCTCGATTCATCGACCCATTTTAATCCTTGATCGAGTAGGGCTGTGGCTATAGACTCGCTTTCTGCCAAGTATGTCTCGTGTTCATAACGCTTTTCACATATCCATATTACGTAAATATGTGGAATACCCGAACCACATTATTGAGTTAGAACCGGACAAAATAATGCGGAAGATTTGGCGTATGAAGAGGTTCTGTTCAAATCTTGGATAAGAAGGAACATATTCTACGCTCCAAGGTTATACCTCAAGTCAAAGTTTTGTGGAGAAACCACGATGTTGAGGAAATGACTTGAGAGTTAGAATCTGAAATGAAATTAAGGTATCCTTACCTCTTCAATATACCAGGTACGTACCCTAATTTCGAGGGCGAAATTTCATAAGAAGGGGAGATTATAAAACCCCAACTTTTTGAATAAAGATGAATTCTCTATAAATATTATTTTTAAATATTATGGAGTGAAATTGATATAATGTTATAGTTGTGGGTAATATTTATAAATTTTGCAAAGTACGCAAATTGTTATATAATATTCGATTGGTCGGGGAATATTCGTTTTAACAGAGAATATTCGTACAATGGCATAATCATTGGTGGACCCCACAACGGAATTATTGTCGGATTGAGAAAATGACAAAAATACTTTATGAAAATAACATCGGAAGTTTTACCGTTAACTGTTGAAACACCCGGTGTTAAAAAGTACAGTAATACGTGTGGTTGCATAGTAGCACACGGTATTAATTATTGATGCTTACATGATAAGTTACTTAGTTTTGTTGGTATTATTAATGTAGTAATACAGAAAATCTTTTTATATAAAATATAATACTTTTATAAAGTTATTCTATAAATAGAATATATTATATTCTATTATGCATAGTGTTGCGTAATTATCTCGCATAAAGTTTTTCGTAGTAAAATCTTTTTATATAAAATAGAATACTTTTATAAAGTTATCGGTTTATTAGACAATAATTAGAATATATTATATTTTATTATGCATAGTATTTGCATAAATGCTCTGCATAGTGTTTGCATAGTAAAATCTTTTATAAAGTTATTCGTTTTATTAGATTATAAATAGAATATATTATATTTTATTTTAAAAATTTGCTTTAAATATGGATAAATCGATTAAAGTAAATCAATCTGGACCGCTCATGAGTTAGTTACTATCTTGATCTTTTTTACATAAATAGAAGCTCATTCCTTCATTATTTTCTTTTAAATTCAACGAAACTCTAGAGAGATAAACTATAGAGAGAAAGAAGAAAGTATTTTGCTACTTCACTACTTATATATCCATGACTTTTCTTTTTAAGGTAGGGGAGTATTATTTCGTTTGTATTCACATGAAGAGAACTTATGTTATTCCATTCTTTATTATTACGTTGGAATAACTCGTATACTCTCAGAGCTACCCTATACTTGGTGACATTCTTCTATTATTCCGTCTTTACTATTACATTGAATATATCACATGCATGCGTTTTACGTTGGACCTCGATTCCGCCTTTATTATTCTATTGGAATATCCTCATCACATGCGTTTCGCTGGACTCAGTTCCGCCTCTTTATTATTATTCTCGTTGGAATATCCTATATATATGCTTTCTGTACGGACTTGATTCCGTCTTTATTAGTATTACATTGGAATAACATATACATCTAAGTACCGCATGCATGGTGATTTCATTGTTATTCCATTCTTTATTATTCTCATTAGAACATCCCGCTTGCATGCAATTTACTTTGACTTCGGTTCCGTTATTTAGTATTCTCATTGGAATAACTTTTGCCTATCTGGCATCTGCATTGCATGGTGATTTCTTTTGTTATTCCATTCTTTATTATACTCAAAAGTTAAAGTTTTGACTTATATACTCCATGAAATTAGTGGAATATCCTCGATAATTGCGCTTCTTCATCCAATATCTTTTCATGGAAATATTCTTCTGAGCATTCTTGAATTTTACTCTACAAAGCAGTATCATGTTGACAATTTGGACGTTATTGGTTCTTGGACAAATTAATTCTTGAACTTGTTTTATTGAATTCTTATATCATTGTCATCATCCTCATATTTATATTTTTTGAAAGTCATCTGTGGCTCAGTAGTGCATAGATGGACTTGGTATGATTATTATACCGTGGATTATTCGATGTAATCATGACCGTAATGTTACAAATGATGTGGTAAAAGTCATCATTGGCCCGTAGTGCATTGATGGATGATGGTTGGCATGATCATGACCATTAATGAATACACAAATATTATTGGCCCGTGGTGCATGGATAATTGTGGTCGTGATACTAAAGAATATCCTTGGCCGTAGTGCAGGGGTGATTCGATGATGTGAAATATTTATTGTTTGAGTCTCAAAGATAACAGATGATGAAAAACCTTTTAAATCATAAAAGATAGTAGATTTTATTTTCTACTTGACTCTTTTAATGGATTGCTTGTTCTGCTTGCATTTAAACTTGATGTCTATTATATTTTATCAGTTTAACATTGTTGGAGACTAATGATAATTTATTCTGCATTATCTTAGTCATAATATTTCTTCTTTGGGCTAGTTGAGCTCACCCTTCCTTTCACCGTTCTCTTCGTGAAATGGGAATATAAATTTGGGACGAGTCGGGGAGCGGAGTGATGGTCCGAGGATAGCATTAGTAGTCCTCACTATTCTGTGAAATAGTGTGATAATATTTGTAATGAGGACTCCTTTTGAGTTTGTATAATCTCTAGTAGACAATATTTGTATTCAAACTCACAGTTTATGTTTTATCGTATTGTACACGACAATTGTATTAGTAAGTTGTATTTGAATTTTGTACCATGTATCTGGAGACCCATGATGGGTGATGTATACCTAATTTTGGGGGCGTCACAGCATGGGTGATTCGATGATGTGGATTATTTATTAATTACAGTATAGTACCTTCAACTATACCTCCATTTTTAACTTAGTCATGCAAGTATTATCAATCTTACACCACCACCCCTAATAGTATAAGAATGTGAATCAATAGTACCCCGTGAATAATAACTCGTGAATAGTACTCCGACACGAAAAAGTGGTCCGAATACCCGAGTGAACAATATAACCTCCATACATCAATTATCATCGAAATAAATGTCAATTTTCACTAACACTAATAATCCCAATGCAATGGAACAATCAATATCATATTTAATCAACACAACTTATTCATCATTAATATTATAACTCATAATATTTAACAACCAGGTCGTTCCCAGGAAATAGGGGGCTTTCCGATAAGGATTTCTCCTTATTGGCGCGCAATTAGGTGACCAAACCTCTCCTCGATGTAACTTACAGACATTGTCAATATTGCAAATAATAATATGAATAACTTTGTTGTCTCAATTATTGATTTAATAATAATAAATATT
The DNA here is from genome assembly GCA_020205615.1 of Panax quinquefolius. Classification (NCBI taxonomy): domain Eukaryota; kingdom Viridiplantae; phylum Streptophyta; class Magnoliopsida; order Apiales; family Araliaceae; genus Panax; species Panax quinquefolius. Next base: position 104,931,539 of record CM035170.1, on the reverse strand, counting down.
ATGCGAGATGATCTTTGTGACAATAATTGAATCAATAATATAAGAGATATGATGCGTGATTATTGTAGCAATAATTGAGTATAACTGAGTGACTTCTCACGTAAGCATCAATAATCAATACCGTGTGCTACTAAGCAACCATGCGTATTACTGTACTTTTAACATCGTGTGTTTCAACAGTTAACGGTAAAACTTCCGCCGTTATTTTTATAAAAAGATAATTATGTCGTTTTCTAACTACGACAATACTTCCGTTGTGGGGTCCACCAATTATTGTGTCGTCATACGGATATTCTCCGACAAAAAGAATATTCCCCGACCAAACGAATATTTTATAACAACTTGCATACTTTGCAAAATTTATAAATACTACCCACAACTATAACATTATATCAAATCCACTCCATATTATAAAAAAATAAAAAATTATTTTGAAAAAATTAAATATTTATTCATAAAATCTGGGGTCTCACAATCTCCCCTCCTTATGGAATTTTGCCCTCGAAATTTACGTGCGTACCTGGAATGCCGAAGAGATGAGGATACCCTGACTTCATTTCAGATCCTAACTCTTGAGGTATAACCTTTGAGTGTTAAATACGATCCTTCTTATCCAAGATTTTAAAATGTATCTCATCATACATTAAATCATCCGTTATCTCGTCCGGTTCTAAATTAATAATGTGGTCCAGGTCGTCCACATATTTACATAACATTGATACGTTATGAACACGCGACATACTTGATGGTAAAACGAGTCTATAAGCCACAGTTCCTACTCGATCGAGGATTTTAAATGGGCTAATTAAATCGAGGGTTGAGATTTCCTCTCTTCGTTGATTCTTGCTTCTAGAATAACGCCCTCTTAAACCTTTTCTTCAAATTCATCAAATTCGGGTGTGTAGCTTGAGCGGCTTTAACTTTATCGATTAAAGTCGATTCTACTCATATATTCGTTATCTTCACGGGGGTTCGTATATTCGCACTTGTAAACGCATATGATCTTCTACTCAACGCGTCAGCTACCACGTTCACTTTTCCACGATGGTATTAAATGATATGATCGTAATCTTCAACAGCTCGAGCCAACGTCTTTGGCATATGTTACGTTCGTTTTAGGTGAAGAAAATATTTGAGGGTTTAAGAAATGGGTTTTGTACTGGGGTCAATACAAAATTCGATTTCACGCTCTAGGGTAGGCTAAGAAGTCTTCAAGAATACATCAGAAAATTTATTAACAATAGAAATATCATTCAAAACTGTGACTCTCATCCAAGACTTGGATAGTATATCACATTGATACCTATCAACTTGACATCGTCATTCACGACGTCGCCTACAGAAAGTCTGGCTTTGGTGCATTCCACACAAGGAAGTCAACAACGAAAGGCTCGGGGCTCTTTACTTATGGCTTCATATGACAGTGATTGACTTTAGTGGTTTGGTTACTTTGAATTCGCATAACAGGTTGGTTAGGAGTATGAAAGCTAACAACCTTACGAAAAGCAGGATGAGTAGTTAACCAATCGTTTCCAAATATCACATCAAAGGCAAGTATTTTCAAAGAGATAAGATCGACAGGTAACGTGAAAGTGTTGATTTGAACAAGATCTATAAATAGTGGAGGTAACGAAGGTTTCTACTATCGAAGTTTCAACCAATAAGTCAAAGTCTAATTTCTCTGAAGTTAAATTTAAACGTTGAGCGCAAGCAAGAGAGATAAAAGAATGGGTAGAACCGGTATCTAATAAGGTATAGACTTAGCAAGAATTTATAATTAACTAACCCGTGCTAACTTCGTTCGGGTCACTCGCTTTTGTTGAGAAGTCACGAAAACGCCTTCCCGAAACCACGACTTTGTTTTTATGCAGATCCGCTTTGGTGTCACCGTCCCAAATGGACTTGACTTCACTATCGACAAAAAATCGAGCTAAATGACCTTCTTCTTGAAATTTCCACTTCATTATCTTGGCCATGATTACCACCAAGTGGTTACCATTCTTGGCATGATAATTTCCCCACGATGGTTATCATTGTTCAGATGGCCGTAATTGCCACCGGTATGATTTATTATCGTGTTGTTGGTCGTTACCTTTTGGTTGAGCTAACTCAACGGTCTCATATGTGCTTCATTGCTTATCTCAACATTTTCGGATGCCATTTTTAAATCACGCCACAAAACAAGGGTTAATTAAGATATCACATATTATCCCTATACTACGATGAGACACCAATTAAATACCAAATAAACTTAGGTAGGTCATACTAGCGAAGGAATTCCCGTCTCCCCCTCTGTAGTTCTATTCTCACATCCTGGCCAGGGATCATATCCCTAAGCTTTGATACTGTCGTGACGCCCCCAAAATTAGGTATACATCACCCATCTTGGGTCGCCACTTACATGGTACATAAAAAACAAATATAAATTAATTATACAACCCGTCGGTATAATATACAACAACACATAAACCGTGAGTTTGAATACAAATATTGTCTCTTAGAGAGTATACAAACTCAAAAGGAGTCCTCATTACAATTATTATCACACTATTTCACGAAATAGTGAGGACTACTAATGCACCATCTAGACCATCACTGCTTCCCGACTAGTCCCATTCACGCTCTCATTTCCCGAGAGAATAAAGGAAAAAGAAAGGGTGAGCTCAACTAGCCCAAAGAAGAAATATTATGACTAAGATAATGCGTAATAATTTATCGTTAGCCTTCAACAGTGTTAAACTAATAAAATATAATAACTATCAAGTTTAACTGCAGCGGAACAAGCAATCCATTAGAAGTGTCAAGTAGGGAATACAATCTACTATCTTCTATGATTTAAAAGGTTTTTCATCACTTTTATCGCTGAGACTCAGCTTAATAAATAATCCATATCATCGAATCATCCCTGCACTACAGGCCAAGGATATTCTTTAGTATCACGACCACGAATTATCCATGCACTACGGCTAAAGATAATCATATTTTCATCAATTCGGTCCGATCATGCCATAAAACAATTCATCTTTGACTACTACCAAAGAGAATCCATAGCCATAATCATACCAAAAGCGTCCATCAACGCACTACGGGCCAACGAGGACTTTTTTCACATCATTTGTAACATTACGGTTATGATTATACCGAATAATCCCTCAGTCATAATCATACCAAAGTCCATCTATGCACTACAGGCCACAGATGACTTTCAAAAAAATAAACATGAGGATGATGACAATGATATAAGAATTCAATAAAACAAGTTCAAGAATTAATTTATCTAGAACCGATAACGTCCAAATTGTCAACATGATCTTTGCTTTGTAGAGTAAAATTCAAGAATGCTCGTAAGAATATTTCCATGAAAAGATCTCGCGTGAAGCCTTGAAATATCAAGGATATTCTACTAATTTTATGGAGTATAAAGTCAAAACTTTAACCAACCGAGTATAATAAAGAATGGAATAACAAAAGAAATCACCACGCACGCGGTGCTTGATGTATAAAGTTATTCCAATAATAATAATAATAACGAACCAGTCGTGCAAAATTCTCACCGAATGGGATGTTCCAATGAATAATAAAGAATAGAATAACAACAAAATCACCATGCATGCGGTGCTTTGCGATGTATTAAAGTTATTCAATGTAATAATAAATAACGGAACCGGATCCCACAGAAAATGCACAAACAGGATATTCCAAATAATAATAAAAAAGATTTTAACCAGTCCCACAGAAAACGCATGCATGTGATATTCCAATGTAATATTAATAAAGACGGAACCAGTCCCATAAAAAACAATACGTAATATTCCAATGAAATAATAATATAGATGGAATAATAGAAGAATGTCACCAAGTATAGGGTAGTCCGCATATACTGGTTATTCCAGCAGAATAATAAAGAATGGAATAACAGAAGTTCTCTTCGTGAATACAAAAGAAATAATACCCCTTATGGGTACAACAAATAATATTCTCTGCCTTAGAAAAAACTGATTACTGGAGTAGTGAGGTAGTAGACTTCTCTTCTTCTTTTTTTTCTATAGATTTTCTCTCTATAGCTTTAGTGAATTTGTGAGAAATGAAGAAATGAGCTTCTATTTATAGGAAAATATAGTTTTTATAATTGCACGTTTTGGGGCTCAGAATATTACATTACAATATCTTCCTCTTTTTCTTCACTTTTAATTTAGTCCTGCAAGTATTATCAAACTTGCACCTACTCCCTTAATAGTAAATCATGTGAATCAATAGTACAATCATGTGAATAAATAGTATAATCATGTGAATAAATAGTATAATCATGTGAAAAAATTAATTACAGTATAGTTAACCTTCAACTATACCTCCATTTTTAACTTAGTCATGCAAGTATTATCACTCTTGCACCACCACCCCTAATAGTATAAGAATGTGAATCAATAGTACCCCGTGAATAATAACTCGTGAATAGTAACTCGTGAATAGTACTCCAACACGAAAAGTGCTCCAAATACCCGAGTGAACAATATAACCTCCAAACATCAATTATCATTGAAATAAATGTCAATTTCCACTAACACTAATAATCCCAATGCAATGGAACAATCAATATCATCTTTAATCAACACAACTTATTCATCATTAATATTATAACTCATAATATTTAACAACCAGGTCGTTCCCAGGAAATAGGGGGCTTTCCGATAAGGATTTCTCCTTATTGGCGCGCAATTAGGTGACCAAACCTCTCCTTGACATAACTTCTAGACATTGTCAATATTGCAAATAATAATATGAATAACTTTGTTGTCTCAATTATTGATTTAATAATAATAAATATTATGCGATGATAATCTTGTGACAATAATTGAATCAATAATATGAGAGAGATGATCGCAAGAATTATCAGTGTAATAATTTAGTATAACTGAGTGACTTCTCACGTAAGCATCAATAATCAATACCGTGTGCTACTAAGCAACCACACGTATTACTGTACTTTTAACACCGTGTGTTTTAACAATTAACGGTAAAACTTCCGCCGTTATTTTTATAAAAAGATAATTCTGTCGTTTTCTAACTACGACAATACTTCCGTTGTGGGGTCCACCAATGATTGTGTCGTCGTACGGATATTCACCGACAAAAAAAATATTCCCCGACCAAACGAATATTTTATAACAACTTGCATACTTTGCAAAATTTATAAATACTACCCACAACTATAACATTATATCAAATCCACTTCATAATATAAAAAAATAAAAATTATTTCGAGAAAATTAAATATTTATTTATAAAATCTGGGGTCTCACAAAAGATATTCATCAACAAGTCATCTTTGCACTACAGGCCAAAGATATTCATCAACAAGTCATATTTGCCCTACAGGCCAAAGATATTCATCAACAAGTCATCTTTGCCCTACATGCCAAAGATATTCAACAACAGGTCATCTTTGCATTATGAGCCAAAGATATTCATCAGAAATCATTCATCTTTGCACTACATGCCAAAGATATTCAGTTATATCACTGAGGATGATGCAAAATATTTTAAAGAAAACGAATCCAGTGAAACAAAAGAACAAATATTAAGGATTCGTACTTTAAACAACCCAAGTTCAAAAATACTTCATAAATAACCAGAATGGAGTAAAATTCAAGAATGAAGACCAAAACATAGATCCAATCAAAGATAGGAACTAAACAGACAATTTTGGACATAGAAAAGAAAATTTAATTTTTCTGTGAATAGTGTCGTATTCGTGAATAGTGTCGTATACGTGAATAGTAACTCCGACACCAAAAGATAGAAATTTCACAAAAAAATATCATCATGCTTCGTGAATAGTACTCGTGAATAGTAACTCGTGAATAGTAACTCATGAATAGTAACCCCGACATGAAAAAGTTCCAAATTTGATAAAAAGTTCCAACCAATATTTTGGCATAATGATATTGAAGAAAATAATATTATTTTAAGAAGAAAATAACATCCCTTACAATCCCTTACCTCAAAAGACAGTACTTCTTACTAGAATAATGCTGAACGAACTTGCACCGTATAACAACACTCAAGATATCAAAATACTCACAAGAATACACTCGATAATATAGAGAGAGAAATAGAGAGAAAACTTCAGTTTCTGGTGTGTTTTCAATTCTAACCTAAGCACCCTATTTATAGGAAAATGCTTAGAACACCAAAGTAGAAAATTTAATAAATTAATAATATATATATTAAATTTTCACGCCAACCTTTGAATCATCCAATTCAGCATGTTTGACAACCCACCAACAATACAAAAAACGTTTTTTATATTTAAAATATTTTAAACTCCAAAAAATCAATTATTTCAGAACTTTGGAACTTCAATAATTTATAATAAATAGCCCTTTTATCAGAAAATTCAAATCTCGCGACTTTTTATAGAAAATTCAATTATCTACAACTTTGCAGAAGAAAGTTTTTCCAAATTCCAAACAGAAATTGACCGAAATCTACAAACGGACGATTTTACAGGCTATAATCAAATTTTAGTCAAGAAATGGATCCACCAACATGTTTAACATGTTTTAAACAACTTTTGCAACAAAAATACTCTTCCTTCTCATATACTCATATATCCCACATTTATTGTAAAAATATCATCATTATTATATTATAATAATATAATAAAATATTATTTTATCAGAAAAGATAAAATATCAATTTTCAACAATTGTCACTTTAAAAAATTTTCTCCATCTATATCCACATAAAATGAATATTTTCTTTATAATATAAATCAATAATTAATTATTCACAAATAATATTATAGAATCACAATAATGACAACCTGCACGCTTCCTAAGAAAGAGGGGCTTTCCAATAAAATTTCTCCTCATCTGGCGCCGCATTAGGTGACCAAACCTCTCCTTGAGCGTAACTTTCTAGACATTGCCAATAATTCTATCTAATAATATTATTCAAATAATATGAATTATTAATTTGCTAATAGAAAATAATCGTGCAAAATGACAATTATTAAAACAACAATAATATAAAATATCAACGCAACAATTATTGAATCAAAAAAAAATATCAATAAAGAATTATTGTAACAATTTTTGAGTAGTGCCTTCTTACGTAAGAATCAATAATTGGTGCAATACTGCAGTATCTTCTTGTGTCTGAACCACGCATATTATCGTGTTTTTAACCAATCGGGTATTCCAACAAGATAATCTGTAGTAAGAACTACGCTGATTATTTATAAACAACTTATACTTGTCGTTTCTTCATCCAATCGCTTTCACATGGGGCCCACAAAAGGTCAAAGGCTGCAAGTAAATACGATATTCCACTCGGGAAGAATATTCCACGACCAAACGAATATTCCCCAAATGACAATGAGTATTTTATAACCACTTGCTTATTTAAAATATTTACATATATCACCCTTAACTTTAACCTTTTATCAATTTAACCATTTACTAAATAGAAAAATTGAATACTTTTATTTCATAAAATTCGGGGTCTTACTGTAAGATAGTATATTTTATTCTCATATTGACTCTTTTAATGGATCGCTTGTTCACCGCAGCTTAAACTTGATGTTGTTATATTTTATCGCTTTAACATCTTTGTTGAAGGCTAACGATAATTTATTCTCGCATTATCTTAGTCGTAATATTTCTTCTTGGGCTAGTTGAGCTCACCTTTTTCTTCACCGTTTCTTCAAGAAATGAGAACATAGCGAGGACTAGTCGGAACTCGGAGTGATTTGGTCCGAGGAGGATAACATTAGTAGTCCTCGCCATTCTCGTAAAATAGTGTGTTAATAATTGTAATGAGGACTCCTTTTGAGTTTGTATAATCTCTAGTAGACAATAATTGTATTCAAACTCGCAGTTATATTTTGTCGTATTGTACACGACAGTTGTATTTGAATTTTGTACCATGTATCTGACGACCCAAGATGGGTGATGTATACCTAATTTTGGGGGCGTCACAATATATATATATATATATTGATTTTTTATAGTCAATTCGTGAAATCTTAAAATTCAAACTTGATATGAAGTTATTTAATTTTAATACAAACAAATATAACAATTATAAACTAACTATAAAGTATTACCAATTATCATCTTTGTTATTTTCAAAACTTAAACGAAATTATAGCAATTTTGAGTTTTAGGATTTTACGAATTAACTTTAAAAAGTCAAAATGTATATCTAATTTTGGAACGAATGTAATATGTTTAGAAGAAATAACTTTTTTATAAAAATTATTCTACACAATATTAGTAAATTATTTTTATAATTAATATATTAATATAATATAATACAAAAAAAATATATACAACATATTAATTTCATTACAAGAAATCCGTGCGGGATGACGGGCTAGTTATTATTTAGGGACAATTACATATTCTAATACATTTTTAAAAATAATTACATCAATAGTGCACTCATATAATATTTACACAACTAATACACTTTCATATTTATTTACATATTCTAGTGCAATTAGGATTCTTTAATTTAGGCCTTCTTCTCTCTCTCCTCATTTATAACAACTGCAACATGCAAAATCTCTATTACATCCCCAATGCCACCTGTAATAAATCTCCCATTCGATTTCCTGCTGCTGCTGCTCTATTTCTGACGTTACCATAAACTATCTCTTTCTCTCTCTTCTGCTAAACTAAAAAAATGGCGATTCTGAGGCCAAACAAAGAATAATATTGACATAGAATTTGGCGGTAGCAAACCGCCGCAGACGTAAGCCCTCGATTACATGTAGCAGCGGAACCACCACTGACGGCAGCGTCTGCTTCTCCGACTCAGGCGACGACCAGACGTGGCAACTATGGCAAAAAAAAATCAATCACAGACTTTATAGAAGAGAGAAGAAGAAACTATGGCAACAATTGGGGGTGACTTCGATTGGTTGTTCATGGGGTGCTCTATTGTCATCGACTTTGGAGGATCTTGTAAAAATTAAAATCTCTTGTCATGAGTAAGATGCTATATTAATTGCTCTTTTTTCTTTTTCTCTTTTCCAGAGAGGTTGGGGCTGTTATCTGTTATGATGGATGAAGATAGAGAAAGAACGTTACCAATTCATCAACAAGTCATCTTTGAACTACAGGCCAAAGATATTCATCAACAAGTCATCTTTACCCTACAAGCCAAAGATATTCATCAACAAGTCATCTTTGCACTACATGCCAAAGATATTCAACAACAGGTCATCTTTGCATTACGAGCCAAAGATATTCATCAGAAATCATTCATCTTTGCACTACAGGCCAAAGATATTCAGTTATATCACTGAGGATGATGCAAAATATTTTAAAGAAAACGAATCCAGTAAAACAAAAGAACAAATATTAAGGATTCGTACTTTAAATAACCCAAGCTCAAAAATACTTCATAAATAACCAGAATGAAATAAAATTCAAGAATGAAGACCAAAACATAGATCCAATCAAAGATAGGAACTATAACAGACAATTTTGGACATAGAAAAGAAAATTTAATTTTTCTGTGAATAGTGTCGTATTCGTGAATAGTCTTAGTATCGTGAATAAGAATCTCAGACACCAAAAGATAGAAATTTCACAAAAAATATCATCATACTTCGTGAATAAGAACTCATGAATAAGAACCCCGACATGAAAAAGTCCTAAATTTGATAAAAAGTTCCAACCAATATTTTGGCATAATGATATTGAAGAAAATAATATTATTTTAAGAAGAAAATAACATCCCTTACAATCCTTACCTCAAAGAGCAAACTTTTACTTCGGAATAATCTTTGAATCGAACTCAGCACCGTATAACAACACTCAAGATATCAAAATACTCACAAGAATACACTCGATAATATAGAGAGAAAATAGAGAGAAAACTTCGCTTTAAAAGTGTGTTTTCAATTCTAACCCAAGACCCTATTTATAGGAAAATGCTTAGAACACCAAAAGTAGAAAATTTAATAAATTAATAATATATATATTAAATTTTCACGCCAACCTTTGAATCATCCAATTCAGCATGTTTGACAACCCACCAACAATACAAAAAACGTTTTTTATATTTAAAATATTTTAAACTCCAAAAAATTAATTATTTCAGAACTTTGGAACTTCAATAATTTATAATAAATAGCCCTTTTATCAGAAAATTCAAATCTCGCGACTTTTTATAGAAAATTCAATTATCTACAACTTTGCAGAAGAAAGTTTTTCCAAATTCCAAACAGAAATTGACCGAAATCTACAAACGGACGATTTTACAGGCTATAATCAAATTTTAGTCAAGAAATGGATCCACCAACATGTTTAACATGTTTTAAACAACTTTTGCAACAAAAATACTCTTCCTTCTCATATACTCATATATCCCACATTTATTGTAAAAATATCATCATTATTATATTATAATAATATAATAAAATATTATTTTATCAGAAAAGATAAAATATCAATTTTCAACAATTGTCACTTTAAAAAATTTTCTCCATCTATATCCACATAAAATGAATATTTTCTTTATAATATAAATCAATAATTAATTATTCACAAATAATATTATAGAATCACAATAATGACAACCAGACAGTTCCTAAGAAAGAGGGGGCTTTCCAATAAGAATTTCTCCTTACTGGCGCGCAATTAGGTGACCAAACCTCTCCTTAGACAGAACTTTCTAGGCATTGCCAATAATTCTATCTAATAATATTATTCAAATAATATGAATTATTAATTTGCTAATAGAAAATACTGTGCAGTGACAATTATTAAAACAACAATAATATAAAATATCAACGCAACAATTATTGAATCAAAAATAAAATATTGAACAGTAATTATTGTAACAATTTTTGAGTAGTGCCTTCTTACGTAAGAATCAATAATTGGTGCAATACTGCCATCTTCTTGTGCAACCACGCATATTACGTGTTTTAACCACCGGTATTCCAACAAAGATTAATCTGGTAAGAACTACGCTCGTTATTTATAAACAACTTATACTTGTCGTTTTCTTCATCCAATCGATTTACATTATGGGGCCCACAAAATTCATACTGTCAGACGATATTCCCTCGACGGAAGAATATTCCACGACAAAACGAATATTCCCACAACAATGAGTATTTTATAACCACTTGCTTATTTAAAATATTTACATATATCACCCTTAACTTTAACCTTTTATCAATTTAACCATTTACTAAATAGAAAAATTGAATACTTTTATTTCATAAAATTCGGGGTCTTACAGAAGATAGTATATTTTATTCTGTACTTGACTCTTTTAATGGATCGCTTGTTCATTGCGGTTAAACTTGATGTTGTTATATTTTATCGCTTTAACATCTTTGTTGAAGGCTAACGATAATTTATTCTCGCATTATCTTAGTCGTAATATTTCTTCTTTGGGCTAGTTGAGCTCACCTTTTCTTTCACTTTTTCTCTTCAAGAAATGAGAACATATAGCGACTACTAATGGGAACGGAGAGCGATTGGCGGTCGGGAGGATAACATTAGTAGTCCTCACCATTCGTAAAATAAAGTGTTAATAATTGTAATGAGGACTCCTTTTGAGTTTGTATAATCTCTACAGTAGACAATAATTGTATTCAAACTCACAATTATATTTTGTCGTATTGTACACGACAGTTGTATTTGAATTTTGTACCATATATCCTCCACGACCCAAGATGGGTGATGTATACCTAATTTTGGGGGCGTCTATATATATATATATATATATATATATATATATATATATTGATTTTTATAATCGATTAAATGAAATCTTAAAATTCAAACTTGATATGAAGTTATTTAATTTTAATACAAACAAATATAACAATTATAAACTAACTATAAAGTATTACCAATTATCATCTTTGTTATTTTCAAAACTTAAACGAAATTATAGCAATTTTGAGTTTTAGGATTTTACTTAATTAACTTTAAAAAGTCAAAATGTATATCTAATTTTGGAACAGAATGTAATATGTTTAGAAGAAATAACTTTTTATAAAAATTATTCTACACAATATTAGTAAATTATTTTATAATTAATATATTAATGTAATATAATACAAAAAATATATACAACATATTAATTTCATTACAAGAAATCCGTATGGGGATATTTAAATCAAGTTATTATTTAGGGACAATTACATATTCTAATACATTTTTAAAAATAATTACATCAATAATGCACTCATATAATATTTACACAACCAATACACTTTCATATTTATTTAAATATTCTAGTGCAATTAGGATTCTTTAATTTAGGTCTTCTTCTTTCTCTCCTCATTTATAACAACTGCAACATGCAAAATCTCTATTACATCCCCACTGCCACCGTAATAAATCTCCCATTCGATTTCCTGCAATTTCTTTCTATTTCTCGACGTTACCATAAACTATCTCTTTCTCTCTTAAACTAAACTAAAAAAAAAGGCACTCACGGCCAAACAAATAATAATATCGACATAGAATTAAGAGGCGTGGCCACGGCCGAGATGTAAGCCTTCGATTGCATGTAGCAAATAGGACCACCATCATTTCGGCAGCGTCGCTTCTCCCGACTCAAAGACGACCAGACGTGCATCGTGGCAACTATGGCAAAAAAAAATCAATCACAAACTTTATAGAAGAGAGAAGAAGAAACTATGGCAACAATTGGGGGTGACTTCGATTGGTTGTTCATGGGGTGCTCTATTGTTATCGATCATGGAGGATCTTGTAAAATTAAAAATCTCCGTCATGAAAGAAGATGCTTATATTAATTGCTCTTTTTTCTTTTTCTTTTTTCCAGAGAGGTTGAGGCTGTTATCTGCTATGTTGGATGAAGATAGAGAAAGAACGTTACCAATTCTATTTCAGTGTCAAGAACGTTACGATCGCTCTGTTTCTGACGTTACCATCGATCTGTTTCTGTAGTTTTTTCATAATGCAGTTGGTAGTCAAACCTTCATATCAAGGTAACCAATTCTGTTTTATTAAGTTTCCAAATTATTTTGCATGTAATACAGTTGGTAGCCAAACCTTCATGCAGTTGGTTGCCAAACTTTCAGAAGAAGGTAACTAATTTATACTGCAGGTGTGAAGATAGATTGGTTATCTTGGTATAAAAGTTTGGTTACCTTGGTATAAAAGTTTGGTTACTATTTCAGTTTTATTAAGTTACCAATTTCGTTTGAATGTGATGGAGTTGGTAGCCAACCATTCATACAAAGGTAATCATTTTATTATTTATGAGTAACAAAATAATTATAAAAAAATTTCAGAACATTAATAATTACATTTATTTATTTTAAAACTTTTTGTAGGGCGAATCTTCTTCTTATTCTCATTGTTGTTTTGGACAACGGAGATTCGCGGTGGTGTAGCGGCGGAGTATGTGAGGTGTAGCGACGAACTATTATTTCAAAATGTATGTAAGGGAAATGAAGATTTGAATTTGAATATTTAAATGTGAATTATTATTTTGAATTTGAATTTGTTTTTGCTGTTAGATCCAAATATTTGAATTTGAATTATTAATTATGGCTGTTATTTATCCTTGATTTTAGGTTTTCTTATTAATGTGAATTGCACTTTTTTTGTAATAATTATATTCTTTTTGTAATTATTTGATTGATGCACTTTTCTTATAATTACTTTCTATTTGTTGTATATTTATGTAAAGGACCCTTATTTAATGAAAACAAATCTTTGTATGTTACAATCACAAGCCCATTCTGATCCTGACTGGTGCTATTTAGAGTTGGATCTATTTTCATCTCCTAAGGTCCTTTATCGGACAATATTTATAATACTTTTCGTTAACCCCCGGCCCAATCCAACTAAAAACCCTAGTAGTAACATTTTTGTTGATGGCTATATAATGCCCCAGCCTCCTAAGCAAGGTTTTCACTCTTATCAGCAGTCTCTCTATTCCTGCCTCCCATCATCTTTCCATTTCTATCACCTCCCCAACCCTAAATACCCAATAAAATTATGGCTGAAAGAGGAGGAGAACGCGGCGGTTTTGGTCGTGGATTCGGCCGTGGCGGGCGCGGTGGAGACCGGGGCCGCGGCCGCCGCCGTGGTCCCCGCAAAGATGAAGAAGAGAACAAGTGGGTTCCAGTAACAAAGCTCGGCCGTCTCGTGCAAAACGGCAAAATCAAGTCCCTGGAGCAGATCTACCTCCACTCTCTCCCCATCAAGGAGTATCAGATCATTGATACCCTAGTTGGTCCCTCTCTCAAGGATGAGGTCATGAAAATCATGCCGGTCCAGAAACAGACCCGGGCCGGTCAGCGTACCCGGTTCAAGGCTTTCGTCGTCGTCGGTGACTCTAATGGCCACGTCGGATTGGGGGTGAAGTGCAGCAAAGAGGTGGCGACGGCGATTCGTGGCGCAATTATATTGGCCAAGCTGTCTGTTATTCCGGTGAGGAGAGGGTACTGGGGTAATAAGATTGGGAAGCCTCATACCGTTCCTTGCAAAGTTACCGGGAAATGTGGGTCGGTTACGGTTCGGATGGTTCCTGCACCTCGTGGAGCGGGTATTGTGGCTGCTAGGGTTCCTAAGAAGGTGCTGCAATTTGCTGGGATTGATGATGTTTTCACTTCCTCTCGCGGGTCCACTAAGACTCTTGGGAATTTCGTTAAGGTCTGATTTTGATATTAATGCTCTTGCGCCTCTATATAAATTATAAAGTTGTTTAATATCCATTTTATATAACTGTTAATCTAATCTGTTTTGTGTGTAGTTTATTCTTTTTCAATTAGTTATGTGTGTCTACATGATTGAAATGGTTATCGTAAACGTGCTCATTTTGTTAGATAAATTTATCTGCTTTTATGTCTTTTTTGTCTGTGTTTCATTGTTTCTGTTGACCTGTATCTATAATTCAATTCAACCAAGAGTATGTATTCATCTAATTTCCACTGTTTTATATATCTATCTATCTATCTATATTAAGGTAAGTAGTTTTCTTGTGGATTATGTAGTACATGTTTATGCTTGAAATTGGATAAAAATATTTATTTATTTTACTTGAGTCACATAGATTTGCAAAAAGTATGTTTGGATTGGATTATCTGTCTTAATTTAGCACTATTTCGGACTATTAGTTAGTCCCTTGAAGCTTAAAGCTATTTGATAGCTTAAAATGGGGACTATCAATCTCACATTCATCATGACTTTTTAAAAAACTATTTAAAGGGCCTATTAACCTAGTTAAAATAATCCGAAATAATCTTAAATTAAGAGAAATAGTCCAATCTCATCTATACTTTTTACAAACAAACATAGCCTTGATATTTGTCTATAGTTGGACCTTATTTAAACCTTAATTCTAACCAATCTTCAAGTGGATTTAACCTTCTATATATTACTCCCTTCGTCCCAAATTAATTGCTCAGTTTTGATATTTTAAAGTCAAATTGACCATTTTTAAAATTAATCTTTTTACTATTTTTGCTAAAATATAGGTGAAGAGATTATAACAAAAGAAAGTATATCCAATTTATTACTAATCACAATTTTTATAATTTTAGAAATATATTTATATATGCTTAATTATTAATTATAAAAATAGTCAATTTGACTTAAAAAAGTCAAAACTGAGCAATTAGTTTGGGACGGAGGGAGTATTTCTGCACGTCTGAAATTATATAGCTGCATTTTTTTGTATTTGTATATGTTCTCAAGTATGCTTGTTGCTATTGTTCAGTTTAGGCTTCTTACTGGTGTTAAAATAACTATCATTAGTAGTTGGTTATGATAAAAAATTGGATTGGACTTGGATTTTGGGAGTATGCTCATGTCGAGTCATTTGGTTATTTTTGATCATATATTTATGTTATTATATATATTAACATTACACATGCATGTTGTTATAGAATCTCAATGTTTGGTACTTAGAGTGTGAACCAATTGCTAGGCCACATTAAGTATTTAGATTATGATTTATTCCCCTTTAAAAGATGGGTTACTTTTCACAACTATGAATTGCAAAGATTCTTGACAGTATGTAATGTGTTGCAGGCTACATTTGACTGTCTGCTGAAGACCTATGGGTTCCTCACTCCAGACTTTTGGAGAGAGACTCGCTTCACAAAATCTCCTTTCCAAGAGCACACAGATATTTTGGCCAAGCCCACTACCAAAATTATTCATCTGGAGGACCCTACTGAGAGGGTCGAGTGATGACGATTTTCTGCGTTTTCTTAAGATTTGAAAAGTATGCTGTGTTAACGACATTTTAATATATAGATTATTTCTTCTTTAGATGTTAAAATTTTCTTCTACAACTCTATGTTGATCTTTTGTTATTGGTTGCAGTGGACAACAACTAAGTTTTGATTCAAATGGCTTTTATGTTTATTTGATCTTTTTTGGATTTTACACAATAATCTTTTTATGCATTCATCTGAGAATATACCAGATCGTTTTTTCTCAGCATATGAACATTCTTATATTTCTTACTAGTTGTCTTTATCAGCCTTACTACATAGGTTGTGATGAAGATGAAATGGAGTTAAAAAGAGGTAAATTTTTGAGTAAGTTGGTCAATTGGCCAATAGAGTGCTGACACGCATGCGAGACTTTATGTGTGTCGGCATTCTATTAGTCAATTGACCAACTTACCTAAAAATGAACTTCATGCTAACCGGATCCACCGCCAATGTTTGTGCATTGTGGATACCTCCAATTATGGAATTGTTAAACAGCTTTAAATTTTCTAGATGATTATAGAATATCAGCAACAATCTTAAATTTTTTTAGTACTGCTCCGATCTAATGCTTTTTTCTGGTATCTATCTAGAAAGCATTCTTTCTACTAAAACAATTAGTAACTTGTGCCTAATGGAGTTTACATTGTTATTTGTCCTAGCAACATTTTTCAAGTTGAGAAAATAAAATAAAATAAGATAACTCCTATTTACTTGTATAAAAATCCTTGCAAGCTTAAAGTCCTTGCCAATTTCAACTCCTAGATTTTAGTTGATTCTGCATTACTGAATTTTTGTAAATTTTTTATGTCCATCTTACTCGAAACGGTAATAAGTTGGATAATCTTGTAATGTGGTACGATGCGGAGCGGATGTAGAGATGATATTTGTTAATTTTTAATCCATAACAAATATATGCATAGACCCAATGATGGATTAAAATTTGGCAAATAACATCTTTAACTTTCATTACAATTATAAAGGATTATGATTAAAAAATAGTTTTCGGCATCCGCTAGAATTACTAACGGATGAGATTAAAATTTTGAATGCACAATTATGCACCCATCAACAGTCATCAACGAATCATAACAGTTGCTACAAATCTTCCTCCAGCCATAATCTCGTCTTTATAAAATCAAATTTAAAAAAAATTAAAATTAAAATTCTTCGCAAGAACAATTTGGCATTTTCTAAAAAAATTAAAATTAAAATCTGTTTCTAGTGGACAGATTAATTTTCTTTCCTCCTATGACTCGTTGATGGGGGCATAATTGGGCAGTGAAAATTTTAATCCCATCTGCTATTAATTCTAGCAGATGGCAAAAACTGTTTTTTAATCACAGCCCTTCATAATTGTAATTCAAGGTAAAGATATATTTGCCAAATTATAATATATATATATATATATATATATATATATATATATATATATATATGGGGACTTGTTCATAACTAACGTTGTAAAAAAAGAAGTTAGGCTTACAACAGATCTTGAACGTCTATCCGATTATAAGACGCTTAATATGACTCTCGTATGTAATTTAATTTCAAATATTCTGCAAGTTAATACTGCGGACGGGATAAATATCCAAAATACCCCTTCTTATAAAAATAAAAATTATTTATCCGCAATATTACAATGCTAAGCCTAAAAAAAAAAAAAAAAAAAAGAATCTGCAGTATTAAGTTGCGGAGTCTTAAAAAAATGAAATGGTGCTTGGTTTGACAAATGATGGAAAAAACAAACCCATAAACGCAAAGCAGAAGAGATAGGAGGAGTAATAAAACAAATAAACAACAAATCATCTGTTAATGAAGTTCCAAAAAGTCAAACGCAGTAGAAAGAGAGGGATAGTTTGATATGGGCAATAGATCCACCCAATAAAAAAAAAAGTAGACAGAGTTTGAGATGAACAATTACTTGGAATATCAAGCTGCTACTGATTCAAATCTCAACGCCAACAAAACTAGACCTTACGCTTCCACTTCCATTACTACTGGTACAGTGGTATCTCTATATTAACTTATGTTTTTTGTTTAATTGAGTGAGGGAAATACAGACAAGCGAATTTTGATATTGATGATTTTTTTTTTGTTAATTTGTTTCAGGGGTACATCAAATTATAGCTATGGTGGTGGATTCTCGGCTACTACCAGCAGCAGCCGATTTCCTAATTAAGCTACGGACAGGAGGGTTATTATGATCAATATCCTAATTAAGGGCCTTTTATTTCTTGATATATATTTTTTCCATTAAATTTATTTAATTTGAAAAGGTCATCTTATTTACATAACATAGTATGCTTTATCAATAATATTATCAAATAATATGAATTTGATTAAAGTTACTCTACGTTCATATCATAGAGTTTGGACCTACTTGTAGTGTAATGTAAAACATTTGATCGGAGAGACTATGGTTGTGGTCAGTCCAGGCGGCGACGTTATCGGATTTTCGACAACTGATATAGGGCGGCAAAATAGACCGCGAATATTGTAGTTGCGACGGATTGGCGTAGGATTTTCAGTGATTTTCTCTAGCTTGGGCTTGTGCTTTAATTAGAATGAACAGACGTTCTCAGAGACTAGATGCACAAACTCCGACAATATAAAATACTCTCTCTCTCCTTAATTATTTGACTTTTAGAGGTAGACACAAGAATTAAGATAATGATTAGAAAACATTAAATATAGTACTCAATTGTCTATAATACTCTTAAACCTTTTGTTGAGATAAAGATAATTTTGTTGGGATAAGGAGAGAGAAAGAATTTAAAGTATCAAAAAATAGGCACAGTAATGAGGCGTAATTTTAGAAAAAGTGTCATTAATTCTCTCAGATTTGAACAAACGTCAAATAATTAGAGACAAATAAAAAATTCTAAAACGTCAAATAATTGGGGACGGATTGGGTACTTCTTACCCCTCATTTGCTTAATTATGCATGTTTTCTGTGTGAGTATATATACACCGTATATATGTATAATTTCAAGGGATTTTTGAGAGTTTTATTGGGACTAGCTAGAGGCATTTTTGGACTTGCGGGGTGTTGAGATATTGAAGATCTAATTGGAAAATCGAAGTTTTTAGATAGAGAAGAAGGAGAGAGTTTAGAGAGATTGGCCTTTCTTCTCCTTTCTCTTTCCTCTCTTCAGTGTTGCATCAAGTTTCGTAGCAGTTTAATATTGTGGATACTATTTATTTTTTTTTAAGTTTCAGACTCCTCAATTTAATACGACGGATATATGGATTACTTTTACAATTAGGAGGGGCATTTTGTATATTTTTTCCATTTGCAATATGAAACTGCGAAATACTGAAAATTAAACTGTGGACGAGTCATATTAAGCCTCCAATATTCGGATGAACGCTCAAGATATATTATAAGGTTAACCTCTTTTTTATAACATTAATTATGGATTAGTCCCATATATATTTATATATATGTATATATATATATATATATATATATATATATATATAGAATGGATCAGTCCGGAGTCCTGACACGATAAAAAAACTAATATTATTTTTTTTTTTTTTGCTTTTTTTTTTAAAACAACAAAAAAAAAAAATTTAATATTTTATGAAACTGAAATTTTTCCATAATATAATATTTTGAGTGTGATTTAAATACCTATACCAAAAAATGGTGGTACAGTATGCACAGACTGTACATACATGTTTTGTTATACGTACCCAAATCACACCCAAAACACTGTATTATGAAAAAATTTCAATTCCATAATTTTTTATTTATTTATTTTAGTTGTTTTTTTAAAAAAAAGAACAAAAAAAGAAAGAAAAAAAGGTCCGGACATTAGATCCATCCGGACTGGATCTTGTCCATATATATATATATATATATATATATATATATAAATGGAGGTTGTGTAATTTTTAAAGTTATACGACTGCTCACCTCCATATTCCTCATATATATGTTTACAAAAATGTACTCCCTCCGTCCTAGGATAAAATTTCTGGTTGAAATTTTGCGCATATTAAGAAAGAGGATAAAATGATAAAATTGTCCATATTTAAATTCTCATTTAATTGCATAGTTTTCTGCACATTACTAATGATGTTCCATAAATATGTATAGAGAATAGAAATATAACAATTAATAATAATGTTATTATAGACAAATTATTATAAAAAATAGATCATTTAAAGTAAGTAGATATTTAACTTGAGACTACCTGAAATAATAATAAATTTTTTTATCCTGGAACGGAGTGAGTAATAGTTAGTAATGGACTCCTTTTAGTTGTTCACTGAAATAAAATGAGTTGAGTTATACTCACATTCCAATGTTTGACCAATGACGACATTAAATATAAAATTATTATTGATTTTTAAAATTAATTTAAGATATTTTTAAATATAAAATTAACATGAATTACCTTTATTTTGGTCATACAATAATAAATATTATAAATTATTTAAAAAGTATTATTCATATGATAAGCTTTTATTGTTTCATAATTTTAATAAATTACCTTACTTTTGAATTTTATCCCTCAAATAATTGACTTTCTATAATAATTTTATAGTAGTAATTTGGAACAGATATAATATTAATTTTTAAAAAATATTACATACAAAAGTTATCTGAAGGACCATACCGTTTCTAGCTAACCAACACCGCTACTCATTCTACTCTTTCTAGCATACGCATACTATTAACTTGAGATCACAATAAAACATACATAATGAATATTAATTCATTTAAAATATACATTGCATCCTAATATATTGTTATTAGGAAATTAGTTTGATCTAATTTAATTCAAACAAGATTGTTTAAGCTTATCCACTTTAATTGAGGTTGAATTTTGTATCACTATATATAATGAAGGGATATTAATGTATTTTATTTAGTGAAAGTCTGAATTATTTCTTGCCTTGGAACAACCCAAGTTTAGTTAAAATCACGTAAATTATGCGTTATATATATATATATATATACTTATATATATATATATATATATTACTTCTTATTACTTTATTTGCGTTATTAGCTATTAATAATACATACAGTCCCATGAACTAACAAAGTGCAGCTGATTTTTATTCATAAGAAACAATTATAAATGGCTAATTAATTATACAACAAGAATATCAGCGTGGCTGAAATTATTTTGTATAAAATCTAATAACAAATCATTTTATTGTACAACAATTAATCTTCCCAGCTAACTAAAATTAAATCTGTAACAGCCCAATGGGTATTGTTCTCCTCTTCATACATCTCTTTGAAGTCCATGATCCAAACTTCCGGTGAAACCTAGCTAAATTCATAAAAAAAATTGAAGAAACAATTAGTAAAAAAAAAGAGAAAAAGATTGTTCCAATATTGCTATGTATTTAACTAACTATCATCTTACCATGCATGGAGTCCAATAATTAAGATGCAGCCAGACTTCAAAATGATCTGATTAGAGAAGGAATTATAACCCATTGCCATCTTTATTAATTGTGTATATATACAACGTACGTATATACGTACATAAACCAAGTGTATATATATATATGAAACCCTAATTAATTAATTTATAGAAATCTACATATAGGTAGTAACTTTTGAAGATTTTCCTCCTCCTCCTCCTCCTCCTCCTCCTCCTCCTCCTCCTCCTCCTCCACTAATTATTAAGGACAGTGAGGAGAAACATGACCGCTTTCTTCAAAATGAACATTATTGCATTCGGCTTTGACAACTTCATCACCTTGTCCTATTAGAATCACATCTTGCAATACAATTCCCTCACATGGATAGCTCTTACTGCAACCAAAATTTATTGCCACGTCAGAAGCACTTGTTCCTGCTATATTCTGGTACACCACTTTTTTAACTTGAACAGCTGATTTCTGCATGTTGAAAAAACAAATATATATATATATATATATATATATATATATATATATATATAACCAATGTTAACATTATTAATGATGCGCGCATGGTTAATTAATCAATTATATTATTGATGACCATCTTAATTTCAGGAAAAGAGTAATTACCTGTTGTTTACATGGTGTAGCCTTGTCACAATAATTTTGATCTATGATTATAGGGTTTTTCACATTTTTCATGTCAACGTTCTGAAACTTTATGTTGCTTACATTTCCTGATCCTCCCTTTAAATAAAATACACAAGGTAAAGACATCAATTAATACTAAATATATGCATATATGTGCATTTTATCCTTAATTATTAATTCTGAAGGGTACGTTGTATTGGTTCTCATTAATTTAGTACCAAAATTTAAACTAGTAATCCGTCCCACAAATTAACATGGTTCAAGTACACCTTTTTTTTCATATAGAAAATGTCTGAATCAAGTATAAAATTCATTAATTCCAATTCAAAATTTTATCTAAAGTCTATTTTACCCTAACAGTACGCAGAGTCCACTATTTTCAGAAAAATGAAAAAAATCTTTACTCTAGTTATGTAGGTTCCATCATGGTGGAGACTTAACTCTCATCTTTACTTTATTTATTTATTTATTGTTGTTGCTGTAGTAGTTGGTGTGTTAATTTGTTTGAAAAGTGTAATTTTGTTTTGCTTAATTTTTGCCAAAGAGTATTAATTATTTGAAAAGGTTTTAATATGGGATCCACAGCTCCCACTTGTCCTTTCTAGGGTGGCCATATTTATCCATGCATGCATGCATTTGCTATAGATAAAATACCTGATATGTTTTAATCCTAACACCATTCGTAGTTCTAGAAAGCTTAGCTCCATTCACCGTTACATCTGAAACATGAGCTTCTGAATTTCCATCTCCTAAGCTTCCAATACTGCGTTTACCACATTATATATATAGTAAGTAATTATGTCAAATCATGAAATACATTATATATATATATATATATATATATATATATATTGAGAATAAAGGATAATAATTAATGTGTGGTAGTTCCATCTAGTACCTGATACCATGGCCTGGTCCACAGGTTATATCTGTGATTTTCAGTTTCTGAGTTCCATTTTCAATTGAAATACAATCATCACCTATAATTAAATACGTTGCACAAACTTATGAGTAAATAACAACAGTACTAAATACAGAAGATCAAATATATGAGTTTTCCTAGCAGTTTGATTCAAAAAAATTATTATATTTTCTTAACGTACGTTCATACGTCAGTCGTATCTAAATTAATATAGATATACCTGTTCCTATTATAGAACTGGATAACTGCATGTTCTGAGTGCGGGTGATATGGATTCCATCAGTGTTGGGGCTATCTTCTGGTGCAGTCACAGTGAGATTGGAAGCTTGAACATTCACACATGTATCAAAAGATACTTGAATTTGTTGCGCATTTTGGATATTCAGGTTCTTCACTATCAAGTTCTCCCCCTTGTAGAAGGTCAAAGCCTACCAAAATTATATATATATATATATATATATATATATATATATATATATAAAAGGTCCCAAATCAACAACAAATTAAAACAAGGAAAAGGAAAAAGAGAAATTAATTAAGTACTATGTTCCATATATATATATATTAATTGATAGATATATGATATAGAGATAAAATACCGTAGGCGCTTCCGTGCAAGGCTGCATGGAAATGAACCATAAAAAATAATCAATGATCAGTGATTATTAATTAATCACAAAAAGGACGCAAAGAAAAAGTTGTGGCAAAAAAAAAAAACTAGAAATGAAATACATATAGGAAAAATCTATATATGGTGCCCGATCGAGTATAGAATTTCTCTTCTTATACGGGTAGCTAGTTTGGGGAAGCTTAATTAATTAAATTAGCAATTAATTAATACTTACACGAGCTTTATTGGTTTTACAGGAATTTTTCCACCAAATTTTGCCATTACCATCGATGATTCCACCTCCTCCAACAAATAGATTTTGGACACTATCGAAGGTAAGCCAGTGTCTCCCATCTTTTTTGTAGTCTGATTGATCATCGGATGCTTCAATGGTGCCGTAAATCTGAGATCATATTTATGTATAAATTTCAGTAACATGTATGTAAGTATATATATATATATATATATATATATATATATATATATATTCTCTTTATGACTTATCATCATATTATAATATATATTTGACCTGCACGGTAAGAGCATCTTTGCAAGGACCTTTGAACCTGATTTGCTTCACAAGATAACTTTTATTCTTAGGTACCACAAAAACTGCTTCTGTAGAAGAACAAGCTTCATCCCAAGCCTTCTTAAATGCCTGAATTAATAATGAGCATATATTTACATAATAAATTTTTAACATAATATATGTAGAATTCTCTCTCCAAATAATATAACGTCATACTATTATGGTAATATTTGAGGATTTAAAATTTCGTACGAGCATGTTAAATGTCATCGCAAACCAGACTCATAATTAATTATGTATAACCCCCCCCCCCCCCCCCCACACACACAATAAAGAAACTTTTAGAAATGCTAAATACATTTAGATTGTGGAGTTGTTAATGTGTACTTATTAATTTTTAATCTAATTATAAAATATTTGAATATGATTATTTTTCAACTTTAACAAGGAAATGATATATATATTATAACATCTTGTAAATTAAATTGTATGTAAATTACTTTAGAATAAAGAGAGAAATTCAAGCTTCAAAGTACATTGATCCATGAAAATAAAATGAATACACAGTACCTCCGTATCATCAGTTTTGCCATCACCTTTAGCTCCAAAACTATCTACACTCACAGTTTTAGCTGAAGTTGCTGCAAGCGTTTCGATATAATTATTGACACTGAAGCTTCTACTTTCAAGCTTAGGCGGCGAGTTGGGGAACTTGTCATCTTCAAGGGTGCTGAAATATGAAGGATATGCTTCAAAGTCATAGCCAAATTCTTGGTAATTATTAGGCTGTAGGTCATCCTCAAGACTAGCGTAAGTACATGAGATCATAAAGGATAAAGAAATGATGATGAAGAGGAATGTATGACTTTGTGGAGCCATTAATAATTGATATATATATATATATATATGTATGTATATATTTAACGTCTTTTGTAACTATATATTTATATAAATAGATATATAAGATTATATATAGGATAATAAATAAGTATATATGGAGGAAATAATATATCTATGAATTAAATGGCAAGAGTTATAGATATTGAAGTGATAACATGAAATGAAGAAATCCAGATGTATAGCTAGATAGGATTAATTGAGGTATATATGGAAGTGATATAACAAAGTAATGATGGCTTGTATATTTATAGAGAGGGGTGGGGAGGGGAGGGGAGGGGTGGGGCGGGGCGGGGCGGGGCGGGGCGGGAATGGAAGGGGAGAAGAGACATTTGGTTGCTGTTTTCTACGGCTCTTTAATTTGTGGTATGGAATGCAATATATGGGAGAGATTTAGACGAAAGGTTTTCTTCTCTTGGATACTTAATTCGCCGACTTTGGATATATATATATATATATATATATATATATATATATATATAAATAATCCATGACAAACGTTAGCTATGTGCACTATTCCAACTAACTGTTATTCAACCGTCCAAAATTAGATCGAATGGCTAAGGTAAGGGTCCAACCGCTACTCCCTAGAGAAATAATTTTTTTGCTGGCCGCTACTCCCTCTAGCGGCCAGGAGAAATTTTTTTTGTTGGCCTACTTAAGAAATTATTCATACAAATAAATACATTTAATATAATTAATATTTTTAAATTTTAATATTTATAAAAATTATTTATAGAAATAAATACATTATATATAGTTGATAATGTTAGTTTTTGTTACTTAAGAAATTATTTATACAACTATTTTATATATTGAAACTATTTAAATCTAACTAAGAGTAGGGGTATTTTTGAAATTCCTCCTTGCCTCTACTCTCTCTTGTGGCTAGAAAAAAAATTTCTCCTGGCCACTAGAAGGAGTAGCGGTCAGCAAAAAAATAATTTCTCTAACCGCTAGAGAGAGTAGCGGCTGAGCTCTCACTTTAGCCATATGATCTAATTTTTGACGGCGGGATAACAGTTAGCTGAGATAGTGCCCATATCTAACGTGTGCTATGGATCATTCCCCTATATTTCCCATATATATATATATATATATATATATATATATATTCTACACTTTCTGTATGCATGCATAACATGTACCATCTATAAGATAAGATTTAATTTAACCCCAATAATAATAATAATAATTTCAATTTCAATATAACAACGATATATAATAACATTCATTCTTAGTTATTATGCATGTGATTAGTGGCATATATACATGACGATCAATAGGATGTTATATATCACCATTTCAATGAAAAATTACTTTAAAAAATAAATAAAACTATATATATGTCCAACAAAATAAAAATAGGGAAAAGAAGTATTTATTTCGTATGCTCTAGAGTCTAGACTAGTAGACAATATCTTACTCCCTCCATTACACAAAAAGAGTTCTATTTCTTTCAATAATAATATTATAAAATGAGTATAATTTTTCTAAATTTTTAATCATAAATTTATTATCGTTTTAATTTATAAGTTAAATATTCAAAAATAAATTAAAATAAAATAGAAATAAACATGGAACAATAAATATAATCTTAAAATGTGTAATTTTGCAAATATAACTCCTTTTTTTTGAAGAGAGTACTGTATTATATACGTGCCTTTAGTAATGCTTTAAAGTTCATATATCTAGGCATCTCGACAAAGTCGAATTGCAATTTATTTCTTTCAAAGACTTGATTTGAAACTAGTAATTGAAAACTGCGACAAGTTAAAAATGAATCTCACATATTTTTACAAGTTCAGAATTTTGCAATTAATCTACTTGGTTCCGTGTATTAATTATACCATTATTATTAGTAGTAGTTAAAACGGACTGATAAAAACCCACATACATTTGTGACTAATGATATTACTGAATCAAATGATTCATGCGCACGCATCTATAAATAACTAAAATATGCATGCATTCTATTTTACAATATCCTGATCATCATCGAATGCTGCAATATTTGAATGAAATCTTTGTGCATGGAATTAAGGCACGTAAACATTATATATTTAATTTGATCATGCATATATATATCCCATATATATATTATACCAGAGTGTTAGAAATTCTATAACTTAATTGATTAATTATTAGTGAAAATAACATTGTTATATTACAAATGATCAATTAAATTCTAAATATATATTCATGAAGGCTAATAATTAGTTACGTAAATTCGGTATTTATCCACTCATCTATAGATCAAGCAAGCAAAATTTCAGATGAACAATTGTATTTTCATGATGTCAAAGGCAGGTTTGCTTCTACATTTATATATGTTAGGAATATTTGTACCCGATTCGGAATGAATGCACGGTTTGGAAAGAAGATTGTTGAATTGGATAAAGTAGCGTGCGTGTGAATTAAAGTACGATTAATTATATATAGATTATCATGGTATATATATACAATTATTAATTAAATTAAAGCTGTACATTTGTCGTTCATTTATTTGCTGACGCTCATCCGAGAGCTTCCATAATCTGTTTGTGGAAAGTCAAGGAATGGGTTTGGAGTATGGACGATGGTGAGTCAAGTTTATAAGGGATTGTGTTTGTGCTATGATGCATTTCAAGACTTTAGTTCAATTACATACATTTATATTGTTGTCCAGCACCTCTTTGTCACTTTGAGCCAATTCATGTGTAGTGTTATAACTTATGGAGTAATTTGTAGACACAATGATGAGCATTAGGACTAATTAGAACTAGCTAGCACTAATACAAGCAACAATAATTTTTCATTTCTATAACTTAATTATTATATATTGTTGTGGCGCCCCAAAATAGGTATACATCACCCATTACGAGTTGTCGATACATGATGCGAAAACAACTACAACTTTATTATTACAACGATAAAAGCGTGAGTTTGAATACAAATATTATCTTCTAGACAATATCTATACTCAAATAAATCCTCATCACATTTATTGATACATTATTTTACAAAATGGTGAGGACTACTAAACAATTCTTTCTAAAACCTTCATTCCATACCCCAGGCTACGTACTACATTATATTCTCGCCTCACGAGAAGAAAAATGGAACAAAAAGGAAAAGGGTGAGCTCAACTAGCCCGATAAAGAATATTATGACTAAGATAATATACAACAAATTATCGTTAGTCTTCACGGGGAAAAATCTAATAGAATACAATAGACAACAAATTTTAAATCAATATTAGCGGCGAAATAATAATTCATTAGAAGAGTTAAGTAGAGAATGCAAACTACTATCTTCTATGTATGAATTTAAAAGTTCATCGTCTATCTTTTATCCTGTAACATCAATCATATACATACGGAATCAAATATTCATCTTTTCTCTGAGCGAAGATATTCATCGATTAATTATATTCATCTAAACACTGTTCATCTTTTACTTTCTGACGAAGATATTCTTGAAAATCATTCATCTTTTTGCTTTCTGAGGCCAAAGATATTCAATAATATCATCATTTAAGGCGAGGATGATGAAAAATATTTTTTAAAAGCGAATCCGATGAAACAAAATGACAAGGATTAAGGATTAAGGATTAGTACTTTGTTTTATCCATGTTCAAAAATACCTCAAAAATAATCATAGTGGTGTAAAATTCAAGAATGATCAAAACATGGATCTGATCAAAGCTAGTATCGAATAGATATTTTGGACAAAAGAAAAATTTTATTTTTTAATTGAATAGTCTTGAATAGTGTCGATATCGTGAATAGTCTTGCATATCGTGAATAGTAACTCAGCACACAAAAGATAGAAATTCCACAAAAAAACATCTTCACGCTTAATGAATAGTACTACGTGAATAGTAACTTCGTGAATAGTAACTCAATGAAATAGTAACTCGTGAATAGTAACTCATGAATAGTAACCCCAGAGCATGAAAAAGTTCCAAATTTGATAAAAAGTTCCAACCAATATTTGACATAATGATATTGAAGAAATAATATCATTTGAGAAAAAAATAACATCCACTACCTCCTCGAAGATTAGTACTTCTAATTTGAAATCTAGGGTATAGTCTTTGAAGGAACTTGCATAGTCTAACAATACTCAAAGTATACTCAAAATACTCACAAGAATAAATTCGATAATATAGAGAGAAAACTTGATTTTACGGTGTGATTTTCAATTCTAACCTAAGCACCTATTTATAGGAAAATCTTTAGAACACAAAAGCGAAAAAATTTAATATAATATTAATATATATATATAAAATTTCTCGCCCACCTTCCAAGAACTGAATTCAGCTCATTCAACCCACATGTGTAACACACCATAATGAAAAAAAAATTTTTTTAATTTTAAATATTTTAAACTTCCAAAAATCAATTATTTGAACTTGAACTTCAATAATTCATAATAAATAGCCCTTTCATCAGAAAATTCGAATCTCGCGAGTTTTTATAGGAAATTCAATTCTCTACAACTTTGCAGAAGAAAGTTTTTCCAAATTCCAAATAGAAATTGGCCAAAAATCCTGAAGCGGCGATTTTACATATAATCAAATTTCGGTCGATAAATGGGGTCCACCAGAGCATGTTTAACATGTTTTAAACATTTATTGCAACAAAAATACTCTTCCTCCTCGTATACTCATATATCCCACATTACGTTGTAAAAATATCACCATTATTATATTATTAAAATATAATAATATATTTAAATAATTATTATTTTATCGAGAAAAGATAAAATTTCAATTTTCAACAATTGTCACATTAAAATTTTCTCCATCTATATCCACATAAAATCAATATTTTCCTCATCATATGAATCAATAATTAATTATTCACAAATAATATTACGAGAATCACATATTGTGACGAGGCGGTTCAGGAAGAGGGGCTTTCGATAAAATTTCTTCTTCTTGGCGCGCGATTAGGTGACCAAACCTCTCCTTAGAGCGAAACTTTCTAGACATTGCCAATAATGTTATCTAATAATATTATTAGGATAATATGAATTATTGCCGATAATGAAAAATCTTGTGTAATGACAATTATTGAAACAATGACATATATAAAATATCAACGCAACAATTATTAACTCGATAAAATCTTTGAGCGATAATTCTTTGTAACCATTATTGAGTAGTGCCTTCTTACGTAAGAATCAATAATTGGTGCGTCTGGTGTATTTTCTTGTGTTTTTTAACCACAGGATTATTTTAACGATGATAACTTGTAACAACTACTGTAGTTATTTTTAAACCACTTATATTTGTCGTTTTCTTCATCCATAAACTTTCCGTTATGGGGCCCCACATGGGCTTTGCTTGTGAGTCGTGCGAATATTCCCAAAAGCGATCTGATATTCCACGACCAAAGCGAATATTCCCAAACAATGATGAATATTTTATAACCACTTGCTTATTTTGAAATATATTTGCGTATTTTACCCTAAACTATCCACATTAATCAAATCAACCCTTACTATTTTAAAATAATAAATAGAAAATTAAATTTCATTAATAATAAGTTGGGGTCTTACAACCTCCCTCCTTATGAAATTTAGTCCTCGAAAATTGGCGTCACGTACTGGTGTTTGAAAAGGTGAGGATACCTCGCTTTCATTTCCGTTTCAATTCCCGGTCATTTCCTCTATAGCATGATTCCTCCACAAAACTTTAACTTGTGGTATGACCTTTCTTGCGTGGGACATGCTCCTTCTATCCAAAATCTTGGCGGTTACCTCCTCATCGTTAAGTCTTGGCTATCTCGTCCGGTTCTAACTTCTATAACGTGGTTGGGTCTTTCACATATTATTTGAAATGCGGATATGTGAAACACATTATGAACACGAGACATACTTTCGAAGGTAGCAGTCTATAGGCTACATTTCCTACTCGGTCAAGAATTTGAAATGGACGATAAATGCGTGGATTGAGCTTTCCTCTCTTCCCAAATCTTGTAACTCCCTTCCATGGAAGCAACTTCATGATAATCATGATCCCCTACACTAAATTCCCGTCCTTTCGATGAAGATCCGCATAACTCTTTTATCGATCTTGTGCCGTTTGTATCGTTAATCGAATCATTTGGATCTTTTAAAGTGAGTCATACGTACTAACTTCGGGTCCCAACAATGTTGCTTCACCCACCTCGTCCCAACATATTGGAGAGCGACACTTTCGTCCATATAATGCTTGAATGGAGCCACACTATACTTGCACGATAAGCTGTTGTTGTAGGAGAATTCCACCAATGGTAAATACTTATCCCAAGCGCCCTTGAAGTCTAGGACCGAGTCTTAATAAATCTTCAAGAGTTTGAATAGTCCTTTCGATTGTCCGTCCGGTTTGAGGATGGTATCTTGCGAACTAAATCGTAAATCCGTGCCCATAGCTTTTTGCAAGCTAACCGAAAATCTTGAAGTGAATCTTGGGTCACGATCCGAAACTATGGATCTGGGCATGCCATACAACCTCACAATCTCATTCACGTCACATACTAGCAAGGCGTTCAGTGAATAAGTCTCCGTGTCGGCAAGAAATGAAGCGGAGACTTGGTTAATCTATCAACAATAACCCAAATAGCATTGATGCCTTGAAAAGCGTAGGAAGACCCGTGTTGAAATCCATGGTAATGTGTTCCCACTTCCATTTGGAATCTCAGTGGTTCTGCAGCGGACCCTTAGGTACTAGATGCTCGCCTTTACGTTGACAAGTTAAACACATTGAGATAAACTTTGCAATCTCTCTCTTCATATTGTTCCACCAAAATGTATGTAGAAGATCACGATACATTTAGTACTTCGAGGATGGATTGCAAATGGTGTATTGTGTGCCTCCATCATAATCTTGTACTTCAAATCGAGTCGTTAGGAACCTGAAAGTCTAGAGTGGACTCGAAGTATTCCTTCTTCATCAATTCTAAGCTTAGGAATAGCTCCTTCTTGTACTTTCTTCTTCATATACATCGATTCGGATTGGGTGGCTTGCAAGCGAACCTTAACTTTTCTATTAAAGTTGGCTCTGTCGTATACTTGACATCATCGCTTTTCGTTCCGCATATGATCTTCTACTCAGCGCGTCGGCTACCACGTTAAACTTTTCGGGGATGGTATTGAATAGTGTGGTAAGTAGTCTTTCAATAGCTCGAGCCAGCGTCATTGCCGCGCGTGTTGAGTTCTTTTTGAGTGAAGAAATATTTAAGGCTTTTATGGTGCGAATATATCTCCACTTTCTCCCCATATAGATAGTGCCTCCATATCTTTAAGCGGCAAAAGCATTGCTTGCATGACTCTAGATCATGGTAGGATAATTCCTCTCATACTCTTTAAGTTGTCGCGAGGCATAGGCTATGACTTTCCCGTTGCATGAGAACACATCCTAACCCTTTGCACGAAGCATCGGCGTAGATAACAAATCCATCCGAACGGATGGTATTGTTAGAAACAGTCTTAAAAATAAGTCTCCTCTTAAGCTCTTGGAAACTCTTCTCGCATTCTTCGCTCCAAGCAATTTTGTATCCTTAGGTTAGGCGAGTTAATGGAGTAGCGATTAGAAAACCCTTCCACGAATCTCCAGATAATAACCGGCTAAGCCCAAAAAACTACGTACTTGATCATGGAAGCTTGGTTGCTCCCAACTTTGTATTGCTTGATCTTGGCGGGATCAGCGGATACTCCATGTTTTGACACCACGTGCCCAAGGAATGCTACTTCCTCGAGCGAACTTCGCATTTCTTCAATTTGGCATATAGTTTGTTTTCACGAAGCCTTTGGAGTACCGACTTCAAATGGTGCTCATGATCTTCCGACTTTTGGAATATATAAGGATGTCATCAATAAAACAACACAACAAAGCGATCCAAATATTCCTTGAATACTCGGTTCATCATATCCATGAAAGCCGCGGGAGCATTAGTCGTCAAAAAGACATGACTAAGAATTCATAATGCCCGTCTGGGGTTCTAAAAAGCGGTCTTTGGAATATCCTCGGTTCTAATCTTGGTGATGATATCGAGCGAAGATCGATTTTGAAAAGAATTGTGCCCCTTACAATTGGTCAAACAAGTCATCAATCTGAGGTGAGGATACCTATTCTTGATGGTGACATGGTTCGATTCCGATAGTCGATACAAAATCGCATACTCCGTCTTTCTTCTTTACAAATAAAAGCAGGAGCACCCCGAGGAGATGTCTTGGGGCCAGATGAAACCGATGTCCAACAATTCACACGTAGTTGGACCTTTAACTCTGAAGTTCAATAGGAGCCATTCGATATGGGGTTTTAGAAATGGGCTTTGTACGGGTTCAAGATCAATAAAAATTCAACTTCACGTTACGGGGTAGGCCAGGAAGTTCTTGAAAAATCGTCGGAAAATCGATAACAACGAATATTATTCAAATTTGGCGTGTCTTTATTCAAATCCATAACATGGGCTAAGAAAGCTTGACATCCGTTTTTCAATAAGCGAATAGCTTTATGATTAGATATGGCGATGATTGATTTTAATGGTTTAGTTGCTTGAATTAAATACAACGGGTTGGTTAGGAATATGAAAACTAACAACCTTACGAAAACAATCAATTTTGGCATGATGAGTAGTTAACCAATCAATCCTAAAATCACATCAAAAGCAAGTATCTTTAAAGAGATAAGGTCAACGGTAAGGTGATGGTGCCAACTTGAATCAAACAAGATTTATAAGCGATGGATGTGATGAAAGTTTCTCTAACGGAGTTTCCGAGATAGGTCAAAGTCTAATTTCTCGGGAGTCAGTTTAAGCGTTGAGCACATGCGGGAGAGATAAATGAATGGGTATGCCGGTATCAAGTAAGGTATAAACTTAGCGAAATTTATAAATAGCTTACCGTGATCACCTCGTTTGGGTTCTCGCATTATGACCGATCCTGACAAACGCTCTTCCGGAATCGTTGACTTTGACTTTTACGGGGACGATCTTTTGAGTCACCGTCCCCATTGAACTAGGTTTATTCTTGTACTGATCTCGGCGATATGTCCTTCCTTTCCACAATTATAGCATACCTTGAGCTGTTGTGGGCGGTTTGGTGATATGTCCCTCTTTTCGCATTTATAACATATATATGGCCGTGGTGTCGTTCTCCTCCCTTAGAACCGATTCTTTGCTTAGCCTTTATCGTCTTCACATAGTATTGTTAAATCTCCTCTTTTAAAATCTCCTCTGACTCGCTTCTTCTATTTTTTCATGGTGATTACCACGGAGTGGTTACCATTTTTGTCCGTCTGTTTCTTTCTCCATTTGGTTATCATTATTACATTGGCTGCTATCTACGATGCGATCCACAGTTGTGGTCCCTCGGTTGGCCATACTCGTTATCTCGCTCTAATAATTGAGCCTGTTTACAACATCTGAATAGAGAAAATTTATGAGAAATGAGATCTTGGCGTATCTTGGGTTTCAAACCTCTAAGAAACATCCGCGTCATCGTTCCTCATTCTCCACCAAATGAGGTGCAAACACGGATAACTCTGCAAACTTTGCCTCGTCTTTGAGACAAATCGTCGTGTTGTTTTGCTCTGATCTAATGAACTCCACTTCCTTCCGTATAGCCGAACACTTTCGGAAAGTATTTGTCATTAAATAGTTCTGAAAGCGTCTCCCAAGACATCTTTGAGTCTTGGTGGATGGAGTGCGCTTCCACAGACTCCCACCGATGATGCGCTGCCTGCGCCCGGGAACATAAAGGTGGCGAATGGAACCTTCTGTTCCTCAAATGCATCCCAGACATCGAATATCTTGGTAATTTGCTTGACCCGTGTTTCCGCCGTGTGATCGGATCGGCTTTCCCTTAAATTACGGTGGTCCCAACTCTTTGAAGCTGCTTGGCATTTGTGACAACGACTGAATTGCTATCATTTCCTCACATATATTTTGAACACGAGTCTCCTCGTGCGATTTTGCATGAGCTATGCAAAGCTTCTAAACATCCCTCGTTCATCATCTGCTCGATTGGTGTTGTTCACGGGAGGAACATTGCCCGACTGTTGCCGCGTTCTCCTCGTTGGTGAGTCTGAGAGCGTCTCTCCGGTCTCATTTCCATTGTTAATATTCTCGATCGACATTCTCAAATCTTGTCATAAAACAAGGGTTAATTAAGAAATCAATATATCACATAATATCCTTATATCTTGACCAACTAAAAAAAATAAGCTTAGGTAGGACACACTAGCGAAGGATTTACTCGTCTCTCCCCTCTAGTTCTATTCCCGATCTCATGAGAGATCATATCCTAAGCTACGATACCAAGCTGTGGCGCCCCCAAAATAGGTAACATCACCCATTACGAGTTGTCGATACATGATGCGAAACAACTACAACTTTATTATTACAACAATAAAGCGTGAGTTTGAATACAAATATTATCTTACAGACAATATCTATACTCAAATAAATCCTCATCACATTTATTGATACATTATTTTACAAAAATGGTGAGGACTACTAAACAATTCTTTCTAAAACCTTCATTCCATACCCCAGGCTAAATACTATTTATATTCTAGCCTCACGAGAAGAAAAAAAATGGAACAAAAAGGAAAAGGGTGAGCTCAACTAGCCCGATAAAGAATATTATGACTAAGATAATATACAACAAATTATCGTTAGTCTTCAGCGGGAAAAATCTAATAGAATCTGATAGACAACAAATTTTAAATCAATATTACGATGAAATAATAATTCATTAGAAGAGTTAAGTAGAGAATGCAAACTACTATCTTACATGTATGAATTTAAAAGTTCATCGTCTATCTTTTATCCTGTAACATCAATCGATATACATACGGAATCAAATATTCATCTTTTTTACTCTGAGGCGAAAAGATATTCATCGATTAATTAAGTGTTCATCTAAACACTGTTCATCTTTGCACTTTCTGACGAAGATATTCTTGAAAAATCATTCATCTTTGCTCTGGGCCAAAGATATTCAATAATATCATCATTTAAGGCGAGGATGATGAAAATATTTTTTTAAAAAGCGAATCGATTGAAACAAAATGACAAGGATTAAGGATTAAGGATTAGTACTTTGTTTTATCCATGTTCAAAAATACCTCAAAAATAATCATAGTGGTGTAAAATTCAAGAATGATCAAAACATGGATCTGATCAAAGCTAGTATCCGAATAGATATTTTGAACAAAAAGAAAAAATTTTATTTTTTTTGAATAGTCTTAGTGATATCGTGAATAGTCTTGAAGTATCGTGAATAGTAACTCAAACACCAAAAATAGAAATTCCACAAAAAAATCTCTCACGCTTACGTAGAATAGTAGAATAGTACTAGTGAATAGTAACTTCGTGAATAGTAACTTCATGAATAGTAACTTCGTGAATAGTAACTCATGAATAAGTAACCCAGAGCATGAAAAAGTTCCAAATTTGATAAAAAGTTCAACCAATATTTGACATAATGATATTGAAGAAATAATATCATTTGAGAAGAAAATAACATCCACTTACCTCGAAAGATTAGTACTTCTAAATGGAATCTAGGGTATAGTCTTTGAAGGAACTTACTTGCAATCTAACAATACTCAAAGTATATACTCAAAATACTCACAAGAATAAACTCGATAATATAGAGAGAAAAAACTTGATTTTACGGTGTGATTTTCAATTCTAACCTAAGCACCTATTTATAGGAAAATCTTTAGAACACCAAAAGAAAAAATTTAATATAATATTATATATAATAAAATTTCTCACACCCACCTTCTAAGAATCTGATCTCAGCTCATTCAACCCACATGTGTAACACACCATAATGAAAAAAAACGTTTTCTAATTTTAAATATTTTAAACTTCCAAAAATCGATTATTTGAACTTGAACTTCAATAATTCATAATAAATAGCCCTTTCATCAGAAAATTCGAATCTCGCGAGTTTTTATAGGAAATTCAATTCTCTACAACTTTGCGAGAAGAAAGTTTTTCCAAATTCCAAATAGAAATTGGCCAAAATCCACAAGCAGGCGATTTTACAGTTATAATCAAATTTCGATCGATAAATGGGGTCCATGAGAGCATGTTTAACATGTTTTAAACATTTATTGCAACAAAATATACTCTTCCTCCTCGTATACTCATATATCCCACATTAGATTGTAAAAATATCACCATTATTATATTATTAAAATATAATAATATATTTAAATAAATTATTTTATCGAGAAAAGATAAAATTTCAATTTTCAACAATTGTCACATTAAAATTTTCTCCATCTATATCCACATAAAATCAATATTTTCCTCATCATATGAATCAATAATTAATTATTCACAAATAATATTACGAGATCCAATATATTGTGACGAGGCGGTTCAGGGAAGAGGGGCTTTCGATAAAATTTCTTCTTCTTGGCGCGCAATTAGGTGACCAAACCTCTCCTTAGAGCGAGAACTTTCTAGACATTGCCAATAATGTTATCTAATAATATTATTAGGATAATATGAATTATTGCTTGATAATGAAAAATCTTGTGTAATGACAATTATTGAAACAACAACAATATAAAATATCAATGCGACAATTATTAACTCGATAAAATCTTTGAGCGATAATTCACTGTAACCATTATTGAGTAGTGCCTTCTTCTTACGTAAGAATCAATAATTGGTGCGATCTGGTATCTTCTTGTGTTTTAACCACAGGGTATTTTAACGATATTAACAGTAACAACTTCTGTATTATTTTTAAACCACTTATATTTGTCGTTTTCTTCATCCAATCGCTTTTTTCCGTTATATGGGGCCCACACATGCATTTGCATGTACGTCGTGCGAATATTCCCAACGATCGATGCGAATATTCCACGACCAAAACGAATATTCCCAAAAACAATGATGAATATTTTATAACCACTTGCTTATTTTGAAATATTTGCGTATTTTACCCTAACTATCCACATTAATCAAATCAACCCTTACTATTTCAAAATAATAAATAGAAAATTAAATTTCATTAATAATAAGTTGGGGTCTTAAGACATGAGGTGTATATATATATATATATATATATATATATATATATATATATAGGCGGGATCATTCAGGACTTAGGATTAGGACAAAAATCTGGACCTTTTTTTTTAAAACAACAACTTAAAAAATTATGGGCCCAAAATTTTACATGTCTGATATTTTTTGGTGTGATTTGGATACATATAACAAAACATATCTTTCTGATGCATGCGGTATGCATACATTTTTGGTATAAGTATCCAAATCACGCCTTTAAACATTATTAGTAAAAATTCGATTCCATAATTTTAATTTTTTTTATTGTTTTAATAAAAGAAAAGGCAAAAAGGAAAAAAAAATTGATCCGTCTTTTACTCCCGTCCGGACTCCCGGACCGGATCCGCTGCATATATATATATATATATATATATATATATATAGTTAGAGAACCATCTAATCATTATATGGTAATATGTCAATTTGACTGGTTTTATAAGTTTCACTAGGGTTTATTTTTGGCAACTCAAATGCAGAAAGAACATTATATTGTACCAATGTCTCTTTAGTACTATGAATGTAGGTATGTATGATTAACATATACTGGAAACTTACAACTTCAAGTGGGAACTAGCTGGATCTGTCACTTCACCATCACCATGTATATATAGCTAGATAGCTATCAGAAGCAGAATTGAATTGAATAATAATAAATGCATGAACTAGAACAAGTTAACGCAAATCAAAGTTTCTGAAATTTTGCGGAGGTAGGCCTAAATTTGTAGCATACCTCGTACAGATTATATTACATAGATTATCAAAAACGAATGATGCTAAGGGTCAAATTAAATAGGATACCACATTTGAAAACAAATACGATTAATTATTTTGCATTTGATTGACCACATCATAATTAGTTATGTTATAAATGTCAATTAATAAGCGACTAATATGATGAGGACAAATCAATTTATTACTCTTTGTTGGTTTTAATATTTTATAATTTTAATGATGATAATATTATTGAATTTATATTCAATTTAATGGATTTAATTTAATGTGTTTTGGCTGACTCAAATTTAATTATTAGTCCATTAGTTGATAAAAAATATTAGTGTTGAATATTTCCTTTATATATATATATATATATATATATATATTGATTTGAATTAAAGTTAGATAGGATATTTGATTAGGAGTCTTTTAAATGAATCTATCTTGATTGGGTAAAATATATTGGACTCCTATTCTCCTTTATTTTAGCTATCTTAGTTTGATTTGGGTATATCATCTTTTATCCGATATATTTATATTCGTTGCTTCCTATTATGACTCTTTCCAAACATTGAATGATATTTTTTTTGCTAATAATATCTTTCTAGTCGTTGCTCTGCAATATATATATATATCATTTCTCTTATGACTAAAATAGATTCTTATTGAAAGCTTATTTCAAGACCTTATATAGAGACATTTTTTGATAAAAAGCTTTCAATATTTGTTTTCTAGTAATCATTGTATTATCCTTCAATTCTTTGTTGGTTGGAATTCATTGTTATCAAAAACTTTGTATTAAATTCTGAGCTCAAGCATTGTTTAGCTTGTCTAATAGTGAATAGGGTTTATTCAAAGAAAGCTTTCAGGATTGTAGAGGCGCAAAAGTCTTAGTGTGGGGCACGCAGTGGAAAGATTTATTTGAACATAGAGTTGTTTTTATTGTATTTAATTGAGTTTTAAAATTAATAAAAAGAGTCTCCAATACTAGTTGGTATTGGATGTGGATTAGGCTACTATACTAGAGGATAGGGACTGAACCACGTAAAATTCTTATGCAATTTCTGTTCTGCCCTCTTCTTTAATCTACATTTTTTGTTTTGCATTTTTTGTTCTAACCTGTGCTTGAAAGTACACTAAAACAGACAAGGTATCCTGTCCGAT
Source organism: Panax quinquefolius (assembly GCA_020205615.1). Lineage (NCBI taxonomy): Eukaryota > Viridiplantae > Streptophyta > Magnoliopsida > Apiales > Araliaceae > Panax > Panax quinquefolius. The sequence goes on along the minus strand of CM035170.1, from coordinate 104,891,354 downwards.
TATAACTAACGAAGAATATATATTAAAACAGACAGGGGGATACCTATCCGATTATAACATGTTGCGGTAAAATTTAAAAATTGACCATTGTAGATCACTTTTGACATTTACACCTATTCACCCCCTCTAAGTGTGCTTATTTATAGAATTATAGTTGGTATCAAAGCAAGGCTCTACTAATATTGATCTTTGTAGGTCGTAGAGAAAGATCCTATGACACACCTCAATTTTTAAGAAGGTCAATATTCCACAAGCCGACCACCTTTGTTGCTTGGTAGTGACACTACTACAAAACAGTAAATAGACAACGCGGAAAAAATGTTGTGGTTTCAGTCAGAAAAATGTCGTGGTAAAGGGTGTTGTCTATTTGACACCCTTACACAACGTTTTTAAAACGTTGTGATTAAGCACAATACACAACGTTTTTTAGGAAAAAAACGTTGTAGATTTGTTTTTCAAAAATTAGCAAATGCTTAAAAACGTTATAAAAGGTATGATTCCACAACGTTTTTTGGATAAAAATGTTGTTTAGTATATCAGACAACGTTTAGACACATTTACACAACGTTTTTAAAATGTTGTAGATTAAAAAAAGAAGAAGTTATAATTCACCTACATTACCAATGCACCTGCAATTCATTTTCATAGAAGTACTATACTTCACTGGCTAAAACAAAAAAAAATTAATATGCAAATCAGAGAAACAGATCCTCGTTCCATTGCAAAACAAAATATAACCCAAAATCTCAATCAATTCAAAGTAGACCAGTAGTACACATATCAAGCAGTCAAATGAACTACTTGCCATAAAATAATAGTCAAAATCACCCCAGCATACTATTGTAGTATTCAGAACTAACACCCAGACAACTACTCTAAAAAAAACCAAGGGCAATAGCCCAACCTAGGCAGCAATGGAAGGCTTAGAGGCTGCAGAGAGTCTGGATCTCTTTTTTGCCAAGCTCTCGCTGCGTCGTTCCCTCTGTTCCTTCAACCTACTGGCGAGAAGTTTCTGGTAATCTGCTGCCTCTGATTTGGCCTTAGCAGTCCTTTGCTTCTTCTCAGCAATTCTAGCACGCTTCCTTTGCAAAGTTAGTGGAGTCACCAACCTCTGAATCTTGGGAGCTTTACTGACCTTCTTTCCTGTAAACACAATTAAATAAAGATTAAAAGATGTGTTATTTAAAATTAATATATAATCTGTAAACTATAATATCACATCTTTATTTGTGTTTTCATTTGTTGCGCTCACTTGTAAAGTAATCAGTAGAAAATAACAAGGAGAAGATTAGAGAATTCACCATTTTTGGTAGTAAAGGTTCGACGATATGTGTTAACATACTTCCTGACATCATCTTCCTTGGTAAGGTTAAAGAGTTTCCTGATCTTCGATGGTCTCTTGGGACCTCTCATCCTTGGTTTCTCAACATCAGTCAGGCCAGGAAGATCATTGTCACCCTTCTTCACAATTACCAAGTTCAGAACTGAGAGATCAGGGCTTACAATGCATCCTCTTACAGACTTCCTTCGACGCTCTCTGTTATGCCTACCATATCCTCTGAAGCATGGAGTACGTGCACATACATCCAAGTTGAATTACTTCCATCAAAAGAGAATATCAGAAAGCATCAGATCCACATTCTACCAACCTCTGACAAGTAAAGGACGAACACGGCCAGGAGTCAACACTCCCTGCTTCATCGGGAAACCTTGCTTGTCACAGCCTCCCATGATCTTGAAGACATAACCCTTGAACTCCTGTAGTCATTTAACATGACTATGTTACCATCACCCTCTCACAAAGAATACATCAAAAACAGAAAATAACACTTAGAAGTACAAAAGTCATACCTCACCAAGAGCATCACCGCTGACCTCTTGAGAAATCCTTTTGTCATAAAAAACACGACTAAAAATAACACTTAGAAGTACAAATGTTTCAACTCATACACAACATGAAAGTCTGAGCTAAGCTATGTACAAGTTGCTCAACAAGTGGGAGAAGAGCTCATATGATAATAAACTAAAATAAAGATCAAAATACAAGTAAACACTAGGAGCACAGCATGATAGTGCTCAAACACATACAAATTAACCCATAAATATTTCAGAAGTATACCTGTACACGACCCTCATCTGAGCTATATATTTTTAGATCATGACGATATGTACTGTGGAGACGAAGCAGACCAGTACCTTCGTCTGAGATTAGAATGAGAGAGAAATAGAATTAGCAAACAGGACAATCATTTAGAACATGAAGACTACAGTAGTTCTCTAAAAGAATAATTCGTACCAAGATCAAAATCCACTAAGAATTCAATCAAAAAGTGAGAGACCATAATCCGACAATTTATCAACACAATTTAAGCCTCAACCAGTCAAAAACCCTCATAGAATTATAATAAAGGACTAACATCAAAACTGTATAAGCAAAAACAGAGTTTATTGATGGAAATATTAATGCAGCTTAATTCATCATACCGTGTACGAAAAAGTAATACAAGTTCAGATCTCCTTGTTTACATAAGCTAAGAAAATCATCCTGAATGAAAAAGTGCCTGGACCAGTATAATACAAACCGTGACTAAAATACAATCTAATAATATATGTTTTTATAAATACCCATCAGGTAAATGGTATAGAACTATATAGCTTGATATAATTTACAGTAACCAAGGCAACCAAAATTTAACATCAAAAATACAATGAATAATCTAAGATTACCTGTTGGCAATAAAAAAATCTAAGGCAACCTAAATAAATAATTATCAGATAAAATTAAAAAAGAGAGAAAAAAAGGCAACTACTCCATGAAACTGAACTCGATGTAAATTTTTATCCAATTTGAATTCACGTCCAACTCAAAACTGTGTCTTGATACATAATTATTACAAAAACAAAAAAATCTATCACAAGAATCAGTTTATGGTAAACGTATTTATAAATACACGCAAATCCTAATATTCAAATTTTAATTTAATTAGCCCTAATTCAAATCCAAAGAGATGAAGAACTTACGATGAAACCTTAGCCCCAAAACAACTGTGTACCGATTCTTGACCAAACCTCGCGACTAGAAAATGATTTGAAACCATAAAACTGGGTTTGACAAATATGCCCAAATGATTATGGTTTTTAGTAAGAAATACCTCAAATTGAAGAAATTATCAGGATCCCTGGATGCTTGGTCCCTCGAGAACTACCAATTTAAGGTTAAAAAAAAGAAGAAGATGAATTAGATAGCGAAAGAAAGAATAGTAGTAGAGGTAACAACAGAGGAGAAGAAGTTTGTATTACTTTCTCGCTGGCGAGGGATTGAGAGACGATGCGGGCATGGTCCCAGCGAGTGGTGGACTTGGTAAAGCGCTTCACCAAGATTGCACCTCCTATCAAAACCAACGTCTTCACCACTAATCCTCGAGCTCTGCTCCATCCGTTGTTTTTTGAGACTACGATGGAGACTGCGAGCATCTTCACCACTAAACCCTAACTTTTGTTTTCCAGATAGAACGAAAAGAGATTAAACAGAGAGATGAGAAACGAAGACACTCGGTGTCAAATGAGAAAGAGAGTGGAAAGTTTTTATATACAAAAACGTTATCTAGTTAAAATAAAAAAATGCCATTTTAAATAGATAACGTTTTTGTATATATATCTACAACGTTTTTTTTAAAAACGTTATAAAAAAAATATACCACAACTGTAAGACCCCGAATTTTATGAAATAAAAGTATTCAATTTTTTTTATAATTATTATTTAGTAAATGGTTAAATTGATAAAAGTTTAAAATTATGGGTGAAATATGCAAATTTTAAAAAATATGCAGTGGTATAAAATATTCATTGTTGTTGGAGAATATTAGTTTGGTAATAATATTAACTTTTTTAATATCAAGAATATCGATCTACATTCTGTGACGCTTATGTGGTGCATAACGGAAAGCGATTAGATGAAGAAAAGCAGCAAATATAAGTTGTTTATAAATGGCGGCGTAATTGTTTCTGAATTAATCTTGTTAAAATACTTGCTTGGTTAAAACACACGATGTACACCGGTATTATTGCACCAATTATTGATTAACTTACGTGAAGGCACTACTCGATAATTATTACGATGAATTCTTGTTCGATATTTTATTTTATTGATTCGATAATTCTTTGCGTTGATATTTTATATTCTTGTTGTTTTAATAATTATCACTTCTGCAAGTATTTTTTCATTATCGAAGCGAATAATTCATATTATCTGAATAATATTATTAGAAAACATTATTAGCGATGTCTGAAAAATTACATACAGGAGAGGTTTGATCACCTAATTGTGCGTCGATGAGAGAAATCTTTATTAGGAAAGCACTCTTTCGCAGGAGCTACTGCTGGTTATCATTATTGTGATTACATAATATTATTTGTGAATAATTAATTATTGATTAATATGATAAGGAAAATATTCATTTTATGTGGATATAGATGGAGAAAATTTTTAAAGTAATGATTGTTGAAAATTAATATTTTATCTTTTTACGATAAAATAATTCGTTTAAATATATTATTTTAATAATATATTAACGGTGATATTTTTATAATGAATATGCGATATGTGAGTATATGAGGAGGAAGAGTATTTTTGTGGCGTTAAATGATTAACACATGTTTTATGTGTGTCGGTGGGCCTCGTTTCTTGACTAAAATTTGATTATAAACATAAAATCGTCCATTTGTGAATTTCGGTCAATTTATGTTTGGAATTTGAAAAACGTTCTTACGCAAAGTTGTAGAAATTAAATTTCCTATAAAAACTTGGGTGATTCAATTTTTCGACAAAAGGGCTATTTATTATGAATTATTGAAGTTTGAAGCTCAAAATAAATAATTAATTTTGGAAGTTTAAAATAATTTAAATAAGAAAAATATTTTTTGTGTTTGGTGGGCATCTTTAACATGTGTTAGGATGGCTGAGTTCAGATTCATGGAAGCGTGAGAAAGATGTGGAAAATAATTAATATTAATTTATTAAATTTTCTAACTTTGGTGTTTCTAAGCGTTTCCTATAAATAGAGAGCTTAGGTTAGAATTGAAAATCACACCGTAAAAGCTGAAGTTTTCTCTCTCTATATTATCGGCGTATTCTTGTGAGTATTTTGAGTATATCTTTGAGTATTGCTTATACTGGTCTGCAAGTTTGTTCATTATTATTCTACAGTCAAAATCTTCTTTTTTTGAGGTAAGGGATAGTAAGGGATTTTTAAGGGTGATTATGTTTTTCAGTTTTGTATTTTTCTGGACCTTCAAAAATTCTGCAAAAATTTGAAATGATATTTTGATGAGTTTTGTAGATTGTGTCCAAAAATGGCGATTTTTGGATGGATAGATTAGGAGTTATGAATTTTATGAGAAAAGACTATTTTAAAACTATCTGTTTATAAATCCTTGTGATTAACTCCAAAATTGATGAAATTTGTATTGGGAGTACATCTATATAATATCGATATACCGTATTAATTTCAGAATTTTTGGACAAAAGTATAATTTATGATAAATGTTTAAATATTAAATTGGTTTTGGCCATGTGAAAAATAGTAAATGAATTTTAAAATTTTGAGAAAATATATATTCAATATGGGACTATATTATTCTAAATCCCAGAAAATAAATATTTTTGGAACTGATTTGGTATTTTCATGAAAATATTCTAGTTATGAGTAAATAAATTAATGTGGAGTAAGAAAATTGAAAAATAGGATTTTATGGCTTAAGAATCCTATATGAGGTATATCAGATTTTTGATGAGGATTTTGGTTATTGGTGATGAAATCTTATTAGTTTGGCATTTTAAGATGATTAAATGCATTTATTAGTAAAGTGTAAACAATTTAAATAAATTGTTTATAAGTTTAAGAAATGATTAAAATATTATAGTAGTATTAATAATATTAGATTATGAGATTATTAAGTGATTTATAACATTTTGATTAAGGTGTTATGAGATCATTGATTTATGAATCTTACTCTTGAGATTAAATTTATATGTTTTGATTATATTGTTTTTATATAACATTCTTATAACCCTAATGATAATATTTCTCTTTGACTTGAGTGTAAAGATGGGTAGATTATTGGTATGATCGTGACTATAGGTTCTCTTTGGCGATGGTGCAAAGTTGAATTATTGGTAGGTATGATCGTGACCATTGAATTCTGATTGAATATTTTTAGCTTAAGTCTGAAAGGTGAATTGATCAACATGGTTATAATTATTGTTATATAACTTCCGAAATGATTATGTATTTCTTTGATATATGAATATCTTTGGCTCGTGAAATCAAAGATGACTTGTTGATGAATATCTTGGCACGTAGTGCAAAGATGAATTATTGTTGAATATCTTTGATGCGCAGTGCGAAAGATGACTTTTGTTGTTGAATATCTTTGGCTCGTAGTGCAAAGATGACTTGTTGTTGAATATCTTTGGCTTTGTAGTGCAAAGATGAATTATTGATGAATATCTTTGGCTCAGTAATGCAAAGATGACTGTTGTTGAATATCTTTAGCTTTGTAGTGTAAAGATGAGCTGTTGATGAATATCTTTGGCCGTAGTGCAAAGATGAATTTATTAGTATGATTATGAGCAGGCTGTGATTTGGTATAACCATGATATTTGATGTTTCGGGGTAAAGATAGGTGATGAAATTATCTTCGTCCTGGATGAGAAGATGAATTTAGAATTACAATTATGAGTTATTCACATGATTACGGACATGAACTGTTGATTGATGTTACAGGGATAAAATATTGTTGGTGGACTTTTAACATGGAGAAGATAATAGACTTTATGATCTATTTTACTCTTCTAATGGATTGCTTTCGTTCATTGCAACTATGGTTGAAAAGTTTTATCATCTACCATATGTTCTAAATCTCTGATTTATTACTAATGAAGGCTATTGATAATTTAATTATCTTTAGTCATGATATTCTTTCTTTGGGCTATTTGTGCTCACCCTTCCAACTCACAATTCCTTTCGGGTAATAAAAGTGTAAATTTGGGTGTGAGCGAGGATAGCGAGGAATAGAATAATGATCTATAGATGTTGAGGTGAGGTGAATTTAACTTGGAAGGTGTTTTGCCACTATCATACAAGATGTCTAATGACATACTGACCTCGTGTCATCATAAGACATGGTTGTGCTCATCCACTTCTTTGAGTATATTTACAAGCACTACTATATAATCTTGGTGTTTGTTTGGAGTATAATACCCAATTAGAGGCAGATGGAGATAATGATATGTCGAGAAGACTCACCATTGGAAAGAATATGATAGTAATCATCTCGTTTTTCTTTGGGGTCTATTGAATCAACGAAGGATAATTACGTGGCCATATGATATCTACCATAACCTAAAAACATGGCCTCCCATGTATACGAAGGTTTCCTTGAGCACTTCCCAAAGATTCTAATTTCTAAAAGCAGTTTTGACTATACCTTTATGTAAGGTGTCATTGTGACGTCTTCTGATTGGTATATATTTGTATCCAAACTCACAACGTATGTGTTGTTGTATTTTGCACGACAATTGTTGTAATAAAGTTGTAGTTGTTTTTCGTACCATATATTTGGCGACTCAGAATGAGTTGGATGGAATGGACCTATTTTGGGGTCGTTACAACAACGTTTTTATAAAAAACGTTGTGGTTTAAGCGTTGTCTATTTACTGTTTTGTAGTAGTGTGAGAACTTCAATTTCTGAAAATTCAGAATGAAGATTTATCTTAAGAGGAACCCATGGGAATGGTGGGTAGTTGAAAATGGCCATGTTATCCCGAGGCATGATGATGGTAGACCCAAGACTCTCATGAAAATGGATGCAAACAAAAGGTACATGTTTCCTACAACTCAAGAGCCATGAACACCTAGCTAATAAAGTGGAATGGTCCAAGCTGAAATTGATTAAGTTTCAGCATGTAACACGAGAAAAGATGTGACGACCCCAAAATAGGTCCAAACCACCCAACCCATTCTGAGTCACCAAATCGTAGTGCGAAAAAATAACTTCTGACTTTATTATTACAATTGTAAATGCAAAATACGACAACACATATGTTGGGAGTTTTAATACTGAAATAGATACCAACGGTGACTCTCATCCCTTTACGGATATCACCTCACATTGATACCTTACGGTGGTACCTTACGTAAAAAGTCGATCGATAATAACCTGTTTTTGAAATTAAAATCTTTGGAAAACGCCATCGAGAAACCTTCGTATATGGGAGACCATGCATCTAAGTTATAATAGATATCATATGACTCGAGAATTATCCTTGGTTGACCCAATAGACCCCAAAGAAAAACGAGAAGATTGCTATTATGTTCTTTCCAATGGTGAGTACTCTTCTATTGACATATAACTATCTCCATTGTCTCCAATTGAGAATTATATTTCAACCAAACTCCAAGATTATATAGGTAGTACTCGTAGATATACTCAGTAAGTGGATGTGCACAACCCTGTCTTATGATAACACGGAGTCGCATGTCATTAGACATCTTGTATGATAATGGCAAAACACCCTTCCAACGTTGGGTTCGCCTCACTCTATTTGATTAACCAAATATAACTACTAAATGATGTATAAAATACAACACACTATTCTAAAGTTCTCAATAAAATTATTTTCATACTGTTTAGGGAGAACCTCCACAGCTAGAGACCACCGTTTTATTCCCCTGTTACCCCCGCTCGACCCAACTACACTCTTATTACCTGAAAGGAATTGTGAAGCAGAGGGTGAACACAACTAGCCCATTAAAGAATATCATGAATAAATATAATTAAATTATCAATAGCCTTCGTCAGTAATAAATCAGAGATTTAGAACATATGGTAAATGATAAAACTTTTCAACCATAGTTGCAGTGGAACGAGCAATCCATTAGAAGAGTCAAATATACCATAAAGTATATTATCTTCTCCATATTAAAAGACCACCAACAATGTTTTATCCCTTTAACATCAATCAACAGTTCCGATCCACAATCATGTGAATAACTCATAATCATAATTGTGGTTCTAAATTCCTCTTCTCTTCCAGGACGAAGATAATTTTCATCACCTGTCTTTACCTGAAACATCAAAGATCATGGTTATACCAAATCACAGTTCCTATTAATTTATAATCATACTAATAAATTCATCTTAATTTGCACTACGAGCCAAAGATATTCGTCAACAGTTCATCTTTGCACTACAGGCCAAAGATATTCAACAACATATCATCTTTTTACCTACGGGCCAAAGATATTCAACAACAGATCATCTTTGCACTACGGGCCAAAGATATTCAACAATGTCATCTTTTACACTATAGGCGAAGATATTAATATCTCAAAGAAATATATAATCATTTCAGAATTTATATAAACAATAATTATAACCATGTTGATCAATTCACCTTTGCACTTAAGCTAAAGATATTCAATTATAAATTCAATGGTCATGATCATACCAGTCAACAATTCAACTTTGCACTACTGGCCAAAGAGAACCCATATATAGTCACGATCATATCAATAATCTACCCATCTTTACACTCAAGTCAAAGAGAAATTTTATCACCAGGATTATAAAAATGTTATATATGATAATAAAAACAATATGATCAACAACTGCATTTAATTTCAAGAATAAGATTCATAAATCAACGATAATTTGGTCAGAAAAAAAAATCAATTTTATCGTGAATAGTATCCGTGAATAGTAACTCGTGAATAGTAACCGTAAACAGTAACTCGTGAATAGTACTCCGTATTCGTACATAGTACCGTATACGTAAATAATATCATATACATAAATAGTATCATATACGTGAATAGTAACCCCGACATGAAAAAGGTAGAAATTCTAAAATAAAATCCATACCAATATTTCGGTATAATGATATTAAAAGAATAACATCATTATGAAGAAAATAACATCCCTTAATATCTCTTACAATCCCTTACCTCAAAAGAGCAGTATTTCTGACTGAAATATCGAATGTAAAGCCGAAGAAAACTTGCACTGAATAACAACTCTCAAAGTATCTAAATACTCATAAAATACGCTCGATAATATAGAGAGATAAAACTTATATTTCTGGTGTGATTTTAAATTCTAACTTAAGCGCTTATTTATAGGAAAATGCTAGAACGCCAAAGGAGACTAAATTAATAAAATATTATAAAAAATTTCTACGCATGCCAAGTTGCTAACCAAGACCAAATTCTCAGCCATCACAAATGCCCCCCCCCCCCAGAAATCAGCCAACTTTTCCGAACAACCAAAAGTGGGGCCCACCCATATTTTTAATAAAAATATTTATTTCTGAAACTTCAATAATTCATAATAAATAGCCCTTTTATCAGAAAAATATGAATTTTATGTCCATTCCATAGGAAATCAAATTCTCTACAACTTTGTAGCTTTAAGTTTTTCCAAATTCCAAACGAAAAATGCCCGAAATTCACATACGAACAATTTTCAACATCTCTTAAAATTCATAACAAATCATACGTTAATTTTTAACGGTTCAAAATTTGTGGACATATACTCAACTTATATATGTATAACATATCCAAAAATCACAACGATCTAACGGTCGGATTAAAATTATAACTCCCGCAATACAGTTTTAAGAACACTGATTTGATTTTCGGACTATAAGTCCCCCGTACTAGTTTCACTAAAACAGTCACCACGAAAAATTCACAAAGAATATTTTGGTGATTCAAATTTCTACGGTTAGCTTACTTACAGGGCCTGCTTTTGATATATGGCTCATCTCCTAACTCATTATACACAACGAGTTATGAATTTTACAAAATCAAGTAATAAACTAATTTTTTTGAAAATCCCATATTTTGTTCTTCTTTTGATTTCTAGATTTCTTTTATTTGATTCATGCACCATGAATTTAGTGTGAAAATATCACCATTACCACATTATACATTTATAATGTAAGATAAAATATCAATTTTCAACAATTGACACTTTTCTATGAATTTCTCTATTCCGACAAAATACTGATAAAACACCTCAGCATTAATTCCTTCATTTATATACACACAAAATAAATATTTCCCTATCCATCATTTATATGCACATAAAATAAATATTTTCTTATCATATAAATCAATAATTAATTATTAACAAATAATATTACAGAATCACAATTATGACAACCAGGTCGTTCTCAGGAAAGAGGGGGCTTTCCGATAAAGATTTCTTCTTATTTGCGCGCAATTAGGTGACCAAACCCCTTTCTTAGACAAAACTTCCTTAGACATTGCCAATAATGCTATCTAACAATATTATTCAAATAATATGAATTATTGATCGATAATGGAGATCTTTGTGCGTTGTGATTATTGAAACAACAATAATATAAAATATCAACGTAGTAATTATTGAATCAATAAAATAAAATATTGAGCAATAATTACTATAATAATTATTAGTAATGCCTTCTTACGTAAGAATCAATAATTGAAAATATTATGCAAATCTGGTGTCTTTACTGGTCAACCCACGCGTATTCACGTATTTTAACCACCAGATATTCCAACAGTATTAACGGTAACCATTATGCCGTTATTTATAAAAACTCAAACTTGTCGTTTTCTTCATCCGACGGTTTATTACGTTATGGGGACAAACAAATGGTTACTGGTAAATCTAAATATTCTCCGATAACAATGAGTATTTTATAGTCACTTGCTTATTTTGAATTTTTTTTTCATATATCACCCTTAACTTTAACTTTTTTTTATCAATTTAACCATTTACTGAATAGTAATTATAAGAAAAATTGAATACTTTTATTTCATAAAATTCGGGGTCTTACAAAAGAAATCTGGGATACTATCTTGACAAGCCACGAAGGTTGTGACATCCCCAAAATGGGTCAACACAATCCATTTTGAGTGGCCAAAATACATGGTACAAAATCCAAATACAAACTTCATTTATACAACATAAGCTGTGAGTTTGAATACAAATATTACACCGTACATAATACGATAATATATATCCATACTCAAATTAAGTCTTCACTACAATTATTGTCACACTATTTTATAGAATAGTGAGGACAACTATAGCAACCATCTTGGATCATCACTCCATTTCTCAACTAGTCTCAATTATATTCTTATTTCCTGAGGAGAACAATGAAAGAAAAGCTTGAGCTCAACTAGCCCAATAAAAAATATTATGTCTAAGATCCAAAATCCGTCATAACACTTCGATCCAAAATCCGTCACTAAAAGTCACCCAAAATCCAAAATCCGTCACTAAAAGTGAAGGGTTAGCAACGGATTTTGCACTTTTAGGGACGAATTTTTTGGTCGGGTGTTATGTGCTAACTTTCTAAAGGTTGGAATGCAAAGTGCAACGTTTTGAATTATAAGATGCAATGTGCAAAATGGGATAAAATTCGGGGATAAAAAGAAAAATTTACTCATAATTAAGGGATTCGTACTAGCTCGAAATATAAATGATTCAAATATGGACAAATTTTAAAATTCGATAAATTACTTAAAACTTCTCAAATAGCAATTTTCTATTCATACTTGAATCATATTCGTTCGAAAAGTTCAAATGGATCGGGCTCGATTCAAGATCATGCTCGACTCAGTAGCTAAACAAATCTCAATCAAATCTTATTTTATACTAGATAAATTTTATAAACCAAATATGTACAACTCAATACTTGGCTTAACTCGATTCATTTACATCCTTGTTCATAATTATATGAAGCAGAACTCCTTATGGTATGCATTAAAATGTTGGTATAATTTAACTGGCTCAAGTCTATTAATTTTTTCGATTTTGAATAAGAGGGTTTTACATTATTCAATTTCCAAGAAATCAAGTGTCACTTAAATTTTTTAATACTTCTACGTATCATATTAAAACGCATTAGGCTAGTACAAACTCTTTCTATACCATTATTTCTGCTTTGGTGTAATTTGTGCTAAATTATTGGTGGTGTTCTTTTACAGGTGAGGCCAAACCATGTAATATTTGTTGGTGTTTTACTAGCATGCGCCCATAGTGGGCTAGTTTTTGAGGGCAATAAATATTGGACTAGCATGCACGAGCTCGGAGATGAACCATTAATGGAGCATTATGTTAAGAGTGGGAGACGGTGAGCCTTGTGAGGAAACAGATTAAGGATAAAGGCATCAAGATTTCATCAATAAAGGACAGAAAAAGATGGGACTAAACAAGGAGTAAAAAGCTGATACAATACTTTAAATTCATATTTCTCTCCTTGTTATTCCGCAATGACAACTCTCCCTCCCAACCTCTGCTGCATTCCTATTACTACTACTATACACCAGCCATTATTTTCCACTTCCATTCCCCTAATGGTTGAAATTTGGATACTTACTACTCCATTTCCCAACAAATTTATAAACTACTTAAACTTGAACTTCAATAGGCCATCTATACATCTCCTGTTCTGGGACAGGGATGGTCAGGGTCAGCAGTCCGGTAGCAGCGTCATAGGTGAATTCAGTCTCGACATTCCCAACGCTGCATTTCAGAGGTGCCTGGGAAGAGTAAGCGCCAAAGCGGCCACATCCCCTGACCTTCAGTGAAATAGTCGCAGTTGTTGATCGGTTTGCACTTAAAGAAGTGGGCACCTCGGACGAAACTTCACCATCGAAGAGCTCTGGTTTCTTCTCTGAAGCCAGATTGACTTCAAACTCCTCCACAGCACCACCAGTATTGAACATGTCGAGCAAACCTATTGCCGAGAAATAAATGTCTGATTTGATCTCCTGCAACAAGAATAATAATCACCGACTCTGATTTTATCCTGATGGTGAATGAGTTGAATTTACTCGTTACATAGACTCACCTTGAGAGGACAGAAGTGGAACAGTTCGTATTCAAGAACTTTTAGTGTCACAGGAAGTGCAGCGTCTTTTGGCAACCGAGTTACCTCCCCTGAAATAAAAACAGTGACATTTAGCATGTGAAGTTGAAACTCTTAGCTAAAAAAAATTTCTTTATACAGAAACAATTACAAGTATGAAACTTCACGTTGATGTTCAAACTAGAGAAAAAATACATGATGGTTCTGCGGATTCAAGATCAAACAATCTACTACCCTTTTATTTCATTTAATTCATGGTTACACTATGCATAAGGAAGGATATTTGGAGAGGTAATACCCATTTGTAACCTCATCCAAATATGCTTTAAACTTCAAATTATAACTTTAACGGGACTTCTACCTACGTCAGATGACAAAAGCAGGGGTTGTCAACTGCCCATGAGTTCTCATCTTCATATACTACTTCTTTGGTAAAGACACTAATTTTAAATTGATTTCCAACTTTTCTACCATTCTTCTCAACTCTATAACAAAATGCCTTATATACATAGATGTTGCTAAGAAGTCATTACATCTCCAAATGCTGCATTACTTACCTAATTTATGGGCATATACCACTGTTTCTCCAGTCCAGTCTGGGCCAGCAACTTGGGCAATGTTGTCAACATCAGTAGCCTTCACAGAAGTAGTGATGGTGTCCGGAGATGCATCATGGATAAGAGTCTTCTTTCTGAACTTGCACCAACCAGCACCTTGGCAGTTGAACACACCAACCACACCAGTGCACTTGTTTATGTTCCAAATTTTAAGCAAGCTGCAGAACACAAGATTAAATTAAATTTTTACATATCATGGAAATAGCGATTAAATTGATTAGCTATTTAATTGTAATATAATAAGTAGCAAACCTTTTTCCATCTCTAGCTGGATCAATGAAGAGGCAATCTCGTGTGGGCCTGCCAGGCAATTGGGCACGGAGAACTGATCCATCAGGGAGAACCAGCTTCTTTAAAAGATCGAAGTTGTGGTTGCCAGGCTTGTCACTTTACAGAGAACAACAAAATAAAAATCACATTTGGTCACAATAACTAGAGGTTTATGATAGCTCAATACACTCATCCAAGGCCAGATGTTAGAGTACCTTACATAAACTGCACATCCTCCAACTGATCGAGCTGCAGCATGATAATCAGCAGTAGGATGTAAACTCTGCAATAAAGATATGTTCCTCAATATCACTGTCAAAATATGAGTCTTTCTTGTCAAATGGATCCTGCTTAGAATAGTCTTATCAGATCCTGCACTCTCATTTTATTTAATTGAAGGAACCTCAGCATCTTTACTGCTTAGAATAGTCTATCATATAATTCACTTCTGTTTATTTAATTGTAGGAACTTCACCATCTTTAGGTACTTCTGCTTACTTATTTCTGTAAGCCTACTCTATTGACCTTTTTCTCTTCAACCTTTATGTCAAAGGTCTTTCTTCCAGTATAAATGTATAATACTGGAGTCTGAGTGTGTGTGCGTGTGTGTATATATTTTCTCCTCGATTATCTCTCTATCTATCTGTCAGAACTTCTATGAAGTCAATCTATTTCCTAATGCAGCTATACTTACATGGAACATATCCCAATCAGGTTGCATAAACTCTCCAAGGAACAGAGTGTTGTAAGCCACAGAGGAAATATGGATGGTGTGAGAAGCAGGGTCTCGCGGATAGAAGTCATCAGAAGCTCTGACTACAGCAATTTGCTTGGCACTATACAGTCCATCAGTACTATGGCACATACAAGAAATGCATCCATTATCTGGGAAGTTTTGTGCAATGGAGGCTTCGAGTGCCTGGAGATAGCTGCGAGTGAGAGAAACTCTGCCCCCATAGCCAGCACCAAGCGTCTCAATAATGTTCTGGACATCAACTTTCACTCCATCCACTCCACATGAAGCCAGGTAAGCATGAAGCTCGTTGTAGAAGTTAAATACCTTTTTGGGGTGAACCAGACCCAGGCCATGAACAGCAAGACTGTCCATGACAATGTCTGGTTGGTTTCCCATTACACCTGGGGACTGAACTGGGTATGCCAAAGCACTGTCATAGTGTTCGAAACCTGCTCCAGCTGGTTGAACTCCACCCCAGTAACCTGCTAGGGCATGCCACATATAGACATTCCTATACAAGATGGAATGTAAAAAAGGCGCTTAGTGTATGATGAAATAGAACATTTCTTTAGGAATGTAAGACTTCACAGTTAACAAATAGATGTTGCCATTCCAACAATAATTCAAGTCAAACCTTCAGGGTTCTCAAAAGGGTATCAGAGACGATAATGATTAAATACAAGTTTAATGCCAAAAAAAATTATGGAATATGTAGGTGCCATAACAATGCCAAGAAAGAAATGTTGTACCCAATTTAGGCTAGAGAAATGATTATGCATTGCAAATCTGACAAAAAAAATTAAGAGAGTACAACACTGGCTCATTGTGATCTATCCATGGGTATTTAAGTATTGATTTGAACATCATCTGAAATTCTAGTCAAGGGATTAAAAAATGGGAGAAAGCTTGACAGGTCATTCTTCAAAGAACGAGAAGAAAAATAGAAAAAAAAAATTAACAATGAAGGTGGAAGGTTATAACGTACTTCACATTGTAATGTTTCTTTGCTTTATCCACAATGAGCTTCAGGCCCGGGACATGGTTGTCATTTTGTCCATTCTTTTGGAACTTGTCATTCTCTTTTATTCCTGTCAGTCTGTTAGCGAACCTGCAATATCAATTAAAAGGAAACATCCTCAATAAGATATTTGCATAGAGTATGATGACAAAGGAGCAGGATCAAACAGATGCGCACCAACATTTACTTGGAACTAGTGGATAAAGAAAGAGATAGGTGTCTTACTGTGCTCCTTCTTGCACAACACAATTGGCGTCCTTGTTGCCGCTACTAATTTGCTGCCAGCCATCATCAATAATTAGGAACCGCGGTGGAGTCCCTCCCTCTGACAAACTGCAGTAATAATTGCTAAATAATTTTAGCATTCCTTATCATTTATTCTTTAAGCTAGAAAATTAGGTTTTAAGTTTTTGCTTTTCTCTGTATTACGTTTTAAGGCCTTCTTCAACACCCTCAGCCGTGACATCAGTGTAGAAAGCATCCCAAGTGCACCAGCCAAACCAATCAAGGAAGGAGGGCAACTGCATACAACAACCCAAAAAGCTCACAAGTTACAAAACCCCATTTTCATAGAGCACCCAAGCAAACTTCTTGACAAAAAACAAATAAGTAAAAAGTCCCTAACCTTTTTCTTTTCTCGGTGGCGTAAAGTTTGCAAGTGTTCTTCAACAGCTCTATTACAAAGCAAGCACACAGATAAGAGGGGACTTGAATCATAAAGTAACATCGCAAATTTCTTTAGGTTTCTAAATTTCATTTTTGTTATTCTTCTGAAAGGACATAAAAATTTGCTTTAAGAACCAAAAAGACACAATCCAAGCATACCAAAATTTTAGATTACCAAGCTAGTTGAACCAACTGTCAATGTTCCTAAAGATAAGTAAATGTCTACAACAATAGTTACGTTACTCCAGGAAGACGTAGATTATGAAAATATTTCAACACCCCAAGTATGGACTTACTTTACAGCCTGGTTGATAACATCAAAGGGATTTCTCCCAGCATGCATGTAGACAAGGAAAAGCCCTTGGTCGGTTTTAACAGCATTATCTCCTGCAAAATCAAACTACATGATCAAATTCGTTTCTTTCTATTTTTCCTTGTCAAAAGTCTACAAAATCCATCAATATCACAAGGGCAGTCAATTATTTTTGAGTTAAGTTGTTCGCGTTAACAACAGCTTTATTCCACAATAATTCGAAAGTTAAGAATCCTGTAATTTTACAAAAAGATAGGACTATTTTAATGAAAGATATGGATTTATGCAATTATGCACTTCACAAATTAGGTAGTGTGTGGTTCACTCAATATTTTGATCGGTGTCATGAACTCACCACTTTCGAAGCAAATCTCAAGTTCATTCTTGTCGTTGCCTTGGAGAACTGCACGAAATTGGCCTTCAAGGAGAGGCAGGAAGACAGTATATACGGTTGGGGCATCAGATTCGCCTTCATTACTCTCTTTGCTCTCAACAAGCATAAATTGGGTCTCCAAGGGAATATCTTTGCCACATGTTCCCATTCTCTGAGTCATCCACCATAGCTTGAAACGAAATAAACAAATGAAACGGAGACCCCTGATACAGATAAAAGTGTTAATGATACTTTCATATCTTCTTCCTCTTTTTTTCCAAATTAACTATACTTGGATTTTAATTTAATAACCAGAATTGGCAGGACCACAGGACTTAATTTAGTGTCCTAGAGTCCAGAGGCACTCAAAAGCAAGTATGCAATAAAAAAGATAATCTTATAAACATATAATTGCTACAATTGGGTTTGAACAAAAGTATTTGTTGTTAAATTGCAAGTGCAATTAGTTTACTAAGCATTTTTCTACGTCATTCTTCATGCATATAGGTTTAATGTTTCTGAGAGTTTAATTCTGTTTTTCAACTGCAGGTTTGTATAATAGCTAGGTGCTTGGCGGAAACAAAATTTATATGAAGCTTCAACATCAGTTCAGAATATAGCAGTTGATTAATTAGAAGAAAGTCCGGCGCATACTCGAAGACACCCACAGGAAAGACATGGCGGCTTTTGCTATTCGATGCAATTGCACCAATGAATGCTCCAGTGACAAGTCCCACGCCCGAGCCTGGAGTCAGCACAATATTGTCTGGCACTCCCTTCAATATGGTCTTCCCATGAACTACAAGTTGACCATCATTGACGGAAATATTTGGTGTAATCGTCATTTTTTGGCACCGTACTACTGGCTGATAGTAGATTACATTCAATAAACAGAACCATGAAGCCGATATCAATAAAAAAATGCAGACACAAATTAAATCTATGTGCACAAAGCAGATAAAAGCAACAGTTAAAAATATATTTAGTACAAACAAGTTTGAAACTCAAAATTTAATTCTAAAACTGCAAATAAAGAAACTAATTTTATTGATCTATCTATGAGCCCAACTATATCTTTAATTCACATATTCATAATCATTTAAAAGTAAACATATTAGTGTCATCCCAAATTAAGTAAACTATATGAGCTGATACCATTTGATGGCATTCTCAAATATAAAGAAAATAAATACATCATATTGTTAACAAACAACAATCTAAGGAACTAAAATTATTTTATGGTACATAAGTTATACATCTATCAATTAAGAGTAAATAGAAGAAATTCCTCTTTAACAACTATAGATATAATCATAGAAGTGAAAGTATATGCACAAAGATGCCACCATTTATTTAGCAAATAAAAGAAAAAGATGTCACCATTCTCATAGTAACAGCCTAACAGGGGAAGGATCTTAAAGACTTTATTGTCTATCATATCAAAACTGTATTTATGTTTCGAGGAAAAATATTTAACATAGGCCCTCAAAATATGTATCCTTCTTCTGTTTTTCGGCTTCCAATAGTAAGCAAGTTGAATTAATTAGTTAATCCTAATAATATCATAAGTTAATAAGCAATATCTATATTATCGTGTTACACATAAAAAAATTCTTTAAATTATGATTGATTTTATTGCAAAAGATGAATATATATATATATATAGTCGTTTTCATGTGGTGTTTCTGTTTCTTGAAGAAAATATTACCAAACAAATAACACAATCATTTATTTATTGCTTCATTTGGTAACAGGAGAAACCTTGTTCTAGAAATTTATCCAGGGGATGTGTGGTCCACAAATTTTGTTTATACTATCCAAAAGTTCTGAACTACAGAAAAAGCGTTATAAAAAGTGAATCTGTTTCTAAAACAGAACTGAGAATAGTGAAGGAAACATGACTAATCAAAACGGAAATCATAATGAAAAAGAGCGTAAAAAAACAGAAAACAATTACCAGCTCAAGTAACCGGAAAACGTTCCGATCTGTGCAGAATTTGGGACAGGGGCCAAAATTTGAACAAATAAGGTAAAATCTAGAACACACAACTTTAATAACCTCTTAAACGCTTCAAATTTCTTCTAGGAAAGCAATAAAGAGCTGAAGAACTACACGCAGGTACAACAAAAGCTGAACTTCCAATGAATTAAACCTCAGAAATTGAACTTAAAAAATTAACACAAAAAACTCAAAAATTTCACCAGAACTCGAAGACGGACGGTGATCCAACCGCCTTATTTCACATACACATACACATACACAAACGCATGCATAATAGATAAAACCTGTATTTCCTGAATTTCCAAATTTCAGAATCGATAGCTCTATCTCAATAAAAACAATATCAATATCAGGACTCACCTTTTTATCACTAAACCGCCTCCCGGAACCTTTCTAAGATTAACAAGGCAACAACTCTGAACTCTATATCCCAAAATGTGTATGCTTATATATATATATATATATATATATAGAGAGAGAGAGAGAGAGAGAGAGAGAGAAATATATATAAATGTGAGGAAATGAACTCTGCAGAACCGCACTCTGGAAAGGAATGAATGAAAACTGTTATGGGAGCATGAGAAAATGTTTTGTTCTGTTTTTTTGAAAGTAGGTGAGTTGAACGGGAAAAATTAGGCAGTTTATATACTGTGGGTAGCGTTAAACATCGAACAACTTGACTGATGCTGTCGACTAGGATGGCGACGTGTAACGTGGGGGTGTGATGATTAAAGATTTTCAAAAAAAACGGAAGGACTTGGACGGATTAGTTTGATTGCATGTGAAGCATTGCAGGCCAGTGCCCGAGCAAGTTGGCAATGGCAGGTCTGGTCTGGTCTGGGTTTCACTTCACCAACAGCCAAGAATTGGATGGATAGATTTGTAATTCAATTGGGGTGAGGTTAACAGTTACGAGCATGCGTGCCTTTCTACTCCAACATTTAATAATACTCACCCTGTTGCTAAAAGATTATCGTATAAAATTAATGCACACAGATTAAATAATACAATTAATACTTAACGAAAACACTATACTACCCTTATTAATTGTCTCAACCAATTATTACATTTCCAATGTTTCTTATTCTTGTCAACCAATTACTACTTCTTATTCAACCAATTACTACTTAAATTATAGCATTGAATTGAATAAGAATTATTGGGAAGGGAATAAAACTTTAAATAGGAGAAAACTTTAAATAAGGGTAAAGTAGAAAAAAAAAATAGCTAATGTGTACTCCCTCTGTCCCTATTTAAATGACCTTTTTAGAGATGCGACATTAATTAAGATAATGATTGGAAGCGTTAAATATAATCTTTCGATTATCTATAATACCCTTAAATCATTAATGAGTTTAAATTACCAAAAAAAATAGGTAGAGTAATGAGGGGTATTTTTGGAAAAATTATCATTAATTCTCCTATATTTGAACAAACGTCAAATAATTAGGGACAAATAAAAAAGTCTAAAACGTCATTTAAATAGGAATGGAGGGAGTATTGATAAACTCAAAACAACAATCTTTTTGAAACAAAATTACTTTTTAAAACGACAATCTTTTAGGAATTGAGCGAGTAATATACTGCTATGTCCAAAATAAAATAAAATAAAATAAAATTCCTACTTAGTTTATTTATTTGTAGCAAGCATTACTCAAAAATAAAATGAGGAGAAATTTCGGTTGAAAAGGTATGGCTGGGCTGGCCAATAAATAAAGAAAACTGATATTTCTATTTGAGTTTTTTTTAAATATAGATAAAATTTATTCACTATTTATATGAGAATCATATAAAAATATTAATTTTTTATATAAAAATATCAGTTCTTTAAATTATTTGAAGTAAATTAGTAATGTATTCATTTTCATTTTTTTTTAAAAACTAAGTGGTACTACTTTATAGCAGTAATGAGTAAGCTCGACAATAATTAGCACATAAAGAAGAATCTATATATGTAGTGGACTAGTGCGCATTAGTAGTAGTAATTATTTTTCTTGAAAAGGAGTGTTTTTTGCATGTGGAATAAGTGTTATTCGAATATGCATGTGGAATAATTAAGTGGACTGCTTAAGATTAATTACTCCATTAGTTAAAGCAGGCTTCCACCATGTAAGTTCGATTATATTTTTTATCTTAATTGAAGGATTGATGATCAGTATGTTTCTAGATTATATAGCCAAAAATAGGGGGAATATAAATTAAAAAATAAAAAATCCTACTATACATGCTTTCAAAATTAAATACAAATTTTTGTAACAAGTATAATTTTATTTCATATCTCTAACATTTGATAGAATTGTATAATAATTAATGCTCTAAGAACTTTATAGTACTTTAATATATATATTAAGAAAATATATGTTAATTGCACCTTTTCTTATGAGTTTTGATCAATTTTGAGATTGATTTTGTGACGTCCCCAAATTCGAGTATTTTAATTTTAACACATATCTGGTACGTTACTATATATCATTTCTATAAATATTGCGAAAGATATAAACATAAATTGTTTATACAATAACCTTTACACATAACTCTCAAGGTCTGTAATCTTAACTTAATACATACCTTTAATATCTTAAAGGTTTACAATATCATTTGCATCAGAAAATTCAATAGTTCTAACTGCATAATAGTTTAGTCTTGCATTTTGCCTTTGCAATAAATTTGTCCAATAAATTTTAAATACAATGAAGATATATCATGATTAAAAAAAAAATGAAATTTTAAGTTTTCAATAATATAATAATTATGAAATAATATCAATTTCTTATGAGAAATTATATTAATGTGGGGCCACATAAATTGGGCACTGGTCCATGCACATCTCTATGAGATACGAATTACATGTCAAACATGACGAGGATATCTTATATCCATATCAGCACCACGTCAGCACCGTATCTTGGGGAAGTCCAGTTAGTATTAAGTATTAACTTGTTGTCAAAACTTACATTAGTTGCATAACTTGCATCTATATTAAACTTTAAAGATTTCTCAAAAATATTAGTAGTATTTAATTTAAAAGCTAAAATGAATCATTCGTTGAAGCAATATATTCTCTTACTAGATGGGTCTCGTGCCTCCGACACTGTATAGACGATGGGATTTATCTCAAACTTTGAACGGCCCAAATAATTTATTGAGTGAGCAAAAAATTTAAAATCATTTGTATTTTATTAAATAGATTTGAAACTTCCTGGATGTAATTAATTATAAACTTATTTTAGTGTGTGAATTGTAAGAAATATTACCTACATCCGAACAAACTATAGTCCATATAAATTTCACATAATTTATAGAATCCTTCTATGGCGACCGGCTCTGACCGGGGTAGTGCCCGACCGGATTTTTTTTTTAAAATTTGGGTTAAGTTCAGATGACCACCTGGGGTTTGGGCGGTTTCCCACTTAACCACCTATAGTCAGTAAAGCTACATTTAAACACCCGATTTTTTGAGTTAAAGTGAAAACGTTACCTTTTCCATCCAAATTAACAGTGCGTGCTTGTCAGACGCCAAAAACGCGTGAAAAGAGGGTGTAACAATAAAAAATAAATTAAAAATGTCTTAAATACCCTTCTTTCTTCTTAAGAAAGCTTCATAGAAGAAAATGATTGTTATTCAATACCCAGAAGCCATGAACGCATCAGATCTACAAATATGGAACAACGCCGACAATGGTGAATCAGAAGATCCATTGATAACCAAAGCTTCTTGGTGTTTTATAAATAAAGATGAATTTTTTTCTATAAATATTATTTTTGAATATTATGGAATAAATTTGATATAATGTTATAGTTGTGGGTAATATTTATAAATTTTGCAAAGTATGCAAGTTGTTATAAAATATTAGTTTGGTGGGGAATATTCTTTTTGTTAGGGAATATTAAATACAATGGCTCAATCATTGGTGGACCCCTAGCGAAATTATTATCGGGATTAAAAGCGACAAAAATATTTTATAAAAATAACGGCGGAGGTGTTCTGAATTAAAAGCTGTTGAACTACCGTTGGTAAAAATGCGATGTCTGGCGTGGTTGCGTAGTAGCACTTACGGTATTGATTATTGATCTTTACGTGAGAAGTCACTTTCGGTATATACTCTCGATTATTACTTCTGATAATTCTTTGCGTCATATCTCTTATATTATTGATTGATTATTGTCACGATATCATCATACATATAATATGTTATAGTATTAAATCGATAATTGAGGCGACAAGTTATAAATGATTAATAATTGTTGAAAGATTAAATATGTGTTGATGAAAAAAAAAAAAATGATTTGTGGTAAGTTTGATTATTTTATGGGGGCTCGTATATAATCATCTAAGAGTCTCTTAAATCTATTTACCTTCGTCGATAGTAATTACCTTGTCGATAGTAATTACCTTAAATCTATATAATAATTACCTTACCTAATATAATTACCTTCGTCGATAATTACCCTTGTGAATAGTATTTACCTTAAATCGATAGTAATTACCTTAAATCGATAGTAATTACCCTTGTGAATAGTATTTACCTTCGTCGATAGTATTTACCTTCGTTAATAGTAATTACCTTTACGGACGTCGAACCACTTGTCGTTTCACATTCTGAGAGCGAACGAACCACTTGTCGTTTCACATTCGAGCGTCGAACCGATTAAATCGAGCCTTTGCCTTTTCACGGCGGTCTTAAGCTAGAAATCTTCTATAAATAGAGGCTGAGGCTTCATTATTTTCACGAATTCATTCGAGCTATAGAGAGAAAGTATAGAGAGAATAAGAGAAAGAAGAAGAGTATTTTGTTCTTACTGCTTCTGCGATATTCAATCTCTACCAAATGTAAGGGGTGTTATTCTTTCTTATTAATGAAGAAAGCTGTTGTTATTCCATTGCTTATTATTACATTGGAATAACTTTTGTATAAGTGGTTTACCTATACTTGGTGACATTCTTCTATTATTACATTTGGAACATCACATGCATGTGTTTTTTACACGGGACTGGTTAAAATCTTTATTATTATTACATTTGGAACATCACATGCATGTGTTTTTACAGGACTGGTTAAAATCTTTATTATTACATTTGGAACATCACATGCATGTGTTTTACAGGACTGGTTAAAATCTTTATTATTACATTGGAATATCCTATACATGTGTTTTTTTAGGATGCAGTTCCATCTTTATTATTACATTGGAACATCACATGCCGGTGTGAATTTCACGACACTGGTTCCGTTATTTATTATTACATTGGAATAACACATGCATGCGATGCTATCTATCGCATGCATGGTGATTTCTTTTGTTATTCCATTCTTTATTATACCCGGTTGGTTAAAACTTTGACTTATACTCCATGAAATTAGTAGAATATCCTTGATATTTGCGTTTCATCGATATCTTTTCATGGAAATATTCTTACGATCATTCTTGAATTTTACTCTACAAAGCATGATGTCGTGTTGATAATTTGGGCGTTAATAATTCTGGATAAAATAATTCTTGAACTTGTTTTATTGAATTCTTATATCATTGTCATCATCCTCATATTTATATTTTTTTTTTTGTCATCGTGTGGCACATAGTGCGTAGATGGACTTGGTATGATTATGACCGAGAGACTATTGATTGTAATCATGGTAGTAATATTACAAATGATGTGATAAAAATCCTCGATTAGTAGTAGTGCATTGATGGGCGATTGTTGGCATGATCATGACCATTAATGAATACCTGAAATATTCTTGGCGTGTGTGCGTGAATAATTGTGGTCGTGATCTTAAAGAATATCCTTGGCCGTAGTGCGGGGGTGATTCGATGATGTGAAATATTTATTAAAAGTGAGTCTCGGTATAAGCGATGATGAAAAACCTTTTAAAACCTAAAAGATAGTAGACTTTATTTTCTCTTGACTCTTTTAATGGATTGCGTATTCATTGCGATTAAAGCTGGTTTATCTATTGTATTTTATCGGTTTAACATTATTGAAGACTATTGATAATTTATTACGCATTATCTTAGTCGTAATATTTCTTCTTGGGCTAGTTGAGCTCACCCTTTCTTTCCTTTATTCTCTTGAAATGATAATATAAATTTGGGACGAGTCGGGGAAGCAGTGATGGTCTGAAGATAGCATTAGTAGTCCTCACTTATTACAGTAAAATAGTGTGATAATAATTATAATGAGGACTTTTTTTTGAGTTTGTATAATATCTAGTAGAAGCGATATTTGTATTTAAACTCACGATTTATATCGTATTATACCAGCAGTTATGTTAATAAGTTGTTTTTAAATTACATACCATGTAAGTATGTAACCCAAGATGGGTGATGTATACCTAATTTTGGGGCGTCGCGGTTAATTATCGAGCTTAGGGATATGATCCACAGCTAAGATGTGAGAATAGTACTAGGAGGGAGGCAGGGGAATACCTTGTTAGTATGACCTACTAAGTTTATGTGATATTTTATTGGTTGGTGGGAAGATAGGGATAATTTGTTACATGTCGATTAACCTTTTGTTTTGTGGCGATGTCTGAAAATGACATCGAGAATGTTGAGAATAGCGATGGGCCTTGACGATTGTTGATTCACCACATGTCGATAATCGAGGATAATGTGCATCGAGGCGACAATCCTCATGCAAACAACAACAACGACCAAATGATGAATGATCGAATGTTGGAGGCTTTATCTGATTTATCTGACAATGATGAGGCGACTCTGTCCAAAAGTGGGTGGAAACACGGAAAACTCTCGGCGATCACATTAAACAATTTAAGGAGCTGGGACCACCGGAGTTTAAGGAGAGCAAAACCACTTACGGCGGAAGCATGGATAAAAGCAGTTACCAAGATATTTGATGTCTTGGGATGCTCAGAAAGCAAAGGTTCCCTTCTTAGCCTTTATGTTCTTGCGCGGAGGCGGATTCTTGGTGGGAAATCGGTAAAAGCGTACTCGACCAATTTGTCTTGAAGATATCTTGGGAGAAGTTCGGGGAGGCATTCAGCGACAAATACTTTCACGAAAGTATTACATACATGAAGGAGGTGGAGTTTATCAAGTTGGAACAAAACAATATGGCCAGGTATACATGATACGAGGCAAAATTTGCGGAGTTATCACGGTTCGTCCCACTTGGTGGATAATGAAGAGAAATGGCGAAATGTTTTAAGAGGTTTGAAGCGGGAATCGTCGACATCTTATTTCTCATAAAGCGTGTTTGTATTGGATGTTGTAAATAGGGCTCGATTAGTGGAAGCGCGATAATGAGTCAACCTTGACTAAAAGAAGCGGTAAGCAAAATTATAATACCGGCGAGAATAGTCGTCGGCGGTGACAACAAGCGTGGAGGAATCAACGGGCGGATATGGTAACCACCGGTGGTGTCGGGGCCAAAACAATAAGAATGGACATTTCGAAAAGGAGATTCATGATGATGGAAAGGCGTCGGCACCGGCACCCGTTGTTAAGGAAGGAGAAAAGACCACTGTCGTATGCTTCAAATGCGGAGGAGAGGGACACATCGATCAAAGCTGCGTCAAATGTCTTAGTCAAAGCGTGTTATAATTGTGGAAGAAAGGTCAACAGCTCGATTTTGTGTTTCTGAAAACAAATTCATTTAGGATGGAAACACCAAAGGCCGTCCCGAAAAATTCAAAGCCGTTAGTCTGAGGAGGCATTTGTTGTGACCTCCCAAAGAGCGAGAATCCGAATGAGGTCATCACGGGTAAAACTTATCATAAACTCTAATGAAGTCTATACTTTATTTGATCTGGGGTTCTACCCATTCTTTTATTTCTCTACTTGCGCTCATCGATTAAATTTGACTCAGGAGAAATTAGACTTTGACTTATCTGTGGAAACTCAGTTGGGAGAAACCTTCATTACATCCACTTTGTTTATAAGTCTTGTTTGGTTCAAATCGGTACCCTCACATTTACACATCGATCTTATTTCATTAAAAATACTTGCATTTGGCGTGATTACAGGGATTGATTGGTTAACTACTTATCATGCAAAATTGATTGTTTTAAATAAGGTTGTTAGCTTTCATATTCTAATCAACCTATTATCACGAATTCAAACGACCAAACCATTAAAATCAATCACGGTCGTCTCGAAGCCATAAAATTATTCGTTTATTGAAAAGCGGATGTCGAGCTTTCTTAGCTCATATCATGATTTAAATAAAAATCGTCGATTTTAAGCGATATTCTATTGTTAATAAATTTCTGACGTATTCCCAAGAACTTCTGGCTACCCCGGGCGTGAAATTGAATTTTGTATCGACCTTGAACGGTACAAAACCTATTTCAAAGCCCATGTCGAATAGCTCTATTGAACTTGAGGAGTTAAAGACCCAATGCGAGGAATTGTTAGACATTGGCTTTATTAGTCTAGTACTTCTCCTTGGGGTGCTCTGTTGTTACATTAATGAAGAAGAAAGATGGGAGTATCGACTTTGTATTGATTATCGGGAGTTGAATCATGTCACCATCAAAAATAGGTATCCATTGCCCCGCGTATTGATGACTGTTTGACCCGATTCTGAGGAGCAAATTCTTTTCAAAGATTGATCTTAGTTAGGATATCACCAATTGAAGATTAG
Source organism: Panax quinquefolius (assembly GCA_020205615.1). Lineage (NCBI taxonomy): Eukaryota > Viridiplantae > Streptophyta > Magnoliopsida > Apiales > Araliaceae > Panax > Panax quinquefolius. The sequence goes on along the minus strand of CM035170.1, from coordinate 104,862,821 downwards.
AGCCGTGACATTCGAAAGGCGGCTTTGAGAACTTCGATGCGGGCATTATGAATTCTAGTCGTATCCTTTGGATTGACTAATGCTCTCTTTGCCTTCATGGATATGATGAGCAAAGTATTCGAGGAATATTTAGATCACTTTGTGGTCGTCTTTATTGATGACATCCTTATTTATTCCAAAAGCGTGAAGATCATGAAAGCAACACTTGAAATGACACTCCAAAAGCTTAAATGAATATAAGCTTTATGCGAGTTGAAGAAATCACGAGTTACGGCTTGAAGAAGTAGCATTCCTTGAGCACGTGGTATCAAGTCATGGAATATCTGTTGACCCGATGAAGATTGAAGCTATTGAAAGTGGGAACAACCTAAATCGATGGCCAAAAAATCGTAGCTTTCTCGGTTTAAATTGGTTTATTATCGGAGATTCGTGGAAGGATTTTCTCGAATCGCTATTCCATTGACTCGGTGACTCGGAAGATATCTGAAAGTTCGGTTGGAAGCGAAGAATGTGAGAAGAGTTTTCAAGAACTTCGAGAGAGACTTATTTATTTTGTTACACGTGATACCATCGGCTCGGAGGGATTTGTCATCTCTGATGATCTTGAGCAAAGGTTGGGATGTGTTCTCATGCAACATGGAAAAGTAATAGCTTTATGCCTCGCGACAACTCAAAAGAATATGAGAGGAATTATCCTACTCATGATCTAGAGTTAGCGGTTGTTATCTTCTTGCACTTAAAATTTGGAGGCATTACTTGTATGGGGAGAAAGTGGAGATCTTTCTGGGATCGTAAAAGCCTCAAATATTTCTTCACTCAAAGGAACTCGACATGCGACAACGACGTTGGCTTGAAGCTGTTGAAAGATTATGATCGTACCATCGATACCATCACGGAAAAGCGAGCGTGGTAGTGCGCGTTGAGTAGAAAATCATATGCAAAATCTGAGTGCGATATTGTCAATATGAGCCCATTTGTGTGACTTGCAAAGGATGGAGATAGAATTAAAGACTCGGGGCGCGTGTGATGATGATAGCGAGTATCTGAGTAGAAGGCAGACTTTAATTGATAAAGTTAAAGGCTGCTCAAACTCTGGACACGGAGGTGATCGCGTATGAGGAAGAAAGTGCGAAGAAGGTCTTTATCTTAGGAAGCAAGAATCGATGAAGAAGGAATACTTGAGTCGACTCCGGACTTTGTGTTCTAACGACCACGATTTAAAGTATAATATCATGATGGAGCGCCTGACACACCATTTGCAATCCATCACAGGAGTACCAAAATGTATCATGATATTAAATCGTACATTTTGGTGGAAGCAATATGAAGAGAGAGATAAGCGGCTTTTTTATCTCAAGGTGTCTAACTTGTCAGCGAGTTAAAAGCGGACATCAAGTACCAAAAGGTCCATTGCAACCACTTGAAATTCGAATGGAAGTGGGAGCACATTACCATGGATTTAGTTCTGGGTCTTCTAAGGTTTCTCGAGGCGTTGATGCGATTTGGGTCATTGTTGATAGGTTGACCAAGTCTGCTCATTTCTTCTGCGTCTGAGAAACTTATACACTTGAGCGTCTTGCTTTCGTATGTACATAAGCGAGAGTTGTAAGGCTGCATGGTATCTTAGGTATCCATAGTTTACGATCGAGACCCAAGATTCACTTCACGATTTTGGGTTAGTTTGCAAAAAGCTATGAGCGCAGACTTACGATTTAGCTCGGCATATCATCCTCGAGACGGACGGACGATCGGAGGGACTATTCAAACTCTTGAAGATCTATTAAGACTACTGTGTCCTTGATTTGAGGGGAGTTGGGACAAGTTCTTACCATTGGTGGAGTTTTCCTACAACAAGCGATTATCAAACAGAAGTATTGGCATGGCTCCATTCGAGCGTTGTATGGAAGAAAGTGTCGTTCTCGGTATCTTTGGGATGAGGTGGGTGAAGCAACGTTGTTGGGGCCGGAGTTGATGCGTATGACTACGGAAAAAGATTGAAACGATCAAATGAGTATAAAAACCTCAAAAAATCGACAAAAGAGTTATCTTGATCTTCATCGAAAGGGCGTGGAATTGATATAGGAGATCGTGTGTTGTTTAAGAGTTGCTCCATGGAAAGGAGTTACAAGATTTGGAAAGAGAGAAAACTTAACCCTCGATTCATCGGTCCATTTTAATCCTCGATCGAGTAGGAGCGTGGCTATATAGACTAAACTTTCTGCTGAAATATGTCTAAATGTTCATAACGTTTTCACATATCTATATTACGTAAATATGTGAAAGACCGAACCATATTATTGAGTTAGAAGCAGGACAATAGCGGAAGATTTGGCGTATGAAGAGGTTCTGTTCAAATTTTGGATAAGAAGGAACATATTCTACGCTCGAGGTTATACCTCAAATCGAAGTTTTGTGGAGGAACCACGATGTTGAGAAATGACTTGGGAGTTAGAATCGAAATGAAATCAAGGTATCCTTACCTCTTGACATACAGTCGTACCACTAATTTGAGGCGAAATTTCATAAGAAGGGAGGTTGTAAGACCCGACTTTTATAAATAAAGATGAATTTTTCTATAAATATTATTTTTGAATATTATGGAATAAATTTGATATAATGTTATAGTTGTGGGTAATATTTATAAATTTTGCAAAGTATCTGAGTTGTTATAAAATATTAGTTTGGTGGGGAATATTCTTTTTGTTAGGGAATATTAAATACAATGGCTCAATCATTGGTGGACCCCACAGAAATTATTGTCGGATTGAAAAGCGACAAAAATATTTTATAAAAATAACGGCGGAGGTGTTCTGAATTAAAAGCTGTTGAACTACCGGTTGGTAAAAAAATGCGATGTCTGGCGTGGTTGCGTAGTAGCACTTTGCGTATTATTGATTATTGATCTTTACGTGAGAAGTCACTTTCGGTATGCTCGATTATTACTCTGATAATTCTTTGCATCATATCTCTTATATTATTGATTCATTATTGTCACGATTATCATACATATAATATGTTATAGTATTAAATCAATAATTGAGGCGACAAGTTATAAATGATTAATAATTGTTGAAAGATTAAATATGTGTTGATGAAAAAAAAATGATTTGTGGTAAGTTTGATTATTTTATGGGGGCTCGTATATATATCATCTAAAGTCTCTAAGTAGTCTCTTAAATCGATAGTAATTACCTAATCGATAGTAATTACCTTGTGAATAGTATTTACCTTCGTCGATAGTAATTACCCTTGTGTAATTACCTTACGTCGATAGTAATTACCTGAATAGTATTTACCTTAAATCGATAGTAATTACCTTAAATCGATAGTAATTACCCTTGTGAATAGTATTTACCTTCGTCGATAGTATTACCTTCCTTCGTTAATAGTAATTACCTTTACAGACGTCGAACCACTTGTCGTTTCACATTCTGAGGCGTCGAACCACTTGTCGTTTCACATTCTGAACGCGTCGTCGAACCGATTAAATCGAGCCACTTTTGCCTTTTCACACGGCGGGTCTTAAGCTAGAAATCTTCTATAAATAGAGGCTGAGGCTTCATTATTTTCACGAATTCATTCAAGCTATAGAGAGAAAGTATAGAGAATAAGAGAAAAAAAGAAGTATTTTTATTCTTACTTCTTTGCGATATTCAATCTCTACCAAATGTAAGGGGTGTTATTCTTTCTTATTAATGAAGAAGGCTGTTGTTATTCCATTTATTGCTTATTATTACATTGGAATAACTTTTGTATAAGTGGTTTACCTATACTTGGTGACATTCTTCTATTATTACATTGGAACATCACATGCATGTGTTTTTTGGGACTGGTTAAAATCTTTATTATTATTACATTGGAACATCACATGCATGTGTTTTACAGGACTGGTTAAAATCTTTTTATTATTCATTTGGAACATCACATGCATGTGTTTTTTTGGGGACTGGTTAAAATCTTTATTATTCATTGGAATATCTATCATGTGTTTTACAGGATGGAGTTCCATCTTTATTATTACATTGGAACATCACATGCCGGTGTGAATTTCACGACTTTGGGTTCCGTTATTTATTATTACATTGGAATAACACATGCATGCGATCTATCGCGTGCGTGGTGATTTCTTTTGTTATTCCATTCTTTATTATACCCGGTTGGTTAAAACTTTGACTTATACTCCATGAAATTAGTAGAATATCCTTGATATTTGCGTTTCATCGATATCTTTTCATGGAAATATTCTTACGATCATTCTTGAATTTTACTCTACAAAAAGCGATGTCGTGTTGATAATTTGGGCGTTAATAATTCTGGATAAAATAATTCTTCTTGAAACTTGTTTTTATTGAATTCTTATATCATTGTCATCATCCTCATATTTATATTTTTTTTTAAAAGTAAATACATGGCACATAGTGCGTAGATGGACTTGGTATGATTATGACGAGAGACTATTGATGTAATCATGGCCAGTAATATTACAAATGATGTGATAAAAATCCTCGATGGTAGTAGTGCATTGATGGGCGATTGTTGGCATGATCATGACCATTAATGAATACCTGAAATATTCTTGGCGTAGTGCATGAATAATTGTGGTGCGTGATCTTAAAGAATATCCTTGGCCGTAGTGCGGGGGGTGATTCGATGATGTGAAATATTTATTAAAGTGAGTCTCGGCTATAAGCGATGATGAAAAACCTTTTAAAACCTAAAAGATAGTAGACTTTATTTTCTACTTGACTCTTTTAATGGATTACGTATTCAATTGCGATTAAAGCGGTTTGTCTATTGTATTTTATCGGTTTAACATTATTGAAGACTATTGATAATTTATTACGCATTATCTTAGTCATAATATTTCTTCTTGGGCTAGTTGAGCTCACCCTTTCTTTCCTTTATTCTCTTGAGGAAATGATAATATAAATTTGGGGACGAGTCGGGAAGCAGTGATGGTCTGAAGATAGCATTAGTAGTCCTCACTTTATTACGTAAAATAGTGTGATAATAATTATAATGAGGACTTTTTTTTTGAGTTTGTATAATATCTAGTAGGCGATATTTGTATTTAAACTCACGATTTATGTAAATTATACCACAGCAGTTATGTTAATAAGTTGTATTTAAATTACATACCATGTAAGTGTGCGACCCCAGAGATGGGTGATGTATACCTAATTTTGGGGGCGTCACGGTTGATATCGAGCTTAGGGATATGATCCACAGGCTAAGATGTGAGAATAGTACTAGGAGGGAGGCAGGGAATACCTTGTTAGTATGACTACTAAGTTTATGTGATATTTTATTGGTTGGTGGAAGATAGGGATAATTTGTTTACATGTCGATTAACCTTTTGTTTTGTGGCGATGTCTGAAAATGACATCGAGAATGTTGAGAATAGCAATGGGCCTTGACGATTGTTGATTCACCACATATCGATAATCGGGATAATGTGCATCGAGGCGACAATCCTCATACAAACAACAACAACGACCAAATGATGAATGATCAAATGTTGGAGGCTTTATCAATTTATCTGACAATGATGAGGCGACTCTGTCCAAAAGCGTGGGTGGAAACACGGAAAACTCTCGGTGATCACCATTAAACAATTTAAGGCTGGGACCACCGGGAGTTTAAGGAGAGCAAAAACCACTTACGGCGGAAGCATGGATAAAGCAGATTACCAAGATATTTGATGTCTTGGGATGCTCAGAGAAGCAAAAGGTTCCCTTCTTGCCTTTATGTTTTGCGGAGGAGGCGGATTCTTGGTGGGAATCGGTAAAAGCGTACTCGACCAATTTGTCTTGAAGATATCTTGGGAGAAGTTCGAGGGAGGCATTCAGCGACAAATACTTTCACGAAAGTATTACGCCATACATGAAGGAGGTGGAGTTTATCAAGTTGGAACAAAACAATATGGCCAGTAATCATGATCTGAGGCAAAATTTGCGGAGTTATCACGGTTTCGTCCCACTTGGTGGATAATGAAGAGAATGAATGGCGAAATGTTTTAAGAGGTTTGAAGCGGGAGATCGTCGACATCTTATTTCTCATAAAGCGTGTTTGTATTGAGGATGTTGTAAATAGGGCTCGATTAGTGGAAGCGCGATAATGAGTCAACCTGACTAAAAGAAGCGGTAAGCAAAATTATAATACCGGCGAGAATAGTCGTGGCGGTGACAACAAGCGTGGAGGAATCAACGGGCGGATATGGTAACCACTTGGTGGTAATCGGGGCCAAAACAATAAGAATGGACATTTCAAAAGAAAGGAGATTCAACAATGATGGAAAGGCGTCGGCCAAGCACCCGTTTGTTAAGGAAGGAAAAGACACCTATCGTATGCTTCAATGCGGAGGAGAGGGACACATCGATCAAAGCTGCGTCATGCTTCAGTCAAAGCGTGTTATAATTGTGGAAGAAGGTCAACTTAGCTCGATTTTGTCGTTTCTGAAGACAAATTCAACTAGGATGGAAACACCAAAGGCCGTCCCGAAAATTTAAAGCCGGTAGTCTGAGGGAGAGCATTTGTTGTGACCTCCCAAAGAGCGAGGAATCGAAATGAGGTCATCACGGGTAAGCTTATCATAAACTCAATGAAGTCATACTTTATTTGATCTGGGTTCTACCCATTCTTTTATTTCTCTACTTGCGCTCATCGATTAAATTTGACTCAGGAGAAATTAGACTTTGACTTATCTGTGGAAACTCAGTTGGGAGAAACCTTCATTACATCCATTTGTTTATAAGTCTTGTTTGGTTCAAATCGGTACCCTCACATTACACATCGATCTTATTTCATTAAAAATACTTGCATTTGGCGTGATTACAAGGATTGATTGGTTAACTACTTATCATGCAAAATTGATTGTTTTAAATAAGGTTGTTAGCTTTCATATTCTAATCAACCTATTATGCGAATTCAAACGACCAAACCATTAAAATCAATCACGGTCATCTCGAAGCCATAAAGCTATTCGTTTATTGAAAAGCGGATGTCGAAACTTTCTTAGCTCATATCCTGATTTAAATAAAAATAAATCGGTTTTAAGCGATATTCTATTGTTAATAAATTTCTGACGTATTCCCAAGAACTTCTGGCCTACCCCGGGCGTGAAATTGAATTTTGTATCGACCTTGAACACGGTACAAAACCTATTTCAAAAGCCCATGTCGAATAGCTCTATTGAACTTGAGGAGTTAAAGACCCAATGCGAGAATTGTTAGACATTGGCTTTATTAGTCTAGTACTTCTCCTTGGGGTGCTCTGTTACATTAAGTGAAGAAGAAAGATGGGAGTATCGACTTTGTATTGATTATCGGGAGTTGAATCATGTCACCATCAAAAATAGGTATCCATTGCCCGTATTGATGACTGTTTGACCCGATTCAAGAGCAAATTCTTTTCAAAGATTGATCTTAGTTAGGATATCACCGATTGAAGATTAGAACCGTGACATTCGAAAGGCGGCTTTCGAACTTCGATGCGGGCATTATGAATTCTAGTCATATCCTTTGGATTGACTAATGCTCTCTTTGCCTTCATGGATATGATGAGCCAAGTATTCGAGGAATATTTAGATCACTTTGTGGTCGTCTTTATTGATGACATCCTTATTTATTCCAAAAGCGTGAAGATCATGAAAGCAACACTTGAAGACGACACTCCAAAAGCTTCGTGAATATAAGCTTTATGCGAGTTGTTGAAGAAATCGAGTTACGGCTTGAAGAAGTAGCATTCCTTGGGCACGTGGTATCAAGTCGTGGAATATCATTTGACCCGTGAAGATTGAAGCTATTGAAAAGTGAGAACAACTTAAATCGATGTGGCCAAACGTCGTAGCTTTCTCGGTTTAAATTTGGTTATTATCGGAGATTAAATGGAAGGATTTTCTCGAATCGCTATTCCGTTATTCGGTGACTCGGAAAGATCTGAAGTTCGGTTGGAAGCGAAGAATGTGAGAAGAGTTTTCAAGAACTTCGAGGAGACTTATTTATTTTGTTACGTGATACCATCGGCTCGGAGGATTTGTCATCTCTGGTGATCTTGAGCAAAGGTTGGGATGTGTTCTCATGCGACATGGAAAAGTAATAGCTTTATGCCTCGCGACAACTCAAAGAATATGAGAGGAATTATCCTACTCATGATCTAGAGTTAGCGGTTTGTTATCTTCTTAACTTAAAATTTGGAGGCATTACTTGTATGGGGAGAAAGTGGAGATCTTTACGGATCGTAAAAAGCCTCAAATATTTCTTCACTCAAAAGGAACTCAACATGCGACAACGGCGTTGGCTTGAAGCTGTTGAAAGATTATGATCGTACCATCGATACCATCTGGAAAAGCGAGCGTGGTAGGTGGCGCGTTGAGTAGAAAATCATATGCAAATCTGAGTGCGATATTGTCAATATGAAAGCCCATTTGTGTGACTTGCAAAGGATGGAGATAGAATTAAAGACTCGAGGGCGCGTGTGATGATAAGCGAGTATCTGAGTAGAAGAACTTTAATTGATAAAGTTAAAATTAAAGGCTCTCAAACTTCTGGACACAGGTGATCGTATGAGGAAGAAAGTGCGAAGGTCTTATCTTGGGAAGCAAGAATCGATGAAGAAGGAATACTTGAGTCGACTCCGGACTTTGTGTTCTAACGACCGATTTAAAGTATAATATCATGATGGAGGCACACACACACCATTTGCAATCCATCACAGGAGTACCAAAATGTATCATGATATTAAATCGTACATTTTTTGGTGGAAGCAATATGAAGAGAGAGATAAGCGTTTATTTATCTCGAGGTGTCTAACTTGTCAGCGAGTTAAGCGGAGCATCAAGTACCAAAAGGTCCATTGCAACCACTTGAAATTCCGAATGGAAGTGGGAGCACATTACCATGGATTTAGTTCTGGGTCTTCTAAGGTTTCTCAAGGCGTTGATGCGATTTGGGTCATTGTTGATAGGTTGACCAAGTCTGCTCATTTCTTCTGCGTCTGAGAAACTTATACACTTGAGCGTCTTGCTTTCGTATGTACATAAGCGAGATTGTAAGGCTGCATGGTATCTGCGGTATCCATAGTTTACGATCGAGACCCAAGATTCACTTCACGATTTTGGGTTAGTTTGCAAAAAGCTATGAGCGCAGGACTTACGATTTAGCTTCGGCATATCATCCTCGAACAGACGGACGATCGGAGAGGACTATTCAAACTCTTGAAGATCTATTAAGACTACTGTGTCCTTGATTTCAGGGGAGTTGGGACAAGTTCTTACCATTGGTGGAGTTTTCCTACAACAAGCGATTATCAAGCAAGTATTGGCATGGCTCCATTCGAGCGTTGTATGGAAGAAAGTGTCGTTCTCGATTATCTTTGGGATGAGGTGGGTGAAACAACGTTGTTGGGGCCGGAGTTGATGCGTATGACTACGGAAAAGATTGAAACGATCCGACAAGCGTATAAAAACCTCACAAAATCGACAAAAGAGTTATCTTGATCTTCGTGAAAGGGCGTGGAATTCGATATAGGAGATCGTGTGTTGTTAAGAGTTGCTCCATGGAAAGGAGTTACAAGATTTGGAAAGAGAGAAAACTTAACCCTCGATTCATCGGTCCATTTTAATCCTCGATCGGTAGGAGCGTGGCTATAGACTGTTTCTGCTTGAATATGTCTCGTGTTCATAACGTTTTTCACATATCTATATTACGTAAATATGTGAAAGACCGAACCATATTATTGAGTTAGAGCCGGACGAAATAGCGGAAGATTTGGCGTATGAAGAGGTTCTGTTCAAATTTTGGATAAGAAGGAACATATTCTACGCTCGAGGTTATACCTCAAGTCGAAGTTTTGTGGAGGAACCACGATGTTGAGAAATGACTTGGGAGTTAGAATCGAAATGAAATCAAGGTATCCTTACCTCTTGACATACAGTCGTACCCTAATTTAGAAGAAAATTTCATAAGAAGGGAGGTTGTAAGACCCGACTTTTATAAATAAAGATGAATTTTTCTATAAATATTATTTTTGAATATTATGGAATAAATTTGATATAATGTTATAGTTGTGGGTAATATTTATAAATTTTGCAAAGTATGCAGTTGTTATAAAATATTAGTTTGGTGGGGAATATTCTTTTTGTTAGGGAATATTAAATACAATGGCTCAATCATTGGTGGACCCCTGACGAAATTATTGTCGGATTGAAAAAGCGACAAAAATATTTTATAAAAATAACGGCGGAGGTATTCTGATTTAAAAGCTGTTGAACTACCGGTGGTAAAAAAATGCGATGTCTGGCGTGGTTGCGTAGTAGCACACGGTATTGATTATTGATCTTTACGTGAAAGTCACTTTCGGTATGCTCGATTATTACTCTGATAATTCTTTGCATCATATCTCTTATATTATTGATTCATTATTGTCACGATATCATACATATAATATGTTATAGTATTAAATCAATAATTGAGGCGACAAGTTATAAATGATTAATAATTGTTGAAAGATTAAATATGTGTTGATGAAAAAATGATGATTTGTGGTAAGTTTGATTATTTTATGGGGGCTCGTATATGTATCATCTAAGAGTCTCTTAAGTATTACCTTACCTTACGTCGATAGTAATTACCTTCGTCGATAGTAATTACCCTTGTGAATAGTATTATACCTTAAATCGATAGTAATTACCTTGTCGATAGTATTTACCTTGCGTGATATATAGTAATTACCTTCGTCGATAGTAATTACCTTCGTATAGTAATTACCCTTGTGAATAGTATTTACCTTAAATCGATAGTATTTACCTTACGTTAATAGTAATTACCTTTACCGGAGCGTCGAACCACTTGTCGTTTCACGTCGAACCACTTGTCGTTTCACATTCGAGCGTCGAACCACTTGTCGTTTCACATTCTGAGCGTCGAACCAATTCGTCGAGCCACTTGCCTTTTCACACGGCGGTCTTAAGCTAGAAATCTTCTATAAATAGAGGCTGGGGCTTCATTATTTTCACGAATTCATTCGAGCTATAGAGAGAAAGTATAGAGAGAATAAGAGAAAAGAAGAAGAGTATTTTTTATTCTTACTGCTTCTGCGATATTCAATCTCTACCAAATGTAAGGGGTGTTATTCTTTCTTATTAATGAAGAAAGCATTGTTATTCCATTGCTTATTATTACATTGGAATAACTTTTGTATAAAGTGTTTTACCTATACTTGGTGACATTCTTCTATTATTACATTGGAACATCACATGCATGTGTTTTACAGGACTGGTTAAAATCTTTATTATTATTACATTTGGAACATCACATGCATGTGTTTTACAGGACTGGTTAAAATCTTTATTATTACATTGGAACATCACACATGCATGTGTTTTACAGGGACTGGTTAAAATCTTTATTATTACATTGGAATATCTATCATGTGTTTTACAGGATGCAGTTCCATCTTTATTATTACATTGGAACATCACATGGGTGTGAATTTCACGACACAGTTCCGTTATTTATTATTACATTGGAATAACTTTTATGCATGCGGTTATATCGCGTGCGTGGTGATTTCTTTTGTTATTCCATTCTTTATTATACCCGGTTGGTTAAAACTTTGACTTATACTCCATGAAATTAGTAGAATATCCTTGATATTTGCGTTTCATCGATATCTTTTCATGGAAATATTCTTACGATCATTCTTGAATTTTACTCTACAAAAGCGATGTCGTGTTGATAATTTGGGCGTTAATAATTCTGGATAAAATAATTCTTGAACTTGTTTTATTGAATTCTTATATCATTGTCATCATCCTCATGTTTATATTTTTTTTGTCAGTCAATACATGGCACACCTGTGTGCGTAGATGGACTTGGTATGATTATGACGAGAGACTATTAGGTTGTAATCATGGCCAGTAATATTACAAATGATGTGATAAAAATCCTCGATTAGGTAGTAGTGCATTGATGGGCCGATTGTTGGCATGATCATGACCATTAATGAATACACAAATATTCTTGGCGTGATGCGTGAATAATTGTGGTGCGTGATCTTAAAGAATATCCTTGGCGTAGTGCGGGGTGATTCGATGATGTGAAATATTTATTAAAGTGAGTCTCGGCTATAAGCGATGATGAAAAACCTTTTAAAACCTAAAAGATAGTAGACTTTATTTTCTACTTGACTCTTTTAATGGATTGCGTATTCATTGCGATTAAAGCTGGTTTATCTATTGTATTTTATCGGTTTAACATTATTGAAGACTATTGATAATTTATTACGCATTATCTTAGTCGTAATATTTCTTCTTGGGCTAGTTGAGCTCACCCTTTCTTTCATTTATTCTTGGAAAATGATAATATAAATTTGGACGAGTCGGAAGCAGTGATGGTCACGAAGATAGCATTAGTAGTCCTCACTATTACGTAAAATAGTGTGATAATAATATAATGAGGACTTTTTTTTTGAGTTTGTATAATATCTAGTAGGCGATATTTGTATTTAAACTCACGGTTTTATGTCGTATTTTATACATACATAAGTTGAGTATATGTCCACAAATTTTGAGCCGTTAAAAATTCACGAATGATTTGTTATGAATTTTAAGAGGTGTCCGATTAGAAATCGGGGTTATAATTGATTTTGGTGGAAAATTCTAGAATTGAGTGGGCCCCACTTGTGGTTGGTGAAGAAATGTGCTGAATTTTATTTCAAATGTGGTGGGTGGCAATAGTAGCGGTAAAGCCATCGGTGGCAGGTCAAGTCTGCTTGGTGGGCTAACATTTTCCTATAAATAGAGGCTTTAAGTTAGAATTGAAAATCACACGAAACAAAGTTTTCTCTCTTTCTCTCTATATTATTGAGCGTATTTTGTGAGTATTTAGATACTTTGAGAGTTCTTTGTTCGAGACTGAGTTTCATTTAGCATCACTTGAGCCTTTCCTTCCGGAAATCTTGATTCTTTGAGGTAAGGGATATTTTTTTTTTTTAATGATATTATTTCTTGATATCATTATCTTTGAAATATTGATCTGAAGTTTTATCAAATTTGGAACTTTTTCATATCGGGGTTACTATTCATGAGTTCTTATTCACGAGTTCTTATTCATGAGTTCTTATTCACGAGTTCTTATTCACGAGTCTATTAATGAAGCGTGAAGATGTTTTTTTTGGAATTTCATCTTTTGGTGTCGAGATTCTTATTCACGTGCTCTGACTTTATTCACGATATCTGACACTATTCACGAATCACGGCACTATTCACTTAAAAATGAAAATTTTTCTTTTAAGTCCAAATATCTATTTTGGATACTAAACTTTGATTGTATCCATGTTTTGATCATTCTTGAATTTTACACCTTTATGATTATTTTTGAGGTATTGTTGGACATGGATAAAACAAAAGTCTGAATCCTTAATCCTTAATCCTTGTCATTTTGTTTCAATTGGATTCGTTTCTTTAAAATATTTTCATCATCCTCGGTCTTAAATGATGATATTATTGAATATCTTTGGCTGTGTAGTGCAAAGATGAATGATTTCAAGAATATCTTTGGCACATGGTGCAAAGATGAATGATTTCTGAAGAATATCTTTGGCTTGTAGTGCAAAGATGAATGATTTACAAGAATATCTTTGGCTGTAGTGCAAAGATGAACAGTGTTTAAATGAACATGACCGATCGATGAATATCTTTGGCCTTTAGTGCAAAGATGAGCAGTGTTGAGATGAACATGGTGGTGATGAATATCTTTGGCCTTTAGTGCAAAGATGAGCAGTGTTGAGATGAACATGATAGATTGATGAATATCTTTGGCTTTTGTAGTGCAAAAGATGAATATTTGATTTGAGATGAATATTGATTGATGTTACGGGATAAAATATTGATGATGGGTTTATTAAATTCATAGATTATAGTAGATTTCATTCTCTACGTAACTCTTACATGAATTATTATTTCCATTATGAATATTGATCCGAAACTTGTTGTCTATTGTATTCTATCGATTTTTCCTGTTGGAGACTAACGATAATTTGTTGTATATTATCTTAGTCATAACATTCTTCTTCTTGGGCTAGTTGAGCTCACCCTTTTCCTTGTTGTTCCATTTTTCTTCTCGGGAGGCGAGAATGTAGCGAGTACTTAGTGGGGTATGGAATGAAGGTTACAGAGAGTTGTTTAGTAGTCCTCACCATTATTGTAAAATAATGTATCAATAAATGTGATGAGAATTTATTTGAGTATAAATATTGTCTAGAAGATAATATTTGTATTTAAACTCACAGTTTTATTGTTGTGATAATAAAGTTGTAGTTGTTTCTGTACCATGTATTTGGGGTCGTCACAAATTAGATTCCATTTTTTGAATGTTTTAATCATTTGATGAGCTTGGGTATTATGTTTTTGAAATGAATTTGGATTCTGACTGCAATTTCAGTTTATGATAGACCTTTTCTTGGGTAGTTTTTGGTGTTTGATGAGCTGTGTTTGATAGACCATTTGATGAGCTGTGTTTTTGGTGTTTCATAGCCAGTGTAATTTTTTATACCCGAAAGTCTTAATGATTGTTCATAACATCCTCAAGTCATTCAACGTTTTTGATTTGGTAGGCTTTAGTTTCTACTTCATGGCCTTATGTAGTGGCTGGGAAAGAATTTCTGTCTGGTATTAGAGTGAACAAAAATATTAGTTGAATGGGTTGAATGGCCAAGTTTGTAATTTTCTTCCCAAGGCCTAGCTCACATATCAGTATACCACTATATACTGCCAAGTTAATAAGTTGCATGCATGTTTAGTAAAGTTGTTTAATGTTTAGGTGTGCTATATGTTAGCCTCTGATTGAATAATTATGTTTATGATTCAATGACTTGCAATAAATGACCTTTCTTTCTCCAACACTCAAAGATCAAGGCCCACCGAGACCTCCACTGGAAGTCGATGATGTTCTTACGAGAGTAGATTTTGTTAGAGAGATTGATGTATTGCTACTGAAGTTCTATGACGAACAAAGTGAAGCGCTTTCTTGAACAAGTGTAAGACCCCAACTTTTATAAATAAAGATGAATTTTCTATAAATATTATTTTTGAATATTATGGAATAATTTGATATAATGTTATAGTTGTGGGTAATATTTATAAATTTTGCAAAGTATGCAAGTGGTTATATTATATTCGATTGGTGGGGAATATTCGGTTTAGCATGGAATATTATGTGACAACTACTCAATCATTGGTGGACCCTAGCAATGAATTATTGAAAAAGCGAAAAAATATTTTATTGAAATAACGGCGGAAGTTTTATCGTTGATCTTGTTGAACTACTTTCAGTAGTAAAAGTCGATGTCACGTCGTGTGGTTGCGTAAGTAGCACGCGGTATTGATTATTGATCTTATGTGAAAGTCACTCATTTGTTTCCATTATTGTCGATTAATAATATGAATTATTATAATGATAATGACGTTTTGTTTTATTCAGTATTATTAACGTAATAAAAGCGAAACATCTTTTATATAAAATGAATACTTTATTAAAGTTATTCTATAAATAAAATATATTATATTTTATTATGCATAGTGTTTTGCGTAGTGTTGCGTAGTGTTTTGCATAGTAAAATGTTTTTATATAAATAGAATATATTATATTTTATTTAAAAGATTTTGCTTTAAATATGGACCGTCGATTAAAGTAAATCAATCTGATGAATTAATGGATTAATTACTATGCATTCTATTTTCCTATAAATAGAAGCTCATTCCTTCATTATTATCTTACGAATTCAATTGAAACTCTGAGAGAGAAACTATAGAGAAAGAAGAAAAGTATTCTATTACTTCACTTTGCGATATTCATTTCTTCTAAGGTAGGGAATATTATTTGTTGTACGTAAGGGGGTGTTATTCTTTTGTATTCATAAAGAGAACTTCTTTTTGTTATTCCATTCTTATTTATTACATTAGAATAACTTTTGTATCTGTGAATCCCCTATACTTGGTGATCTTCTTCTTTTATTCCATTCTTCATTATTCTGTTGGAACATCCATGCATGTGTTTTACCGACTCACCCGGTTCCGTCTTTATTATTATTCATTGGAACATCCTCATCGGTGTGTTTTACACCTTTACTTCGTTAAAATCTTTATTATTCTGTTGGAACATCCTGTCTGTGTGTTTTACACCGGACCTGGTTCCGTTTTTATTATTCTGTTGGAATATCCTGTCTGTGTGTTTTACACCGGATCTGGTTCCATCTTTATTATTCTGTTGGAACATCCTGTCGGTGTGAATTTCACCTGACCTGGTTCCGTTATTTATTATTCTGTTGGAATAACCTGTCTGTGCGGTCTATCGCATGCATGGTGATTTCTTTTGTTATTCCATTCTTTATTATACCCAGTTGGTTAAAACTTTGATTTCTATACTCCATGAAATTAGTAGAATATCCTTGATATTTGCGTTTCATCCAAAGATATCTTTCATGGAAATATTCTTCCGATCATTCTTGAATTTTACTCTCTAAAGCGATGTCGTGTTGACAGTTTGGATGTTATTAGTTCTGAATAACTTAATTCTTGAACTTGTTTTATTGAATTCTTATATCATTGTCATCATCCTCATGTTTATATTTTTTAAAGTCATCTCATGACTGTAGAGCATGGATGGACTTGGTATGATTATGACCGAGGATTATTCGTGTAATCATGGTAATGTAATGTTACAAATGATGTGGTAAAAATCCTCGATTAGCCGTAGTGCATTGATGGATGATGGTTGGCATGATCATGACCATTAATGAATACACAACTATTCTTGGCCGTAGTGCGAGAATAATTGTGGTCGTAATACTTAAAGAATATCCTTGGCCGTAGTGCGGGGGTGATTCGATGATGTGGATTATTTATTAAAAGTGAGTCTCAAATTTATAACGATGATGAAAAACCTTTTAAATCATAAAAGATAGTAGATTTTATTTTCTACTTGACTCTTTTAATGGATTACTTGTTCATTACCGCAGCTTAAACTTGATGTTTAATATATTTTATCGGTTTAACAATGTTGAAGGCTATTGATAATTTATTACGCATTATCTTAGTCATAATATTTCTTCTTGGGCTAGTTGAGCTCACCCTTTCTTTCACTTTTCTCTTGTGAAATGAGAACATATTTGAGACGAGTCGAGGAGCGGAGTAATGGTCCGGAGGATAGCATTAGTAGTCCTCACTATTCTCGTGAAATAGTGTGATAATAATTGTAATGAGGACTCCTTTTGAGTTTGTATAATATCTAGTAGACAATATTTGTATTCAAACTCACGAGTTTATATCGTATTGTATACCATACAGTTATATTAGTAAGTTGTATTTAAATTACATACCACGTATCCGACTACCCAAGATGGGTGATGTATACCTAATTTTGGGGCGTCCACAACAAGGCCTTGACCACAGAATCATTGCGATTAGGTTTGCAACCTGGTTTCTTCTGTTTTATAAGAGATGTATGTTTCTTTCTATTTGCTCTTCTTTCCTCGATGGATTTGTAATTTATTGGACATTTCCATTTTGCTATATGAAGATTGGCGGTTTGATTTCATCACCTCAATTTTAGATTTAGCTTACGGATGCTTCTTACGCTTTTATGATTCCTCGGTTTCTCATATTTTTACGGGTTTTACGGGTTTTGCATCAAAGGCTCAAATTATGTTGGTGTCGGTGATTTATGCCTTCTTATATTGTTACTTTAGCTAAGATGAGGAATTACGTATTTATATTTCCTCCACGCAAATTTCTTCACGACTTGCCTCAATCTCTCTGCCGATTTGGTAATGGTGGTACCAAAAGCAGTAGTCATTGAAACAGTAGTAGGTGTTTTAAAGTGAGGTAATTAAGTCTTTAGCTAAATAAAAATGTGAGTTAAGATGAAAAGCACTTTTTCACTTTAACTCAAAAAATCGGTGTTTAAATGTAGCTTTACTGACTATAGATGGTTAAGTGGGAAACCGCCCAAACCCCAGGTGGTCATCTGAACTTAACCCTAAAAATTTTGACTATCAAATAATTAATGTGATTTATTAGAATTGAATTTTTTACAAAATACAGTAATTTAGGTGTCATTTAAATACATGTAAGTACAACCCTATTTTTTACATGTATTTAAATGACACCTAAATGACTAAATCACTGCATTTTGTAAAAATTTCATTTTCAAAGTCGAAAACAAAAAAAAAATTAAAATTAAAAAATAAATTCCGACCGATCACTACTCCGGTCGAAAGATGCCGGTCGATGTAGACTTATTATAATTTATACGAAATTAAATATTTTTCACATAATTCAAATTAAACGATAGTGTATAATAGCACCGTCACTGCATTATTGATCAGTCACATTTTCTATTATTTTTGATCCATGTGTGTTTGTCGTTTATTTATAGATCGTGCTAGCTAGTGTTTTTCTCCATTTTTTTTCTTCCTGATTTAGTCAAGGATGATAGATTGTACCTACACCATTTTTTTATATTTAGTAGGGGATGATAATTTGGTACATGTTCCTTTTCACCGTTAAAAGAATAAAATGAGTTTAAATTTGGCATATAAAAATATCAAACTCTCCACAACTCGAAATTAACTGTAATAAAAAAAGTTAATTCTAATTATTATACTCCCTTCTATTCAGATTAAATGACGTTTTAGAGAGTTTAATTTTATTCTATATAAATATTGTTTTGAAATCTCTATGCAATATTGCACTATTTTTTTCCTAATTTACCCATCTATTTAATATGCTTAGTAAATGTAATTGTGGAGAGAGAAATAATTAATTAGGGACAATTGTGGAGAATGAGAAGAGACAATTGTGGAGAGAGAAATAATTAATTAAGGATACAAAAGACATTTTGTGTTATTTCTTAATAAGTGTACTTAACTCTAAAATGATATTTAATCTGAATAGGAGGGATTATTTAGTAGATGTATTTTCCAAGATATTCGATGTTAGATAACTATATACTCCAAATTTGTGCATTCAAACCGCACATGTAGGCCTGTTCGGAAATGACTTACAAGTTAAAATATGAATTGACTGATAAGTTATCTTAAGTGGTGACTTATAAATAAAAACGTTCGGCATTAATTGGATTTATAAGTCAGAAATTAAGTTAAAATAAGTTATGAGGTGTTCGGCTCATAATGATTTATAAGTTAAAATAAATGTAACGATTACTAAAAAGGACATTAATATAAAAGAGGGACAAAATAGACATTACATTTAGTCAAACTAACTTATTTTAAAATGACTTATAAGTCATTTTAAATAAATCAAAAATAATTACTTATTTTTTTAACTTAAAACTCAACTTATAAATTAAAAAATAAGTAATTATCAAATACATTAATAGTGAAAAATAACTTATACATTGATTTGACGAACTTGTAAATTATTCCCAAAATATCAATGGGAGGGATCATTTTGCAATTTCCATAACTTTTGTATATCATGAAAGTAAGATCGGTAGCCTACCTAACCCAATTTTGTCGTTGTACCACTAAATTAATAAGGATGAAAAAGGCAACTGATCTAGATCCAACCCAATTAATGGTACCAAACTTTGGACTCTAATTAGCTAGAGACAATTTAATGTTGGTTTCTATTGTATTTTAATGTTTATTTGTAATAATTATATTTAGAATAAGATTATTAATTTTAAGACTATGTTTATTTGTAAGAATTATTGTCCTGAAATTATAATTTATGAGATTTTAATTCCAAGACTATTAATCCTAGTATTATAATCCTGGGATTATAATTATAGACTAAAAACTATTAAGTCGTTTTATAATTCCTAGACTAATAGTCTCAAGTTTAAATTTGAAAACAAACAAGACACTTGGGATTAATAATCGTATCCCAAGTGTAATTTTGCAAACAAACATATGCTATAAATATATATTTTTTATTTATAGGCACCTTTTTGATGTATAAATAAGTTTAAAATAATATTTTTTTAATCAAATTCTTTAATTAATCTTATAAAAAACAAACATAAAATGTGATTATTTTAAGTTATCCCATGAATAATCCTATAAAAAACAAATATGTGAGTATGACAATTTAATTCTAGAATTAATAATTTTGAGATTATACACAACAAGAAAAAGGCTTAAGTCTGACGGATTTTTTCGTCGGAATTACTCTTATTCAGTCGAAATTACTTTATTCTCGTGAAATATCCGTCGATATTCTATCAGTAAATATTCGCGTCGAAAATAACGTCTGTCAAAAGTTACGTCGAAAATTACATATCTTGACGAGCGTATCTCCGAAACGGATGTATCGTCGAACATTAGCTATCTTCGATCGAATATATAGGATTTAAACTGTTAAATCGAATATAAGAGTAACTAAGTTTGACGGATACATTCCCCGGAATTACCTTATTCCCGACCGAAAAATAGAATAAACCATCAAACATTAAAATTGGTGATTATTACCTTCACTATCTTTTTACGTCGGAGATAGGTGTTTATAGATGATAAGTTACAATAAGATAACGTATGTTCGACTGAAATTAGGATATTTCGGCATTTATTAAAAATTAATTATTTGTTACTTCCGAGGGAAATTCCGTCGCAACTACCTTATTCTGTCGGAATTAACTAGCCTTTTTTTTAAATACAGATTTTAAAAGTTCAGTTTCCAGGTATTTAAACCTATTAATGTACCTGTAACCTGTCACAACCCAATACATAGTAATATAAACTTGTATCTCACATTCAAATATGCAACGTAGCACTAAAACTTAATCTTCAACTCATTATCATTCACATTCACATTCAAATATTCACCAAAACGTATTATAAGCTAACTAATTACAAATATAATTAATTGACCATAAATGTTAAACAATAAAATTTACAATAGTTGTACAGACGCAATTAGACAATACAATATATACAAAAGGGTCTACCAATAACATGAATATATACAAATGAACTATAAACTAGTAAAAGTATGATCATCATCGGGCGGAGGTGAACAATGCTGCTCGGGTGTATAGATGTCAGACTCGTGCTCCTGCTCATCATCGCCAGCCTGGTCGCCATCGCCACCCTGTTGATAGAATCAAAAATATAAATCATTAGTCCATATATATATATGTGAGAATTAACAAACTAGCCTTAATTGAAAAACATAAACAATAAGAATACCTGAGTAGGTGGGGGCGGACGAAAAGCCTCTTCGAGAGGGTAATCACCATCCGGAGCATCTCGGCGCTCAAGCGTCGAATACTCCCCGGTAATCCGTACTCTCTGCAGAAGCCCCTGCTATAATATCCTGAGCAATCTGGTGAAGACGAGAATTAGAAGGCAACTGATGACACCGAAAGACCGAATCGATATGGAACCTATCCGACCACGGCCCTATCATTGGACTTGGAAGATATCGTCATCCAAGCGGTAGCCAGTGTATGAGATGGTCCGACATGTGCTCTCGGACCACAGCCTGGTTTGAGCCTATCTGAGATACAAATTAGATTACTAATAATAATTTATATAATGTGATAAATTCGGATAATTTAAGTGAAACATTAAAAATATTACCTCGAAGAAGTGTATATGCGGTATCCTCGGCACCTGACACTCGATATCTGCCGTCATCGCTAGTAGGGGATCTGAGACGCGACCCATAGTCTCAACTCCTCATCCCGATCTAATACAATATCGGGAAGAGGGTGGCGAAATCTAACGGCTCAAAACCCTCCTAATAGTCTCCACCATCCTATACGCTCGTCCCAAAGCCTCTGAAATCGGTCCCAGAATGTATTTCAGATATCGTATGTTAATTATATCATTTTAGTTACGATTAAATATTATTAAAAGCTAAATAGTAAGATGAGTTTTACCCAGATAGATAAAATTTGCCGAGACAAAGCACGCCGTTCTTGGCGCGTGGGCTCGATCCCAAAACTCTAGAATGATAGGATCACTACCAAGGTCCTCCCCAATACCTAATACAAACAATCATAAAAGCAGGCCTTAAATATTTGTGTGAGAACTTGACACATAAATAACTAAATCAATGCACTTACAGTCTTTGCCTCCTCGAACGAATCGAGAACCGGTGTTGTGTCTTATCCGGAGTGACCACGGTTCTTCTTCGCTTCTCGGACTTTTTTTTGAAGTCATCACCTCCCAGTCTTGTCCTTAGCCTCCCGTGCTAAATCGGAGACTATCTTGGGGTGATGATCTCTCGATGGTGGTCCCGGTCGTCCACAATCGCCTGTTGCGGGCGCCTTCGTCAGCATCTCATCTGACCATTTAGAGTAATTTGCGTGACGTGATGCTCAATCATAAGATCGCCAAATGACCGAGAGATGCTTTCGGGTCAAATCGATAATAAACCTATAACAAAAGATTATTTAAAATTAAGAACATTTGATTTAATCGACTAATACAACTATGTGGTGATAATATGCTTAACTTACGTGGAACTCGGCAAGACTAGTCTGCATAAAAGTGGCATCGCATCTGCGTGCATCTTGACCGAACTTATTAATATGGCATGCACCCTCTCGAAAGCGACCAACCACTAACCATCCCAAGAGCGAGAAAAGTCGGTGATAGTCCATAACAGTATTCTTTCATCACAAAATTCTCGTGTCGATTTATCATAATACGTCGAACCCCCCTGTCTCCCACAACATCTTTAGTTCATCCACTAACGATCGAAGGTACACATTAAGATCTTTTGTAGGACTTTTATCCCGGAATGAGTAAAAGTCAAAAACAAATACGGATCCTCATGCACATTCACGGGTGGAAGATTATAAGTGACCATAATGACCGCCAAACCGAAGTACGGTGACTAAAATTATTAAAAGGGCAAAAGCCATCAGTAGCTATGCCAAGCCTAACATTCCTAACTTCTTCCGCAAAATCGAGATAATTTACATCAAATCTCTTCCATTCATCTCCATCCGCTAGGTGAGTCAGCTGAGCAGGCACGACATCCCTTGTTCGATGCCAACTCATATGTTGAGCCGTATAAGACGACATGAATAGCCGCTGAAGTCTCGGCGAAAGTGGAAAGTATCGTAAGATTTTCCTAGGAACATGTTTCTCCTTCCCCCCACGTTTTGTAACCTTGTAGCGCGATAAACTGCGTATATCACACTGTTCCTTATCTTTGTCCTCCCCATAGTATAACATGCAATCCTGCTCACAAGCATCAATTTTCTGATACCCCATATTTAACCCCTTGACCATCTTCTTCACTTCGTAATAATTCGCAGGAAGAGTATGATCCTTGGGTAAAAATCATCCCAATTATAATGAAAGCAAATCGTTGAAACCTCTCTCACTACTGATCGTGCTCATTCTTGAAGTGTAAGAGCTTAAATCACTGCGAAAAAGTTTGGTGTTCAGTATCATTTCCGGATCAACGCGATCCCATTTCGAGATAACAACTTGTAAAAAGGCAATAAATGTATCATTTGGCACTTGTTTCGCCTTTGCTTGAAGAAGGTTCATATTCAAATTGATCGATAGTAGTAGGGCCGTAAGCATCAACCAACATCTCAACTGGATTATAGTTTTCGACGTATGAATCCCGTGGAATTGGTTGTTCTACAATATTTTCAATCACTTCTGATTCCCCGTGATGAGTCCATACGAAGTACCCATCTACAAATCCACGAGAAAATAAGTCGAATTTAATCTCATCGACTTTCTTCCAAATCGATTTTTTACACTTGATACACCACATCGCGCATCTTCCGTCAAGGATCATCCGTATGTTCTCTAGTGCTTTGGTCAAGAAATCTAAAACCCCAATACGATAAGTGAGACTAATCCCCTCCCATCAATGGGTATCTTACTAAGACATCCAACTCCTGGCCTACCGACATTTTTAACTACTGCGAAAGACGACATTAAGTTAATTTGGATATTCAATGCGTGAATTAGATTTACTTAGTATCTCTACAGAGACGAGGGTAAGGCTTCATCCCGTTATTGGATGTGTCTCGTCACTAGTGCAAACACGCTGAGTCGTTTCATGAGTTTCAAGAAAATTTCTAAGACACCTCCCCATGGTCTCCAAGAACACGAAATAGACTAAGATAACTCAATCTAAGTATGCACTTTCGGAGAACATATAGAGATAACAATCGATTAATCCTCAAAATAACAAAAATGTACCGCTTTTGTATTTACACCTACCAAGTTGAGAGATATAACATCCAATAATAGTCCCAAACTGGGGACTGTTCGACATTCACCCCTATTGAGTGTATGTCAAGCGGGTTTCTAAGTTTCAAAGTATAAGTACATAGTTTATGAGAATTTATGTGGAATCTCTACTTGAGTTTCATAAGAATCGGGCAAAAAAAAGGGTCGTAGTTCTGTTGTGTCCTATATCGAATAATAAAGTTAAATTCATTCTGCAGAATTCCTCATCATTTCCATCATAACAGATGACAACATCCCGAAGGAGTTCCATTACACTATTGAACAAAGTTCAACAACTAATTGGCACTACTTCCGGATGTTGTCATCTGTTATGATGGAACAGTGAGGAATGTCTACAGTAATTCAATTACCTTTATTATTCGAGTATAGACACAAAAGCGAACTACGACCCCCTTTTTATTCTTAGAGAGGAACCTTTGAGTACTATTTAGTCAAGAATCTAGCTATGTCCAAACCTGCATACAAGAAAGAGTACATATATGTAGGGAGAGTATTATTACATTTATATATTGAAAATTATGGCAAACTAAGCAAATGCTACTTAGTTTATTTTGCCAATGATAAAACTAAGTAAGTGGTAATTAGTTTATGAGAATTGTTAATTATTTGAAATCTATAGAGACTACTGTTCGACATTCACTTCTAGTTATTCTTAGTTTATTTTGCCAATAATGATAAACTAAGTAAGTGGTACTTAGTTTATGAAAATTGTTATTTGAAATCTATAGAGACTAACGTTAACATTCACTTCTAGCTATAAAACCTGCTATTTTGCCAATGATGATAAACTAAGTAAGTGGTACTTAGTTTATGAAAATTTTATTTGGAATCTATAGAGACTACTTATATATTTTATTTTATTTTATTTATTAAACTAAATTAAATTAAATTTTTATTACTTTTATTTTATTTTGTATTATATATATATATATATATATAATTTTAATGTTTTTTATTAAATTAAATTAAATTAATTAAATTAAATTTATTTTAAATTTAATTTAATTTAATTTAGATTATTTAAATTAAATTAAATTTATTTATTTTATTATTTTTATTTAATTTTATTTTTTATTAAATTATATTTTATTTAATAAACTAAATTTATTTTATTTAATAAACTAAATTAAATTATATTTACTTTATTTTATTTTAGTAGTAAAAACTAAGTAAATGACACTTGGTTTATAATTTATTAATATTGGGAAATTAATTACTAATACAATACATACAAGTCTGCAATTTCATAATTCTCGATGAATTTACATCTTAAATTCAATTAAGTAAATAACAAATATATCAAGATTAATAACAAATATATCAAGATTGAAACATTTACCGATCTTTATACACTAAATAGAAGGCTATGACATAAGTTTAATCCCAATTTGCATGCGATTTGCATATAACGATTAGGCATAACACAATTTCGGCAACCCAATTTTAACAATAGTTAGGCAATTAACACAATTAATAACCCTTATAATTTCGGCAGAACACAAATAGATATAACCCATTTCGGCAGAACACAAATAACCCATTTCGGCAGAACACTTAAGTCCCAATTTCAGCAATGAATCCGAAATATATATAGTAGCAGTAATTATCATCAATAGATATATATATATATATAGTACCAATTTCAGTGTAATATGCACAATATTAAGCGTGAAATTATACCTAATTATACAAATAAACCATTACTAACCTTAGGTCTTAACTAGTTTGAAAACCTAAGTTAAGGAGGAGAAGGGAAAGTAGAGTCCAACTCGGCCAGAATAACAGCGTCGTCGCCGATCATTGTAAGGGAGGGTCGCCATGATGTTGTGTGCCAAGGAAGGTAAGGTACGATTGAAATTGAGAAAGTGAGAGTGGTGAAGAGAGTGGTGAAGAGAGAGAGAAAGAGAGAGGCAAACGACGGCAGGGGGAAAAAGGGTGGCGCATGGACCCAAGGTGATGGATGGGTGGGGTGGGGAGGATGAGAGAGGAAGGAGAGTACTAGGGGACCCCAAAGGGGGCGGGAAGGATGAGAGAGGAAGGAGATCGATGAGACCGAGAGAATGAGAGAGGGTGGGGGCGGTGAGGATGAGATCGAGGAGGTGAGAGAGAGAAATAAAACGAGCGTCTGAAATAAAAAGGCGTAAGGTGAAAGGTTTTATTTTTTATCTCCGATGAATGTCCGTCGGACATATGTCTCTCGAAATAGTTTAAGTTCGACGAAAAGTCTCTCGAATTAATGTTTTTCTTGAAATTACTTTTTCAGCGGTGGCGCCAAACTTGGCGCTTAATCGGGAGGACTAAATTGATTGAATTCCGTCCTAATTAATGTATTTTTGAGGGACTTATATCCGACACATTATTCCCTCAGACATAATCCTATTTCGACCGAATTTAATCCGTTGAGGATACGTCAGTCGGAAATAGACGGTTTTCTTGTAGTGATAATCCCATAGATTATAGTCGCAGGATTATAATACTTGCAAACAAACATGACCCAAGTGTATGGTCAATTTGTTACAAAAATCTTCTACTAATTTTTACACCATAAGAGTATCTCTAAGAGTCTCTTTAACCAATTTAGAATACTCAAATAGGTGATCTCCAACTTAGTCATCAAATATGCAACCTCATTCTCTCTCTTCAGAACTGATAAGTTGACATTGTCTTGTCAAAACATTTATTTTATTTTGGGAGAATCAAAATCATATGAAAAATATTAAAAACATTTATTTTGTTTGATGAGTTTAATGTACATCTCATTTTAAAAAATGTATGTTATTAATTATTTTAAATGTTATCAATTGTTATTGTTTTAAGTCAAATACTGTATTAATTGAATTGAAGAGACTGATGAGGCACAAAATATTAAAGTAGCAAATAATACTCTTCAAATTATCACGTAGGTCAAAAAACTTCAATTTGAAGAGTATTTTTACTACTACTGTGACGCCCCCAAAATAGGTATACAACACCCATTCTGAGTCGCCAAATATATGGTACAGAAAGAAAACTACAACTTCAATAATACATTTGTCGTGCAAAATACGACAACACATACTGTGAGTTTAAATACAAATATTGTCTTCTAGACAATATCCACACTCAAATAAGTCCTCGTTATAAATATTCAAACACTATTTTACAGAAATAGTGAGGACTGCAAAAACATCTTTCTAGAACCATCACTTGCATTACCCTTAGTTCCTCGCATGTTCTCACCTCCACGAGAAAAATGGAACAAAAAGGAAAGGGTGAGCTCAACTAGCCCAAAGAAAGAATATTATGACTAAGATAATATACAATAAATCATCGTTAGTCTTCAACAGGAAAAATCGATAAAATATAATAGCCAACAAGTTTTAGATCAACAATTGCAGTGAAACAAGAATCCATTAGAAGAGTCAAGTAGAGAATGAGTTCTACTATCTTCTAAGATTTAAAAGTCCATCATCAATAATTTATCCTCAGAATAACAATCAATATAAATCTTTAATCAAATATTCATCTTTGCACTACAGCCAAAGATATTCATTTGTATCACCAATTGGTCATGTTCATCTCAACACTGCTCATCTTTACACTACGGCCAAAGATATTCATCGATTAATCATTTATCTTTGCACTACATGCCGAAGATATTTAGTAATATCATCATTTAGGACTGAGGATGATGAAAAAATATTTTAAAAAAAATGAATCCAGTAAAACAAAAGGACAAATAGTAGGGATTCGTATAACAGTTTATCCAAGATCAATAATACTTCATAAATACCAATTTTGAAGCAGAATTCAAAAATAAAGATCAAAACATGGATATAATCAAAGATAGTAACCATAATAGACATCTTGGACAAAAAGAAGAAAATTTCATTTTTCTATTGAATAATGTCGTATTCGTGAATAGTCAGATATCGTGAATAGTGCAGATATCGTGAATAAGTAACCCCACACAAAAAGTTCCAAATTTGATAAAAATTCGGATCAATACTTGATAATGATATTGAAGAAATAATATCATATATGAAGAAAATAACATCCCTTACCTCAAAATATCGATTTACGATCTAAATATCGGTATAAGGCTGAAGGAAACTTGCACTGATGAATAGAAACTCACAAAGTATCTAAATACTCACAAAATACACTCAATAATCTAGAGAGAGAAAGAGAGAAAACTTGTTTCTGGTTTGATTTTCAATTCTAAGTTAGCCCTCTATTTATAGAAAAATGTTAGCAGACTTGACCTGCAACCTGATGGCTTTACCTGCTACTATTCCCACCCACCATATTTGAAATAAATTCAGCACATTTCTTCACCAACCACAAGTGGGGCCCACTCAATTCTAGAATTTTCCACCAAAATCATTTATAAACCTAATTTTTGAATCAGTCACCTCTTAAAATTCATAACAAATCATACGTTCAATTTTAAAGGATCAAAATTTCTGGACATATACTCAACTTATATATGTATAACATATCCAAAAATTACAACGATCCAACGGTCGGATTAAAAATTATAACTCACACAATATATCTCAAAAATATTGGTTTAATTTTTAATACCTTCATTCCGACAAAAATACTGATAAAACACCTCAACATTAACTCCTTCATTTTTTAACCACAATAAATATATCCAATATTTATATCCACATAAAATAAATATTTTCTTATCATATGAATGAATAATTAATTATTCACAAATAATATTACGTAATCACATTTATGACAACCAAAGTAGCTCCTCGGGAGAGGGGCTTTCCAATAAGAATTTTTCCTTATTGGCGCGCAATTAGGTGACCAAACCTCTCCTCGATGTAACTTTCTAGACATTGCCAATAATGCTATCTAATAATATTATTCAAATAATATGAATTATTGATCCGATAATGGAAAATATCATGCGATGACAATTATTGAAATAACAATAATATAAAATATTAACGCAAAGAATTATTGAATCAATAAAATAAAATATTGAGCGATAACTCATCGTAATAATTATTGAGTAAAGGCCTTCTACGTAAGGATCAATAATTCATCAATACTTTTGTGCATCCACGCCATTCATCAGTATTTTAACCAATAAGGGTATTCCAATAGTGTTAACGGTAACAACTACGCCGTTATTTATAAAAACTCAAACTTGTCGTTTTCTTCATCCGACAATTACTTTGTTATGGGGCCCACAAATGACTGCACCTGTGACGCCCCCAAAATAGGTATACATCACCCATTCCGAGTTGTCAATACATGGTACGTAAAACAACTACAACTTTATTATTACAACAAGAAATTGTGAGTTTGAATACAAATATTATCTTCTGACAATATCTATACTCAAATAAATCCTCATCACATTTATTGATACATTATTTTATAAAAATGGTGAGGACTACAAAACAACTCTCTCTAGAACCTTCATTCCATACCCCAGACTTACGTCTTCGCTATATTCTCGCCTCCTAAAGAAAAATGGAACAAAAGGAAAAGGGTGAGTTCAACTAGCCCGAAGAAAGAATATTATGACTAAGATAATATACAACAAATTATCATTAGTCTTCAACAGGAAAAAAATTAGAATACAATAGATAATAAGTTTAAAATCAATATTCAAGAATGAAATAATAATTCATTAGAAGAGTTAAGTAGAGAATGCAAACTACTATCTTCTATGTATGAATTTAAAAGTTCATCGCTCATCTTTTATCCCCGTAACATCAATCAATATATATCTCGAATCAAATATTCATCTTTGCACTACAGCCAAAGATATTCATCGATTAGTAATGCTCATCTAAACACTGCTCATCTTTGCACCACGGCCAAAGATATTCATCGAAATCATTCATCTTTTTGCTACGTGCCAAAGATATTCAATAATATCATCATTTAAGACTGATGATGATGAAAAATATTTTTAAAGAAACGAATCCAATAAAACAAAATGACAAAGATTAAGGATTAAAGATTCGTACTTTGTTTTATCCATGTCCAAAAATACCTCAAAAATAATTATAGTGGTGTAATATTCAAGAATGATCAAAACATTGATACAATCAAAGCTAGTATCCGTAATAGATATTTTGGACGAAAAGAAATTTTTTTTTTTCGATGAATAATGGCAGTATTCGTGAATAATCATCAGATATCGTGAATAAGTCTTGAGTATCGTGAATAAGAATCTCGACACCAAAAAGTTCCAAATAAAGAAGAGATTTAACAACGACCATGTGAAGGCAGCGGTCTTAAGAAAGAATCGGTTCTAAGGGAGGAGAACGACCACCCATCATATATCTTATAAATGCGGAAAGAGGGACATATCACTCCAAACCGTCCACAACAGCTTCAAGGTATGCTATAATTGTGGAAAGGAAGGACATATCGCCGAGATTGTGCAGTAGCGAAAACCTAGTTCAATGGGGGACGGTGACTCAAAAGATCGTCCCCGAAAAAGTCAAAGTCAATCTGTTCCGGAAGAAGCGTTTGTTGTGGTCGGTCAAAATACGAAGAACCCAAACGAGGTGATCACAGTAAGCTATTTATAAATTCTTGCGAAGTTTATACCTTACTTGATAATTGGGTCTTACCCATTCATTTATCTCTCCTGCTTGTGCTCAACGCTTTAAACTTGACTCGAGAGAATTAGACTTTGACCTATCTCGTGGAAACTCCGCTTAGAGAAACTTTCATCACATCCACTGCTTATAAATCTTGTTTGATTAAGTTGGCACCATTACCTTACTTGTTGACCTTATCTCTTTAAAGATACTTGCTTTTGATGTTATTTTAGGGATTGATTGGTTAACTACTCATCATGCCAAAATTGATTATTTTCGTTGTAACGCCCCCAAAATAGGTCCATTCCATCCAACCCATTCTCGAGTCGCCAAATATATGGTACGGAAAACAACTACAACTTTATTATAACAATTGTCGTACAAAATACAACAACACATATCTTGTGAGTTTGGATACAAATATATACCAATCAGAAGACGTCACAATGACACCTTACATAAAGGTATAGTCAAAAACTGCTTTTAGAAATTAGAATCTTTGGGAAGTGCTCAAGAAACCTTCGTATACGTGGGAGGCCATGCTTTTAGGTTATGGTAGATATCATATGGCCACGAATTATCCTTGGTTGACCTAATAGACCCCAAAGAAAAAAACGAGAAGATTACTATCATATTCTTCCCAATGGTGAGTCTTCTCTTGACATATCATTATCTCCACCGCCTCTAATTGGGTATTATACTCCAAACAAACACCAAGATTATATAGGTAGTGCTTTAAAAATATACTCGGCAAGTGGATGAGCACAATCATGTCTTATGATAACACGAGTTTGTATGTCATTAGACATCTTGTATGATAGTGTCCAAAGTTGGGTTCGCCTCACCCTATTTAATTCACCAAAAATGACTATTAAATGATGTATAAAATATAACACATTAAAGTCCTCAATAAAATTATTTCCATACTCTTTTTAGGGAGAACCTCAACAACTATAGACCACCGTTATATTCCTTGTTATCCCCGGGCCAACCCCAATTTTACACTTTTTTATTACACGAAAGGAATTGTGAAACAAAAGGGTGAGCACAACTACTCGAGAAAGAATATTATGACTAAAGATAAATAAATTATCAATAGTCTTCATCAAGAATAAATCGTAGATTTAGAACATATGGTAGATGATAAAACTTTTCAACCATAGTTGCGATGGAATGAAAGCAATCCATTAGAAGAGTCAAATAGACCATAAAATCTATTATCTTCTCCATGTTAAAAGTCCACCAACAATGTTTTATCCTCAGTAACATCAATCAACAATTCCCATCCCACAATCACATGTATAACTCATAATCATAATTGTAGTTCTAAATTCTCTTCTCATCCGGACGAAGATAATTTCATCAATTGCCTTTACCGAAACATCAAAGATCATGGTTATACCAAATCACGCCTGCTTATAATCATACTAATAAATTCATCTTTGCACCACGGCCAAAGATATTCATCAACAGTTCATCTTTGCACTACATGCCAAAGATATTCAACAACATGTCATCTTTGCACTACGAGCCAAAGATATTCAACAACAGGTCATCTTTGCACTACGGGCCAAAGATATTCAACAATAATTCATCTTTGCACTACAGGCTAAGATATTCATCAACAAGTCATCTTTGCACTACGAGCCAAAGATATTCATATATCAAAGAAATACATAATCATTTCGTGGTTATATATAACAATAATTATAACCATGTTGATCAATTCACCTTTGCACTTAAGCTAAAAATATTCAATTGTAAATTCAATTGTCATGATCATACCAGTCAACGATTCAACTTTTGTACTACTGGCCAAAGAGAACCTATAGTCACGATCATACCAATAATCTACCCATCTTTACACTCAAATCAAAGAGAAATATCATCATTAGGGTTATAAGAATGTTATATAAAAACAATATAATCAAAATATGGTTTTAATTTCAAGAGTAAGATTCATAAATCAACGATAATTTGGTCGAGAAGAAACCAATTTGTCGTGAATAAGACTTCGTATTCGTGACATAAGTACCGTGATACGTGCGTAAAGAACTCTCGACACGAAAAGATAAAGTTTCATAATAAAATCCATATCAATATTTATAACACCTTAATCCAAATGTTATAAATCACTTAAAATCTCATAATCTAATATTATTAATATTATAATAATATTTTAATCATTTCTTAAACTTATAAATAATTAAATCCAATTATTTATACTTTAATAATTAATGCATTTAATCATCTAAAATGCCAACCTCATAAGATTTCATCATCATTAACCAAAACCCTCATAAAAATCTGCATATACCTAAGTATATATGATTCTCAAGCCAATAAATCATATTTTCCAATTTTCTTACTTCACATAACATATTTAATTCATTTACTCATAACTAGAATATTTTCATGAAAAATACCAAATCAGTTCCAAAAATATTTATTTTCTGCAATTTAGAAGAATATATTCCCATATTGAATATATATTTGTCTCAGAATTTTAAAATTCATTTACTATTTTTCACATGGCCAAAACCATCGAATATTTAAACATTTATCATAAATTGTACTTTTGTCCAAAAATTCTGAAATTTATACGGTATACTGATATTATATAGATGTACTCCCAATAAAAATTTCATCAATTTTGGAGTTAATCACAAGGAGTTATAAGCGGTTACTTTTAAAATAGTCTTTTCTCATAAAATCCATAACTCTAATCTATACATCCAAAAATCGCCATTTTGGACACACTCTAAAAACTCATCAAAATATAATTTCAAATTTTTCCAGAATTTTTGAAGGTTCAGAAAAATTTCGAAACTAAAAACATAATAACCCTTAAAATCCCTTACTATCCTTTACCTCAAAAGAGCGATATTTAATTAGAATAACTTTGAATCTAACTTGCAATCAGATATAGCAATACTCAAAGTATACTCAAAATACTCACAAGAATACGCTCGATAATATAGAGAGAAAACTTCAGCTTCTGGTGTGATTTTCAATTCTAACCTAAAGACTTATTTATAGGAAAATGCTTTAACACCAAAGCAGAAAATTTATTAAAATATTAATATATATATATATATAATCTTCACGCACACCTTGGACAATCTGATCTCAGCTCTTTTTCCATGCTAGTGGGCACACCTACCTTGTTAAAAACGTTTTTCTTTTAAAACAAATTTAAAACTTTTGAAAAATAATTATTTCGGAGCTTCGGAACTTCAATAATTCATAATAAATAGCTCTTTTGTCCAAAAATTCGATTCACGCGACTTTTTATAGGAAATTCAATTCTCTACAACTTTTCAGAAGAAAGTTTTTCCAAATTCCAAATAGAAATTGACCAAAAATCCACAAATGAGCGATTTTACGGTATAATCAAATTTCAATGAAAGAAATGGGGTCCAATTTACACATATAAACATGCTTTAAATATTTTTGGTAACAAAAATACTCCTCCATATATACTCATATATCCCACATTCATCGTAAAAATATCATCATTATTATATTATTAAAATATAATAATATATTTAAATGAATTATTTTATCGTAAAAGATAAAATTTCAATTTTCAACGATTGTCACATTAAAATTTTCTCCATCTATATCCACACAAAATCAATATTTTCCTCATCATATGAATCAATAATTAATTATTCACAAATAATATTACATAATCACAATATTGACAACCGTGCGCCTCCTGAGAGAGGGGGCTTTCCAATAAGAATTTCTTCTTCTCTGGCCGCAATTAGGTGACCAAACCTCTCCTTAGACAGAACTTTCTAGGCATTGCCAATAATGTTATCCAATAATATTATTCAGATAATATGAATTATTGCTCCGATAATAGAAAATACTGTGTAGTGATAATAAAATAAATTATCATGCTTCATGAATAGTACTCGTGAATAGTAACTCGTGAATAGTAACTCGTGAATAGTAATTCATGAATAGTAATTCGTGAATAGTAACTCGTGAATAGTAACTCATGAATAGTAACTCATGAATAGTAATTAAAAAAATTGAATACTTTTATTTCATAAAATTCGGGGTCTTACATTCGTAAGGTTGTTAGTTTTCATATTCCTAACCAACCTGTTGTACGAATTCAAGCAACTAAACCATTAAAATCAATCAATGTCATATCTAATCATAAAGCTATTCGTTTATTAAAAAACGGATGTCAAGCTTTCTTAGCCCATGTTATGGAATTGAATAAAGACACGTCAAATTTGAATAATATGTGACGCCCCCAAAATTAGGTATACGTCACCCATCTTGGGTTGCCACTTACATGGTATGTAATTTAAATACAACTTACTAATATAAGCGTGGGTATACAATACGACATAAAACGTGAGTTTGAATACAAATATTGTCTACTAGATATTATACAAACTTAAAAGGAGTCCTCATTACAATTATTATCACACTATTTCACGTAATAGTGAGGGACTACTAATGCTATCCTCTAGACCATTACTCTGCTCCCCACTGCGTCCCAAATATATATTCTCATCTCTTGAAGAGAATAAAGTGAAAGAAAGGGTGAGCTCAACTAGCCCAAGAAGAAATATTATAACTAAGATAAAGCGTAATAAATTATCGTTAGTCTTCAACAATGTTTAATCGATAAAATACAATAGACAACCAGTTTAATCATAGTACGGAATATGCAATCCATTAAAAGAGAGTCAAGTAGAAAATAAAGTCTACTATCTTTTAGGTTTTAAAAGTTTTCATCAATTTTATCACTAAGACTCAGGTTTAATGAATAAACCACAATATCTAATCATCCCCGTATCTACTACCAAGAATTTTCATCAAAGTAGTGAAGTACCGTAATACTCTTCTTCTTTCTCTCTATAGATTTTCTCTCTATAAACTTCTCTCTATAATTTCTCTCTCTGAGTTTCAAAGTGAATTCGTAAGAAAATAATGAAGGAATGAGCTTATTTATAGAAAAATAGAATGCATAGTAATTAATCCATGAACGGTCGTATTGATTTACTTTTAATCGATCGGTCCATATTTAAAGAAAAATATTTTAAATAAAATATCATATATTCTATTTATATAAAAACATTTTACTATGCAAACACTATGCAATACTATGCAAAACACTACGCAACACTATGTAATAAAATATAATATATTCTATTTATAGAATAACTTTAATAAAGTATTTTGTTTTATATAAAAGATGATTACATTTTTATTACGTTAATAATACGAATAAAACAAAACGTCATTGTCGCTATAATAATTCATATTATTAATCGATAATAATGGAATCAAACCGAGTGACTTCTCACATAGCGTCAATAATCAATACCGCGTGTGCTACTATGCAACCACCACACGTATTCATCGTATTTTTTACTACTGAAAGTAGTTCAACAATATCAATCAGTAAAACTTCCGCCGTTATTTCAATAAAATATTTTGTCGCTTTTCTCGATCCGAATGATAATTTTGTTGTGGGTTCCACCAATGATTGAGTAGTTGTCATTTAATATTCCTCGCTAAACCGAATATTCCCCACCAATCGAATATAATATAACCACTTGCATACTTTGCAAAATTTATAAATACTACCCACAACTATAATATTATCTCAAATTAACACCATAATATTAAAATTATTTCGACAAAATTTAAATCTTTATTGATAAAATCAAAATTCTCACATAATATTCTGTTGTTATTGACTTTCCCGACGTATTTCTGAAGAACTTCGGTACTACCCCGAACGTGAAGTTGAATTCTTTATTACTCTTGAACACGCACAAAGCCCATTTCTAAAACCCCATATCGAATGGCTCTATTGAACTTTAGGAGTTAAAGGTCCAACTACGAGAATTGTTGGACATCGGTTTCATTCGTCCTAAGACATCTCCTCGGGGTGCTCTGTTTTATTCAGTAAGAAGAAGAAAGACGGGAGTATGCGACTTTTGTATTGACTATCGAATCGAACCATGTCACCATCAAGAATAGGTATCCTCACCTCGTATTGATGACTTGTTTGACCGATTCTGAAGGGCACAATTCTTTTCAAAATTGATCTTCATTCGGATATCATCAATTTGAAGATTAGAACCGAGAATATTACAAAGATCGCCTTGAGAACTTCGGTATGGGCATTATGAATTCTTAGTCATGTCTTTGGACTAACTAATGCTCCTACTGCTTTCATGGATATGATGAACCGAGTATTCAAGGAATATTTGGATCAGTTTGTTGTTGTCTTTATTGATGACATCCTCATATATTTCAAAAGTCGTGAAGATCATGAGCACCATTTGAAGCTGGTACTCCAAAGGCTTCGTGAAAACAAACTATATGCCAAATTGAAGAAATGCGAGTTCTGACTTGAGGAAGTATCATTTCTTGAGCACGTGGTGTCAAAACATGGAGTATCTGTGGACCCGGTGAAGATTGAAGCAATACAAAGTTGGGAGCAACCGAAGTTGGTGACCGAAGTACGTAGCTTTCTGGGTCTAACTGGTTATTATCGGAGATTCATGGAAAAGTTTTCTCGAATCGCTACTCCATTAACTCAAATTAACTTTAAGGATACAAAATTCGTTTGGGCGAAGAATGCGAGAAGAGTTTCCAAGAGCTTAAGAGGAGACTTATTTCGCACTGCTCTAACAATACCATCCGGTTCGGATGGATTTGTTATCTCTGCCGATGCTTCGAGCAAAGGGTTAGGATGTGTTCTCATGCATCGTGGGAAAGTCATAGCCTTTATGTCTCATGACAACTTAAAGAGAGTATGAGAGGAATTATCCTACTCATGATCTAGAGTTAGCAGCGTGATCGTTTTTTAGCTTGTTAAAGATATGGAGGCACTATCTATATGGGGAGAAAGTGGAGATATATTCAGACCATAAAAGCCTTAAATATTTCTTCACTCAAAAGAACTCAACACGCTGGCAAATGACGTTGGCTCGAGCTATTGAAAGACTACGACCACACTATTCATACCATCCCGGAAAAGCGAACGTGGTGACGTGGCGTTGAGTAGAAGATCATATCTTGGGAATGAGTGCGATGATGTCAAGTATACGACAGAGCCAACTTTAATAGAAAAGGTTAAGGTTGCTTCGAGCCACCGCAATCTTGAAATGATGCGTATGAAGAAGAAAGTACAAGAAGGAGCTATTCCTAAGCAAGAATTGATGAAGAAGGAATACTTGAGTCCACTCTAGACTTTGTGTTTCTAACGACTCTGATTTGAAGTACAAGATTATGACGGAGGCACACAATACACCATTTGCAATCCATCTTGGAAATACTAAAATGTATCATGATCTTCGACATACATTTTGGTGGAACAATATGAAGAGAGAGATTGCAAAGTTTATCTCGATGTGTTTAACTTCTGCTTAACGTGTAAAGGCGAGCATCTAGTACTAAGGGTCCGTTCTGAACCACTTGAGATTCCGAAATGGAAGTGGGAACACATTGTGATGCCCCCAAAATAGGTATACATCACTCATTCTGAGTTGTCAATACATGGTACAGAAACAAGTACAACTTTATTATTACAACAATAAAACTGTGAGTTTGTATACAAATATTATCTTCTAGACAATATCTATACTCAGATAAATCCTCATCACATTTATTGATACATTATTTTACAAAATGGTGAGGACTACTAAACAACTCTCTCTAGAACTTTCATTCCATACCCCGACTTGCATCTTATATTCTCGCCTCCTAAGAAGAAAAATGGAACAAAAAGGAAAATGGTGAGCTCAACTAGCCCAGTAAAGAATATTATGACTATGATAATATACAACAAATTATCGTTAGTCTTCAACAGGGAAAAATCTAATAGAATACAATAGACAATAAATTTTAAATCAATATTCGCAATGAAAATAATAATTCATTAGAAGAGTTAAGTAGAGAATGCAAACTACTATCTTCTATGTATGAATTTAAAAGTTCATCGCTCTATCTTTTATCCTCAGTAACATCAATCAATATATATCTCGAATCAAATATTCATCTTTGCACTACAGCCAAAGATATTCATCACTGGCAATCATGTTCATCTAAACACTGCTCATCTTCGCATTTTCTACGCCAAAGATATTCTTCTAAAATCATTCATCTTTGCACTACAGGCCAAAGATATTCAATAATATCATCATTTAAGACTGAGGATGATGAAAAATATTTTTAAAGAAACGAATCCAATGAAACAAAATGACAAGGATTAAGGATTAAGGATTCGTACTTTGTTTTATCCATGTCCAAAAATACCTCAAAAATAATTATAGTGGTGTAAAATTCAAGAATGATCAAAACATGGATACAATCAAAGCTAGTATCCACAATAGATATTTTAGACGAAAAGGAAAAATTTTCATTTTTCGATGAATAAAGTCTTAGTATTCGTGAATAAATATGCAGATATCGTGAATAAATCCGTAGATATACATGAATAGTAACTCAGACACCAAAAGTTCCAAATTTGATAAAAAATTCAGATCAATATTTCAAAGATAATGATATTGAAGAAATAATATCATTACGAAAAAAATATCCCTTACCTCGAAAGATCAAGATTTCTAATTAAAACCTTT
Organism: Panax quinquefolius; assembly: GCA_020205615.1. Classification (NCBI taxonomy): domain Eukaryota; kingdom Viridiplantae; phylum Streptophyta; class Magnoliopsida; order Apiales; family Araliaceae; genus Panax; species Panax quinquefolius. The sequence continues at coordinate 104,823,385 of CM035170.1, read as the reverse complement.
GGATTTAGGCTATAACTTGAACTTACAGAATCAGATAGCAATACTCAAAGTATACTCAAAATACTCACAAGAATACGCCGATAATATAGAGAGAAAAACTTCAGTTTAAGGTGTGATTTTCAATTCTAACCTAAGCACCCTATTTATAGGAAAATGCTTTAATAACACAAAAAGTAGAAAATTTAATATAATATTATTATTATTTGTTAAAATTCTATACGCCCACTCTTGGAGATCTGATTTCAACAATCAATAACACATGCTAGACCCACTTAACACACCAAAACGTTTTTCTTGAAAAAATAATTAAAACTTTCAAAAATCAATTATTTGAACTTGAACTTTAATAATTCATAATAAATAGCCTTTTATCGTAAAAAATTCGAATCTCGCGTCCTTTTATAGGAAATTCAATTCTCTACAACTTTGCGTAAGAAAGTTTTCCAAATTCCAAATGTAATTGGACCAAATCCGTAAATCTGGAGATTTTATGTGCTATAATCAAATTTCTATTAATAATAATTGTGTCCACCAACACATAAAATATGTGTTAAACATTTAATGCCACAAAATACTCTTCCTCCTCATATACTCATATATTCCACATTCATTATAAAATATCACCGTTAATATATTATTAAAATAATATATTTAAATGAATTATTTTATCGTAAAAGATAAAATATTAATTTTCAACAATTGTCATTTTAAAATTTTCTCCATCTATATCCACATAAAATCAATATTTTCCTCATCATATAAATCAATAATTAATTATTCACAAATAATATTACAGAATCACAAAGATCTTTGGCAACCAGTAGTTCCTGAAAGAGGGGCTTTCCAATAAGAATTTTTCCTTACCAAGTGGCAAGCAATTAGGTGACCAAACCTCTCCTTGAAGACATGAACTTTCTAGACATTGCCAATAATGTTATCTAATAATATTATTCAGATAATATGAATTATGTCTTCGATAATGAAAATATTTGTGTAATGACAATTATTGAACAACAACAATATATAAAATATCAACGCAAAGAATTATTAAATCAATAAAATATCAATAAGAATTCATCGTAACCATTATTGAAAGTAGTGCCTTCTTTCGTAAGAATCAATAATTGGTGTGCAATACCGCAGCCTTCTTGTTTTAAACCAATTTAGTATTTTAACAAAGATTAATCTGTAATAACTACTACTGCTATTTTTAAACAACTTATATTTGTCGTTTTCTTCATCCAATCGCTTTTTCGTTATGGGGCCCATAAAGATCGCTACGGTCATCGCATTTAATATTCCCCAACAAAGCAAGAATATTCCCACAACAATGAATATTTTATAACCACTTGCTTATTTTAAAATATTTACGATTTTACCCATAACTATCCACATTAATCAAATCAACCCTTACTATTTCAAAATAGAAAAATTAAATTTCATTAATAATAAGTTGGGGTCTTATAAATACCGCATAAATTTAATATTCCCCACAACAATGAAATATTCCACGACCAAACGAATATTCCCCAAACAATGATTATTTTATAACCATTTGCATATTTTGCAAAATTTGCACATTTCACCCATAACCGTAGAATTATATAAAATTAATACCTTATTATTCACAAATATAATTAGAGAAAATTCGATTTTATTTATAATAAGTTGGGGTCTTACAACCTCCCTCCTTATGAAATTTCGTCCTCGAAATTGACATACGCATTCTGTGTTTCAAAAGGTGAGGATACCTCGCTTTCATTTCGATTCCAACTCCTGTGTCATTTCTTTAATAACATGGTTTCTCCATAAAACCTTAACTTGTGGTATAACCTTGAGTGCGTAGGACATGCTTTCTTTCCTATCCAAGATCTTAACAGTACTTCTTCAGATGTTAAATCTTCTGGCTATCTCGTCCGGTTCTAACGCAATAATATGGTTTGTGTCTTTCACATATTTACGAAGCATGGATATGTGAAAACATTATGAACACGAGACATACTTGGAGGTAATGCGAGTCTATAGGCCACATTTCCTATTCTACAAGAATCTCAAATGGACCAACAAATCGTGGATCGAGCTTTCCTCTCTTCTCAAATCTTGTAACTCCCTTCAATGGTGCAACACGTAATAATACATGATCCCCAATATTAAATTCCACGCCTTTTCGATGAAGATCAGATAACTCTTTTGTCGATCTTGTGGTCGTTTGTATCGCTGTCGAATCATTTGGATCTTTTCTCGTAGTCATGCGTATTAATTCGGTCTCAACAACGTTGCTTTTCCCACCTCGTCCCAAAGATAATCGAGAACGACACTTTCAAATCCATACAACGCCTCAAATGGAGCCATGCCTATACTTGCTTGATAACTGTTGTTGTAGGAGAATTCCACCAAGGCAAGTATTTATCCCAACTTCCTTTAAAATCTAGGACACAAAGTCTTAATAGATCTTCAGGGGTTTGAATAGTCCTTTCTCGATTGTCCGTCTGCTTTGAGGATGGTATGCCGAATCAATCGTAAATCGCGCTTCATAGCTTTCTGCAAGCTAACCCAAAATCGTGAAGTGAATCTTGGGTCATGATCCAAAACTATGGATACTGGCATGCCATGCAATCTCATTAATCTCATTCACGCATACGCGAAAGCAAGACGTTCAAGGAATAAGTCTCACGACGGTAAGAAATGGGCGAGACTTGGTTAATCTATCAACAATAACCCAAATCAGCATCTATGCCTTGAGAAACTTTGGGAAGACCAGAACGAAATCCATAGTAATGTGTTCCCACTTCCATTTCGAATCTCAAGTGGTTGTAATGTACCCTTTGGCACTTGATGTCTCGCCTTTACACGTTGACAAGTTAAACACCTTGAGATAAACTCCGCGATCTCTCTCTCTTCATATTGTTCCACCAAAATGTATGTCGAATATCATGATACATTTTGGTACTCCTGTGATAGATTGCAAACGGGTGTTGTGTGCCTCCATCATGATTCTATGCTTCAAGTCGTAATTGTTAGAACACAAAGTCCGAGTTGAATCTAAGTATTCCTTCTTCATCGATTCTCGCTTCGAATAGCTCCTTCTTGCACTTTCTTCTTCATATGACGCCTCCAGTCCGTAGCTCGAAAGCGCTTTTAACTTTATCGATTAAAGTCGCCTCTACTCAGATATTCGCCATCATCACGTGGGTCCCTCGAGTCTTTAATTCTACCTCCATCCTTTGCAAGTCATACAGAATGGGCCTCAGATTAACAATATCGCACTCGTGATCAGTATATGTTCTTTTCTACTCAATGCGTCGCCGCCATTACGTTCGCTTTTCCGTGATGATATCAATAGTGTGATCGTAATCTTTCAATAGTTCAAGCCAACGCCGTTGCCGCATGTTGAGTTCTTTTGGGTGAAGAAATATTTGAGGCTTTTATGGTCCGTATAAATCTCCACTTTCTCCCTATACAAGTAGTGTTCCAAATTTTCAACGCGAATACGATCACCGCTAACTCTAGATCATGAGTAGGATATTTCCTCTCATATTCTTTGAGTTGTCGTGAGGCATAAAGCTATGACTTTCCCATGCTGCATGAGAAAGCATCCTAACCTTTGCCTCAAGCATCGCTTATATATAACAAATCCATCCGTATTCGGATGGTATTGCTGCAAAAAAGTGCCAAAATGAGTCTCCTCTCGAGCTCTTGGAAACTCTTCTCGCATTCCTCGCTCCATACAAATTTTGTATCTTCCGAGTCAACTGAAGTTAATCGAGTAGCGATTCGAGAAAATCCTTCCACGAATCTCCGATAATAACCACTGAACCCGAAAGCTACGCTTCTTCGATCACCGACTTTTGGTTGCTCCCAACTTTGTCCGCTTCAATCTTCGCTTCGGGTCGACAGACACTCCATGTTTTTGACACCACGCGCCCAAGGAATGCTACTTCCTCGCCGAAACTCACATTTCTTCACTTGGTATAAAGTTTGTTTTACGAAGCCTTTCAAGTATCGACTTGAATGGTGCTCATGATCTTCACGGCTTTTGGAATAGATGAGGATGTCATCAATAAAGACAACAACAAACCGATCCAAATATTCCTCAATACACGGTTCATCATATCCATGAAAGCGGCGGAGCATTAGTCAATCCAAAAGACATGACTAAGAATTCATAATGCCCGTCATCGAGTTCAAGGCGCTGAATATCCTCGCTTTTAATCTTCACCGATGATATCCGAATCGAAGATCGATCTTTGAAAAGAATTGTGCTCCTTCAGAATCGGTCGAATCGTCATCAATGCAAGGTAGCGGATACCTATTCTTGATGGTGACATGGTTTAATTCTCAGAAGTCAATACAAAAGTCGCATACTCCCGCCTTTCTTTCTTTACGAATAAAACAGAGCACCCCAAGGAGATGTACTAGACGAATAAAACCTATGTCTAACAATTCCTCAGTTGGACTTTTAACTCCACGAAGTTCAATAGGATCCATTCGATATGGGTTTTAGAAATGGGTTTTGTACCCTACCAAGGTCAATAAAAATTCAACATCACGCTCGGGGTAGACCGGAAGTTTTTCAGAAATACATCGTAAAATTCTCTAACAATGTAAATATTATTCAAATCATTTTGTCTTTGTTCAAATCCATAACATGGGCTAAGAAAGCTTGACATCCGCTTTTCAATAAACGAATAAATTTTATGGCTTGATATGATAAGTGGTGATTTTAGTGGTTTAGTTGTTTGAATTAGTATGACAGTTGGTTAGAATATGAAAACTAACAACCTTACGAAAACAATCAATTTTGGCATGATGAGTGGTTAACCAATCAATTCCTAAAATCACATCAAAAGTAAGTATCTTTAAAGATATAAGATCAACAGGTAATGTGATAGTGCCAACTTTGATCATGCAAGATTTATAAACTGTAGATGTAACGAAGGTTTCACCCAACGGAGTTTCAACAGATAAGTCAAAGTCCAATTTCTCCGGAGTCAAGTTTAAACGTTGAGCACAAGCAGGAGAGATAAAAGAATAGGTAGAACCGGTATCTAATAAGGTATAGACATCGCAAAAATTTATAATTAACTATCCCATGCCAACTTCGTTCGGGTCACTCACTTTTTGAGAAGTCACGAAAAACGCTCTTCTTGAAACCACCGACTTCGTTTTGTCCGTATCCTCCTTTGGTGCCACCTTCCCAACTGAACTTGATTTCGCTACAGGACAAAATCGAGCTATGTGACCGTCTTTTCCAAAACTAAAATATTTCTTGGAAATCTGTGAACAGTTTGGACTTATATGTCCCTCCTCTCAAAGATCTCAGTAGATCTAACCGACGGTCGTTCTCCTCCTCTAGAATTTGTTCTTGGTCTTGTGGTCAAGGTTCGACGCCTTCCGCCATCGTTAAATCTCCTCTTCTTGAAATTTCCACTTGAATCATTTCTTCTATTATCTTGCCATGATTACCACCGGTGGTTACCATTTCGCATGATAATTTCCTCCACGATGGTTATCATTGTTCACGATCACTGCCACCGTATTTACGATTATTATCGTGTTGTTGCTCGTTATTCTTCGGTTGGGTTGCTCATTATCACGCTCCACTAATCGAGCCCTATTCACAACATCCTAATATAAACAAAGTTTGTGAGAAATGAGGTATCGACGTATTTCGGTTTCAAACCTCGCAGAAACATTCGTGTCATTCGCTCCTCATTATCAACCAAATGGGATGCAAAATCGGGATAATTCCGCAAACTTAGCTTCAGATCGCGACATCGCTCATATTGTTTTGCTCCAGCTTGGTTAACTCAACCTCCTTCATGGGACGAATACTTTCGGAAAGTACTTGTCATTGAACAATTCTTGGAACTTCTCCCAAGACATCTGCGGTCTGACAAATTGAGTACACTTTACAGATTCCCACCAAAGAATCAGATCCTCATAACGAATACGAAGGTGGCAAAGGGAACCTTTGCTTCCTCGGAACATCCCAAGACATCAAATATCTTGGTGATTTGCTTTATCTACGCTCTCGCCAGAAGTGGTTCCGCTTTCCCAAAAACTCGTGGTGGTCCCAAATTCGCTTATGCGGTGACCAACCGTGGGTTGCCATTGTTTTCACTTCTACATTATGAACAAGAGTCTCTCGCTTGGTGTTGCATGAATTCTAAAAAGCTCCTAAACATACCATCGTTCATCATTTGGTCGGTGCCTTTGTTCACCTGAGGATTATTGCCATCCCGATGCACATTATCCTCGGGTATTGATCGTTAGTGACTCAACGGTCTCCTCGTGGCTCCATTCTTATTCTCAACATTCTCGATGTCATTTTCAAATACTCACACAAAAAGCAATGGTTAATTGACATATCATATATTATCCTATACTCTCCGACCACCATTAAATACCAAATAAACTTGTGTAGTAATACTAGCGAAGGATTTCCCCGCTCTCCCCTCCTAGTTCTTGTCTCATATCTCACCGGGGATCATATCCCTAAGCTCGATACCAACCGCGACGCCCCCAAAATAGGTATACAACACCCATTCTCAATCGCCAAATACATGGTATGTAAAGAAAACTACAACTTCAATAATACAATTGTCATGCAAAATACGACAACACATACTTGTGAGTTTAAATACAAATATTGTCTTACAGCATAATATCCACACTCAAATAAGTCCTCGTTAATAAATATTCAAACACTATTTTACGTAAATAAGTGAGGATCGCTAAAATATCTTTCTAGAACCATCACTCAGCACTCGACTAGTTCCTCGCTATGTTCTCACCACGAGAAAAATGGAACAAAAAGGAAAGGGTGAGCTCAACTAGCCCAATAAAAAATATTATGACTAAGATAATATACAACAAATTATCATTAGTCTTCAACAGGGAAAAAATCGATAAAATATAATAGCCAACAAGTTTTAGATCAACAATCGCAATGAAACAACAATCCATTAGAAGAGTCAAGTAGAGAATGAGTTCTACTATCTTCTAAGATTTAAAAGTCCATCATCAATATTTTATCCTCAGTAATAACAATCAATATACATCTTTAATCAAATATTCATCTTCAGACTACAAAGCCAAAGATATTCATTTTAGATCACCAAATTAATCATGTTCATCTCAACACTGCTCATCTTCAGCACTACTGCCAAAGATATTCATCGCTTAATCATTTATCTTTCACTACAGTCAAGATATTTAGTAATATCATCATTTAGGACCGAGGATGATGAAAAATATTTTAAAAAAAAGCGAATCCAAAGGAAACAAAAGGACAAAAGTAGGGATTCAGATAACGCTTTATCCAAAATCAATAATACTTCATAAATACCAATTTTGAAGCGAATTCAAAAATAAAGATCAAAAACACTGGATACAATCAAAGATAAGAACTATAATAGACATCTTGGATAAAAAGAAGAAAATTTAATTTTTAAGTGAATAATGTCAGATTCGTGAATAAAGGCCAGATATCGTGAATAAGAACTCCGACACAAAAAGTTTTAAATTTGATAAAAATTCGGATCAATACTTGACGATAATGATATTGTAGAAATAATATCATATATGAAGAAAATAACATCCCTTACCTCAAAATATCGATTTCCGATCGGAATATCGGTATAAAAATTTGAAGGAAACTTGCACTAATGAATAGAAATCACACAAAGATCTAAATACTCACAAAATACACTCAATAATCTAGAGAGAAAGAGAAAAACTGCTTTTAAAGTGTGATTTTCAATTCTAAGTTAGCCCTCTATTTATAGGAAAATGTTAGCAGACTTGGACTCAAAACTCGATGGGCTTTTACTCGCTACTATTCCCACCCACCACATTTGAAATAACTTCAAAGACATTTCTTCACCAACCACAAGTGGGGCCCACTCAATTCTAAAAATTTTCACCAAAATCATTTATAAACCTAATTTACAATCAATCACCTCTTAAAATTCATAAACAAATCATACGCTCATTTTAATCTGTTCAAAATTTGTGAACATATACTCAACTTATATATGTATAACATATCCAAAAATTACAACGATCCAACTGTCGGATTAAAAATTATAACTCACACATATATCTCAAAACACTTTGGTTTAATTTTTAATACCTTCATTCCGATAAAAATATCTTGATAAAACACCTCAACATTAACCTCCTTCATTTTTTAACCACAATAAATATATCCAACATTTATATCCACATAAAATAAATATTTCCTTATCATATGAATCAATAATTAATTATTCACAAATAATATTTCGTAATCACATTTATGACAACCGCACTGCTCCTCGAGAAAGAGGGCTTTCCAATAAGAATTTTTCCTTATTGGCGCCGCAATTAGGTGACCAAACCTCTCCTCGATGTAACTTTCTAGGCATCGCTAATAATCTTTATCTAATAATATTATTCAAATAATATTAATTATTGATCCGATAATGGGAAATCTTGTGCGATGACAATTATTGAAACAACAATAATATAAAATATCAACGCAAAGAATTATCAATCAATAAAATAAAATATTGAATAATGCTTCATCGTAATAATTATCGAAAGTAGTGCCTTCACGTAAGGATCAATAATTCATCAATAATGCAGATCCACGCCAGACATCAGTATTTTAACCACCGGTATTCCAACAAAGTGTTAATTGAATAACTCTGTAGTTATTTATAAAACTCAAACTTGTCGCTTTTTTCATCCGGCGACAGTTATTCTCACATTATAGGCCCACAAATGATCAACTTGGTCAGTTTAATATTCCCGTCAACAAGAATATTCCACGTACCAAACGAATATTCTCCGACACAATGATTATTTTATAACCACTTGCATATTTTGCAAAATTTGTACATTTCACCCATAACCAGAGAATTATATCAAATTAATACCTTATTATGCACAAATATAATTAGAAAAAATTCGATTTTATTTATAATAAGTTGGGGTCTTACAACTACTGTTGAAGATGTTCTAACACTAATAACAAAAATCATGGCCAATAGAATGAAGTTTAATTTTTGGTAAGTTGGTCAATTGAACAATAGAATGTTGACACACATAGAACATCGCCTGCGTGTCAGTATTCTATTGGCCAATTGACCAATTTATCTAAAAATAAATTTTATGCTAACCACTTTCAAAATCATAGAAACAAAGAGACCCTTGAGATTATATGATTAATTATTTATGTAGTCACTATTTTTGTGATGAATATTGAATAAAATAACTAATGCCTACAATATTTTATCATTTCCACTAATAATTCCAGGTTAAAACTAATAGTTTGATTGAACACTCACGTATCTTAATTATTTTTTAGGACAGGTAGAACCAATTAGATACACCTTATTACAATCATCGGCTTTGTGGGTCCATTAGGTCTTAATCATCGTTTGATAATTGAGTTCAATTATTGGCAATCAGACAAGTTTCTTTCGTGTTATACGTACATGTCTTAAACGGACTATAAATGTAACATTCATTTGTTTACTTTGCCATTAGACACCCACTATGTCTGACTTTATTTATAAAGATTATATTTGAGATATCACTATTATTTTTAAATATTTTATTTATTTTAATAAGTATTTAAAAGTTTATAATTAATTGTTTATCATTGATGTATAAACATGTTTAAATTATATTTTAAAATATTTTATTATTAGTAGCGATATAATAGTCTAAACGATATTTTTTATCTAATCCTTTAAATAATCTTGAAAAAACAAACATAATACGTGTGATTATTTTAAATTATCTCATGAATAATTTCATAAAAAATAAACATGTGATTAGGACTATTTAATCCTACGATTAATAATTTTAAGATTAATCTCGTGGATTATAATAATTACAAAAAACATAGCCTGTGAGGAAAGGAAAATTTAAAAATAGTAAAAAACAAAAATATCTAGCCTAATATTCTGTTAAAAAATCAATATAGCAAATTTTAAGTGATGCAATACAGCCTTTGCTGAAATACATGGAGTATCATATTCCAAAGAAATAAAAAAACCTATGACATATTTTATCATTTACTCCCACCATCTCATTCCCTCTTTCTTTAATATTTCTCGGTATATGTGAAGTGATTATTTTAACTTATACTTATCGTGTAAGTCCATAATAAACTTTGTTTAGTGTACACATGTTATTAAATGTATTTATATCGATTATATAATTTGACTTTAGGAATCAAGTATTGGTCCAATATTACGTTGGCCAATCGCCTATGCCCAAAGACATGAGTTCAATTCCTGATACCGACTCCTTGTTGAGTTGCCACTTATTTCACGTTGATTTGACATTGGTAAGCTTCAATTTCAATTTTATAAACCCTAACATTAGAATCCCTAATTTAGTTCTCATATAGAAAATAGGAATGAGTATGTTACGGTTTGAAGTTCAAATTGTACACGAAATTGTTTAGGTGAGTTTGACAAATTTAAAATCGCACATGAAACCGTTTGTGATTGGTGCGGTGCAGTTTTGTTTTCATTTGGTGCTTTTCGGTTTCAAAACCAATTGAAATAACAAACTCGTACAATAATTAGCAAAATCATCCACGCAAACGTATTACGCAGTGAACACAATCATGGAACAAATTTAACAAAATAGTTCCAGACATCAACAATTATATGGTTCTATGTTATCACATTTGCTTTAAGAAATACCAAGTCAATCTTGATTTGCAAACATAATTGATACTATTTATTCTTCATTCAACCCTACAATATCTGTTTTTGACAAAAACATTTTATAGTAGAGAAATTATATATACTTGTAGCAAATTTAAAAAAACATGATGATTATTTGGTGCGGTTTCGGTTTTATGCATGCGGTTTTGATTAGTAACTAAACCGAAACCATAAATTTGGTTTTTCAACCCACCTAAAACCGCTACATACACCTAGACCTGGCAATATAGTTGGTTAACTGTCGGGTCAACCCATATTAAGTAGAACCAAATGGGTTGGTTAACCACTTTTATTTATTCAGGTTGGTTAAAGTTTGGAACCATATTTATTCAGGTTGGTTATGGTTCCAACCCAGTTAACTATTTTTCGACCCATATTTTGTTCCAAATCAAAAGTTAGGCTCACAAAGATGATAATTGAATTTTAAATCTTAAAAATCACATAAACTCATTCTTAATTTGCAATTTTGCATCATCATAATTTAGAATGTTCCCAGGGCACCCACCCCCACCCCACTACCCACCACCCACCCACAAAAAAATATTATGTGATTATGTATACACCCTTACCCCACCCACCCCCACACCCACCCCCACCCCCACCCTCACCCTCACCTCCATTAAAAAAATATTATGTGATTATATATACACTCCACCCCCTACCCCCCACACACCCCCCCCTACCCCACCCAACCCCCACGCTTTTACCCACGCACCCACCCACCCATAACCCCCTACCCCTACCCCTACCCCACCACCACACCCATCCACCCACCCATCCACCCACACCCCCACCCCTACCCCACCACTCAACTCCACCCCACCTCACCTCCACCAAAAAATAATATTATGTGATTATGTATACACTCCACCCACCCCTACCCCACCCCCTACCCTCCACACACACCCCCTACCCCCCCCCACCCACCACCCCCACCCCACCACTCCACTCAAAAAAATTAATATTAAGCGATTATGTATACACCTCCCACCCTCTACCCCTACCCCTACCCCTACTCCTACCCACCCCTTATATCCGTCTCTCTATCTATAGTATATATTAATTTCATTTTTTAAAAATTTTATTTAAAAGTCAAAACATCTTAAAATGGTTAATATTGTTTTTAACCATAACCATATGGTTCCAACCCATATTATCCATATTAAAAATGGTTAATACGGTTTTAGTTCTTAAATGGTTGGTTAACCATATTTTGAAAACTAAAACCAACCCATAACCATATTTTGCCAGGTCTACATACACCGGAACCTTTGGTGCGGTTTTAATTGGTGCGGTTTCAGTTCTAATTTGATTTCTTACTCAGCCTTAATAAAAAGTGTAGGAGAGAAGGTAGGCGTTTTTGTGTTTTTTTTTTTTTTGGATAAAAAGTAGTTTTGCCTCTTAAATGAGTGAAAATCCAAGTCATCCTCCACGTAATTTTTCACGTCATTAATTTTGCTTCAAAAATTGATTTTAAATTCCACGTCGGACAAAACAGAATTCAAATCTCCTACTCTGCTTCTTCTCATATCTCCTGTCCGATATAATGTATGTACTAATATTTTCAACTTGATGCTGTGAAATAAGAACGGGAATGAATAAGTGATCCCCGAGCTATGCACGTAGATTGTTTTCGGAAAACTACCGTACCGACTCTCTTTACGTAAAGCCATATACCACTTTCTGATAAAATTAATTCCCTGAGGGGGAAAGGAAAATGCAAGATATCTTGATTCAAGTGCAAGTATACACCAACATATTTACATCCACTCAGCAACTCTCGCAACAAACAAAAGAAAACACATTACACTTCAAAAGGACATCAACACCTGGGACCTGCATCCTAGTTATCCCAGGAAAAAAGGGTCCATTAGAAAAATTAAAGTTAACCCACAAAAGAATTGATTTTTTAATTTAAAAGAAAAGAAGCAAAACATGAGAAATCCCATTTTAATGGTAAATAATTATTAATTAATCTGTCCCCGAGTTATCTTCCCTCATCCTTAACCTTCAAAGACCCATCTCTCATTAGCGTCAAGCTTAGACTATTGTATCGCTCTCTTGAATATTGTCTTGATGCTTTTCTCCAATCGGTTCCGGCCTTCATCATTGCTGCAAACTCCTCATAACTTATGCGGCCATCCTGCAAGTATCCAGAAAAATTAAAATGAAAGTTGAAGCATGCACAAATATTTTGCACCACTCATCTATCAAGAGGCAATACCATCTTCATATGGTAGTGGTCCACAAGTGCTCTATACATTTAGGGGTCCAATATGGGATTGCGAAAAAGTTCCAAGTCATTCCAAGTGAATATAATTGGTTGGAAAGCACTAGCATACACAGCCACAAAAGTAATGTATGTGTAAATATTATGGGCTCAAGATGCCTAACAGGAAAAAACTCAACTGGTGAAGAAGAGCAGAACAGCATGAAGAATGAGATAAATATGCTTTCTTGAAGTGCAAGGTGCACAATCGTAGGTTGGAAGTTCTAACAAATGGTCAACCATGTGTCACTGCAGCGCCAATTAAATGTTGGGAATATACAAAGATCTTAATGGGACCATGCTAAAAAGAGACTTTAAAAGGGACAATAGATGAATTTCAAATACAAGTCTATGTTCAACGAAATAATAAGAAAACAAGGAAAGAGAAAAGAGAGAGGCAAAATCACCCACCTTGTCAGTATCCACATCTTGAATAATAGCATTAATGACTTCTTCGCTATTGGTGTCAACTTCATCAGCCAATGCTTCCCTTAGCTCTTCGATCTCTATGTATCCGTTTTTGTTGTGATCGAAGAATGCAAATGCTTTATGAAGGTGATCATCATTGCCCAATTTTTTCAGGTGGACAGAAATTGCTACGAACTCTCCGTAGTTCAGGTGTCCATCTTTATCAACATCACCCTATGGAACCAACATAGCATACGTTATTCCCACATGAATACAAAGCAAAATAGAGATAATATACAATTTAGGTGCTTGAAGAAGTATCCATTACGGACATCAAGAGCTGCAACTTAGTAGTGTGGGTAGATATCATAGAACAATGTGACAAAAGGATTAGTATATACATGCATAATGTAGATATGGTCGTTCCAACTGTCATTCGAACACAACATTTAGATTTTGTTTTAATATATAAGTTCAAAGGGAACATCCAGAATTTTAAGTCTATCGGACAATTTTCTGATATATATATATATATATATATATATACATATATATATATATAGGGTAAAGATCAAGAGCATTCTCCTTAAATAGCATTCTTTTATTAAAACTACGTCGTTTTGGAGGGACGCGGTGACATTTTTGTAAATACTGCGGTGGCATTGTATTTACAAAATGTCACCGTGTCCTCCAAAACGATTGTAGTTTTAATAAAAGAATGCTATTTAAGAGAGGAATGCTATTTAAGAGAATGCTCTTGATCCTTACCTATATATATATATATATATATATATATATATATATGGGTCTTCATCCACAAAGAACCGGTTGTTGAGGAGCAACCTATTTTGGCCAAATTGCCGCTTTCAAGCTCTACTTGCTTATAAAAAAAAAAAAAAAAATTGTCCAAGGCCTAGAGAGCTTGTGGCGGTGGCCAAAATGGCTTGCTCCCCAAACAACCTATTGTCACGTGGGATGGAGACCCTATATATATATATATATATATATATATATATATATATATATATATTAACAAAAGAAAGATAAAACATCATATAGCTATTTTGTCTTTTGAAAATTTGGCTTTCAATTGTCTGAATTTCCTTTAAACGTTTGAAAAGATCAGTTGAATGAAAAAGTCAGGTTTCCCTAGTCCCCTACATTTTGACATTTGGTACTACTTAGATACAGTATACTTACAGCATCCATAAGAATTTGAAGATCTGCATCAGGGATCTGCTGGCCAAGTTTTTGCAACCCAACTCTCAGCTCATCAATGTCTATCCTTCCCTTGTTGTTAATATCCATCACTTTGAATCCTTCCTTTATGCCTGCCACTTCTTCAGCTGACAAATGCTCAGCAATAACCTGAGATTGAATAGCAGTTTAATAACCAAGTATGTGTGAAGAACTGAACATGAGAATTTTTACCACATCACAATCAAAAGTGCAAAGTTTCTTGAATTTAGAAAGCAACCAATATGTACATATTTGTTTAATATATAGTAAAATTTTGAGACATTACTTGCAAGGCTCTTTTCTTGAGCTTATTCATCATAGAAAATTGCTTTAATCTTGCTTTCACAGTTTCACCCAAAGAAACATTTGGAGCCTTCTTGGCATTTTGTATCCAAGGATGATCTGCAATTAGTCACCAAGCAGCAATCTTGATTTATGTAATGTATTTTACATTCACGAAATTTCAAAGAGCAAGCCCTAAAACATAATACATGAAAAATTGCATATTAACAAAATTGTAAAGTACCTAGCACTTCCTGAGCAGTAAGGCGCAGCTTTGGGTCAGGGTTAAGCATCTTCTTCACAAGGTCTTTTGCATTATCAGAAACCTTAGGCCAAGGATCCCTTTTAAAATCTACAACTGACCGAATGATTGCTTGTGCAACTCCTTGTTCAGTTTCTGGACATCAACAGAGAAGATTTTGAGATAAGAAAGGAACCCCGGGGATGGAAGGTGAGAAAGAATGAGAGCAGTCACATAATTCCAGTAAATAAAGTTATGTTTGAAAAATCAAATCAGAACAACTGATAAAAAAACTGTTCACACTTTGAATCCTGTATCCTAACAGCCAACTCCAACACTCAAAAGCATTTATGGGAATCTTCAGAGCGCTTGAGTTCAAAAACTTAACTTATTTAGTTTAGGAGTGATATAGGAAGAAAACAAAAGAACAATTTGGGAAATGTACACCTTCTCCATGTTAGACCTTCAGTCAAAATAATCCCATATTTTTTCCACCCTCTCAAAAAAGAGCTTACTTTGTCTCATTCTCTCATAAGCTCATGTTCATTTTTATCCATTATTCCTATCTAATTTTATCAGACAAGCTTCTGCACTTACCAGCCATCTAATATTCTCCATTGGGTTGTAAAATAACTATAGAATGAAATAAGTACAAGGTTCTGATGCAGAAGCTCTGAAATACAGAGGAATTCTGGTGATCCTAATATTGCACACAGTAATGTGCACAACACCATATGATTCGTATTTTGATAGAACCAAAAGAAAAACAAAGTAATGGTACTCATTTTTGGTGCAAGAAATGGGAGGTAGGTAAGGTATCTCTTTCAAGAACAAAACACTAACCTGCCCAAAAGGGTGGAACACCGCAGAGTAAGATGTAAAGGATTACTCCGGCACTCCAAACATCTATCTCTGGACCATAATTTCGTTTTAGAACCTCAGGAGCCATGTAGTAAGGACTTCCTACAATCTCATTAAATCTCTCACCTGTAAAGATTAAAAGATTTTCAGCTAGTGTAACTGAAGAGGTCACTGTTGATCATGTCCCTAAACTAATTATTTCAATGCTATAGCCATCTAAAGCTTACCAGGTTTAAAGAACACTGACAATCCAAAATCAATTGTTTTCAAGGCTGCTGTTTCCTTCTTGTTTGCAAACAAAAAGTTCTCAGGTTTAAGATCCCTATGCATAACCCCATGCTTGTGGCACATCTGCAATATAAAAAAGGCACTAAATTATTTAGAATTTCTTAAATCTATAATTTGAGTAAAAATATGAGAAGTACAATAACAAAATTATGGCAGACTTAAACATTACGAATAATACAAGTTGCACAGTTTGGCTCCTTATGCGTTACCTGGGACCAAAAATATGGTAAAAGGAATAACCATCTTCACTGATAAGAATTTACAGCACAGACCAAAGAATAAGTGGCATATTCAATGGCACACGAAGTGCCTTGTAAACAGACTACCATAACCAATAATAATCTGCAATTAAGAAAAGGATACAAAATATTCTAAAACCTAGAGGCCTCCAAAAATCCTTTGGAAAGAAGATTTTAAAAGAGAGAACATTAAAAAAACAAACACAAATGGAAAGCTAAAGATTTTAATTCACAAGACTCAAATTTTGACTGGTCCAACAACTAACTAGAGATAAGTCACCTAATATAAGATAGGTCTATTAACCAAGATTTATTATTAAGAAATGTTTTCTCAAAACTCTTCAAAAGAGTAAAGGGAACCAGAGTTTCAAGGGAGTAAGCTAAGTCAACTTGTTGAAGTCCTTGTTCACGAAATCTCTCGAATCTATTAACCAATAATTGTTATCAAGAAACAATCTCAAAACTCTGTCAAAACATTTCACAGTATTAGAGTTCCAAGGGAGGTAACTAATTCAGACTTGTTAAAACCTTTGCTCTCTAAATCTCGTAAATGCTATATTACCATGAATTTATATTTATACACTACTATACTCACTAACAAAATGATAACTTTATTCAACAAAATTATAAATTTGGTAAGCTATAAGCAGATCAAAGCACAACTACATCATCAATATCCAAGAAAGACAAAATAAATTCACCTGAATAATTTCGACAATTGTGCGCGTCACAGCCGCAGCAGCCCTTTCAGTATAATGCCCTCTAGCAACAATCCGATCAAACAACTCCCCACCCTCACACAACTCCATCACCAAGTGAACAGCAGTATCGTCCTCATAAGTGTCCTTTAAACTCACAATATTAGTATGCTTAGGCAAGTGCTTCATGATCTCAACCTCTCTCCTCACATCCTCAATATCCACCCTAGTCCTCAGCTTCTTCTTCGATATTGATTTGCAGGCAAAAACTTCCCCTGAAGCTTTATCAGTGCACACATAGGTCACCCCAAATTCGCCACGGCCCAGTTCATCTCCCAGCTTGTATGTCTGCTCAATTTCATGACCCGTCGGATTCTCCAATACATAGGACTTGTATCCACCATTTCCAGTTTTCTGGGTAGCACCATAGTCAATTGAAAATGGGTTTGGCTTATTTTTCCCCTTTTTCTTCTCAGAAAGATCTGATGGTACTGCACAACAATTTCCCATGTAACAAAGCTTCAAAAATCAAAAATCAATTTCTTTTATGAATCTTCCACCAATTGGGGACTCAAAATCTGAACTCCGAGAAATCGGTAGAACCACCTAGGAATGCTGGGAATTTCAGATCTCTCAACCTGATTTCTTCGTAAGTTTTCAGGAAAGATGAGAAAGAACCCTCCACAAACTATGGATTTCCCAGTAAATAATCAGATGGGCCGATGTCAAACTTGAAGAAAATGTGAGAATTTAGGAGAGAAATTATTATACCCCACAATCGTTGGAAGGTGGGAGTGGCGATTTAAGGAAAAACTAGAAAGAAAAAAGGGTTTGGGGAAGGAGAAAAGGATGAGAAGGGGAATTTAGAGACAACTCATCGTCTTGGAGTTGGAGGAGCTAAAGAGGTCAAACACATTTGTCCCTTTTCTTAGACACTTCCTTCCGATTCGAAATAGGCTTTTACCCTTTTTCTTCTCGTCACTTTGACTGAACTGAACAACACTTTGTTGTTTTCCCAAAATACCCAAAATTAGTACAATTCGAATTCAAAAAATGGAAGCACTATTTTCACATTAATTTTTAATATTTTAATGTGTTCTTTTCTCGTATAAAAGACATGTAAAGTACTATCTAAAAATATAAAAAATATATGTAAAAATATCAAATTCCTTAAAGAGAAAATGGGCTTGTTTGTTTAGTAATTTGGCATTAGAGGTATAAAATAATTAACTACAAAATAAAGAGTGAGACCGGGTCATAGACTCGAAGAGGAAGTTATTGGTAAATCTCTTATTAGTAGAATCAAATTCTTATTCTCACTCATAAGAACTTGCATGTTATTAATTTACCCGTTTTATACTTTGATTAGGCCAAGTTTTTTATGTCAGCTCCAAGTTAAATCTAACAAAACACCGAGCCCATGAAAGTTTTTCCAAGGCCCCTTGCCTCCTAACACCACAGAATTGTTTACAAAATGATTTGATTGGTTGTGATCGGTGGTTATCACTAGATTCACTCATGTACATGAAATTATTCATTAATTACATTCTGTCACATTATTTTATAAACATTTTTGTCACCATACCATAGTAATAAAATTTCTTATTATGTCATTAACTAATTATCAATAGTAAATTTTTTCTTAATTTAAAATAGTCATTTTCCAGTAATTTATGTTTTAACTTAAAATAAACATGCAAATTTAGGAAACTTTTCACTATTGCGACCCACAACGGCAGGCAGGCGGGCGGCCGGGCGGCCGATAGCAACATATATTTGGAAGGTACGGTGAGTCAACTTTTATGGGCTGCCTTTTTTGAAAGTATTTCATGCGATTTAAACATTTAGTCCAGTTTGGTTAAGCACATACCTAAAAAATTAACGAACATACCATTCGGCCATTTCTAAGCTTAGGAATCATTCTACACTACTTAACCTTATCCTACAATTGTGTCGGGAAATAAGCTTGGCACAGATCTATAGTAAATAGTAAATATTCAATATTACGCTTACCATGCATGACAGTTAAAAACAACAAAAATATTATACTAACTAGTACAATAAATATTTAGTCTTGTTTATTATAATTAGTTGTACAATGGTATATGCCATATGGTATGGAGTGTTCTTTTTTCAATATTTTCAACGTGTATAGGAATTTAAAGAAAGTATATACTATAAAAACATCGCATGGACGGTGGTGCTAAGCCTCATTTGCAAGTCCAGTTGAATAGGAAAAATAAAAATAAAGCTTATTGTATTTAAATGTTTTCCCCTTGTTGACTGGCTTCCTGGTACCAAGTCAAGAAAGGCATGTATTATGTATACAAATTACACATATACAACAGCCCTAGTGTTTGAATAAAATAAATATATACGAAATGGCTTCCCCCGGCCTGCTGCCTGTGCCTGCCACAACATTAATACACGGGGAGAAAGGAAAGGATAGATGTATTTTCTATCGTGTGGAACGAACGATGAGAATATTAAAGATGCAATATACTATTACTATACTCCACTTAGTAATTCTAAATCAAAGATTTTTAAAATAAAAGTAACTTTTAATTTCATAAATTTTTTGATATACAAATTAACATTTTTTTCAAAAACTCAAATTCACGAGATTGCTTTCTAGCTAGCTTTCTTTCTTGGAATTCCAATATCACCCCTTCCCTATTATCACATCACATTGTCTGCCGCACTAACCTGGATTTCTATTTGACATGTGAATATTCATTCTTTCATTCATTCCACTTCTTTTGATTTAATAATTAAAAATGCCCCTACTTTTAGTACGTTATTAAACACTTAATTACCAACCTCATTGGCCATTGCATATCTATTACTCTCTCTCTCTCTCTCTCTCTCTCTCTCTCTCTCACACACACACACACACACTATAGATGTAACCATTACTTATTATTTACTACTATTTCCGTTCCAAATTAATTGCTCAATTTTGACTTTTTAAAGTTAAATCGACTATTTTTAAAACTAATCTTTTTACTATTTTTGCTAAAATAGAGGTGAAGATATTATAACCAAAAGAAAGTATATACAATTTATTACTAATTCCAATTTTTATAATTTTAGAAATATATTTATATATGCTTAATTATTAATTTTAAAAATAGTCAATTTGACTTAAAAAAATCAAAATTGAATAATTAATTTGAGACGGAAGGAGTAACATTTAGACAGCTAATACATACTAAAAAAGATAAAGATAAAATCAACCCGTGAACGTACGTCCCATGATTAAACGGAAACTTTGGTAAATTGTACAGTATTTTCTTATTAGAGATGGAGAAAGTGCTAGCTTAAATAATTTTTTACATAAAATGATAAAAAAAATATTTACAGTCTTATATTTTATACATATATATATATAATTGTAGCATTGAGTATATATAAGAAAATATAATTATGTACGCATGCATGCATGCATGCATGACGTAAGATTAAATTATTTTGATTAAAAACAGTAGTTCAGATACCCTTCTTATTAAAAACAGTAATTAATATCACGAAATTATCTCTAAAAAATACATTAACTATATAATAACTTAAAATCTAAATCAAGAAAAGCGTTAGCGACAAATAGCTATCCTGTAAATTAATGAAATCACCAACTCGAATTAAAAACACGAGTGCGTCACTTTCATATGCCCGACTTCTCAAGAAATTCGTGAACACTTGCCATCAAAATAATGGACGGACACAACTCACATTCCACCATCATATATATTTTTAAATAATTAATTAAATACCTCAATATTTCCACGTGTATGTATACGATTGGAATTTCTTTTTAACAAAATAAATAATATATATACCGTGCTTCTGTCACCATATATGTCACGACATAATATATAGTAGTATCTTAATTAGGAATTTAGTAGGATAAGATAATACTACTACTAAATTATCATCACGTTAGACGTGGGCGTCTAGAAAACTTCATATTATCGCAAGCCACACCGTACACGTGTCCTTTTTATTTTGTGGTAAGGCCCAAATCTAGTGACGTGTAACTAACCTACGTGGCTTTGGTTGTTATCATGCGACGCGTGTGTAATGTTCACTGGTCCACCCTCACTACCTACTTTTAGTCAAATTTATTCTAGCCGACATAAATCATTATAAAAAAAAAAGATAATTCAAAAAGAGCTTTTCTTGCGGAAGAGTCCCTGTGCTTTATTTATTTATATGACATAGCTGCCCTTCAATTTATTGCATTTTATATTTTCAACTCATGAATTAGGAATTAAAAAAATATTTAGAAAATTTCCATAATTAAAGTTTTATAGCTTCATTTTATTTCTTTGGGAAAAAGACTATTTCTTTTTTTAAGAAAACATATACATTCCTTTTGAGGACCGATCAAGGAGTAATTTTTTTTTGCAAAGAAAGTAATTTTGTAGATAAGATAATAATAAAACAATTAATTAAGGACACAAGAGAAAGAAAGAAAATCAGTCATTTTCTCTTGTATTACCTTTAATAAAGAGATTTTAAAATTGACCATAAATTACAATATTTCAATACACACTTTAAATGAGTTATTGCGAGCACAATACAGAAACAACATAAGCCCCGTAAATTATTATATTCATTATTTAAAAATAAAATAAAATCTCCCTTCTCATTTTTACAAAAATAGAGGAAACAATCTACTTATCCTTAATCTTTGATTTCCTGTCATGATTTTATCGTATTAAATAAACATTTTAAACTGACAAAAAAGTCATAACCTAATTCACAACTAAAGAGGAGCCATAAAATAATTTGTTTAGAAAAAAATCTATGATAGCTAACAAGGAATTAATAGGTCCTTCACCAAGCAACCAAAAGAATAGGAAATAATTCCAAAAATATTGTATCCTGATTCAAAAGAAAAAAAAAATTCTTCAAAAAGTAACACTTGCAAACACAAAGGACCAAATAAGATATTTACATTAATTAAAATTAATTTCTAATGTACCTATCAATTAATCAATGTCTCATTTCATCTCCAATCTATCTAACAAGCTAGCTAGTATATATCTCTTCAAACTTTTCTTGTTTCCGGGCCCTTACTAGCTAAAAAGCACGCGTGTGGCTAATATTGCTTTACTCTTAATTATGGACTAGATTGGGACATTATTAATGCTTAAACCCTAGCCTTTACTATTTTATCCTCCTCCTACTTTTTGGCATTTTCATCATCTTTGTTCCACCACAGCACCCACAACACACCAAAATTAAACCCTTAATATCATGTTGAGTGATCAGATAGCTACAACAAGTAGCATTACTCGAGAATACCAAAACCATGAAGAAGAAGAAGAAGATGAACACGATATCAATATTAGAGACATCCATGCTCTAACTCCGCCGCGTCCGCCACCGGCCCGCCGGAGAGAAGCTTGGGAAACAAGTAGCCACCAGTCGTCTTTATCGATAGCTAGCACGGAAGGCGGTTTGAGCGAGAATTTTACCAGTATGAGTAGGGAATTTAATGCACTAGTTCTTGCAGGGTCAACGGTAGGAAATAATGGGAGTGAAAATGAAAACTTGGGTAGGATTGGAGAGGAAGAAGAAACAAACCCTTTGGCCATCGTACCGGATAATAATCCGATGGATCCTGTACCTTCTTCTAGACGTGACAGTAGTACTATTACTGCCGGTGGTTCTTCTTCCATGAATAGTAATCACAGTGAGGTGTCGGTGCAGAGAGTGAAGAAAGAGGAGGTTGAGACGAAGATATCTGCATGGCAAAATGCTAAGATTGCCAAGATTAATAATAGGTTTAAGCGCGAGGACGCGATAATTAATGGTTGGGAAAGTGAGCAGGTTCAGAAGTCTACTTCGTGGATGAAGAAAGTTGAGGTATGAACGTATGAATATTAATTTAATCAAGTTGTTTTAGTGGTATTTATTTGTAGTAGTGATATGGATATAATTTTATAATTAGTTAGCGTTGAACTGTATATAAATCTGTAATCAATCATCAATTAATTAAGTCGTAGAGTTTTTGATTTGGGAATAATAATTGCTTTTGAAACCTTGTGTTTGAAGTTCAATGATTATATAAAGAATCTTTCTTTTTCTATGTATTGTTGGATAAGGAAAGCATCTCTCTCTCTCTCTCTCTCACACAGTACAGAAATGGTGAGGAAAATTAAGAAATGAACATCTTTGAGATCTTTTCCTGAATTCTTCAAGTTCTGAGGCACTTGTGTACATTGTACTAGCTAGACTCGGTAGAACCACCTTATATATATCCACAAGTCCTAAACTGAACAAATAGTTGCTCTGTTTTTGTAGAGAAAACTGGATGAGAAAAGGGCAAGAGCCATGGAAAAGATGCAGAATGATATAGCCAAAGCGCACAGGAAAGCAGAAGAAAGGAAAGCATCGGCAGAGGCCAGGCGAGGAACAAAAGTGGCAAAAGTTTATGAAATAGCAAACTTGATGAAAGCTGTGGGAAGAGCACCAGCCAAGCGCTCCTTTTTTTAAAAATCTCTATATTTATTTTTAAAAAACAAGAATTTGTAATGCACAAAATAAGATACAAATACCAAGTGTAGGCAGGCCTGAGTGTTTTAAGGGTTTAGCTCATGCATGTGTTGTTAGTTATCAGAGGTAATTAATGTGGATGGATGCAAAGAAGGTACGTAGTGTTGCACCCATTGTTTGAGGTGTGTTAAAATTTTCAGGTCTCTTGTACAGTTTTTCCATATAACATATAGTATATGATATTAAACTTTCAGTTACTGAGGGAACAGAGCAACAAATTAATTAACATTTGATCATATAAAAAGTAAAAGAAAATTCAACTTTTATCAATCATGCATCAAATTCAAATATCTGGAAGCTTATTAATAATTACTTTCAGTCGACCTCAACGATGTTAATAACCTCCTTTACCACTTCTCTTGCGTCGATCCGATCCTCCAGTTCATGACATTTTAATGTGAACAACATGTTATTCGATATATCAATATCATCGGACTCAGATACTCATCATCAGTGGCCTTTGTATAGGTTTATTAGTTATAACTGCCTTCTTAGTGGGAAACAAGGAAAAGTCGTACCCATAATCATAGTGCTTATAGTCATATATATTTGGCAAAAAGCACTTTTATCCCAATGTGGTTATAGTGTTTTTAAGAATTAATAAAACGTGTTTTTAAAATATTCAATTAAATTTCATCGTATTTCTTTTAAAAATGTTCAATTAACCGATTCCGTCCAATTTGAATAACCGGCGTTAAAAAATCAACTTAGATTGCTGACGTGACTTTTTAAAAAAAAAAATAAAAATTACGTGGCATATAAATTTTCAATGGATTTTCAACCAGACCATTACGTGGCTTTTTTAATAGATTTTCTTTAAATTAAATTTCTTCTCAAACAAAAAAATAAAAGATTAAAATCATTATGTGGTAAAAAAAAATTAAAATAACAATAAAATTAAAATAAATATTTTAATTCATTTTTTATAATTTTTCTTTTCCTTTCTTTTAATAATTATTTATATTTTAAAATTAATTCCAAATGATACAAATAATATATCAAAAATTTTGTATAAATGAGATCTATT